>ML784851.1:212149-247089 GCA_009831015.1 Picea engelmannii
CGCGTTGGCTGGGGCCGTGGATGTTTCCCCGTAGGGGTTTTACCACGTGAAAACATCGGTGTGTTGATCTTTGATCTGGTTATGTGAGTGGTTACTGAAGGTGTTCGTCCTCTGTTGGAATACCTGTGTTGTCGAACAGTAACATCTGTTACATAGGTTCTTGGAGAGGAGCACAAAAAAAACTAGCATTCCTGAAATAGGTTTTCTTAAAACAAGGGTTCCTGGACACAAGAACTTGAAATTTATGAAATTAAAGGTTCCTGGACAACATAAATTATACATACCAAAGATGTAATTTTAGAAAGCAGATATTTACTTTTATACATACGAAATATGTACTTTTATAGAGTACGGAGATGACATTCTATGGAGCATGCATGGAGCCCTGAATTCATACTTAGCCAGTTTTTTGCATTGCGGGCTCTCGGGCTGAAAACTAGGACTCTGTTGTTCCGTGGTCTACAAAGAATACCGAGAGTTCCGCGATATACAAATTGACAAGAGGATTTGGGGCTATTTTAATTGTAAAACATACTGGTAATGTATGTTACATAGGTTTGTTGACAAAAAACACAAAAAAAGTTAGCATTCCTGACTTGGTTTTCTTTAAAAGAAGGGATCGTGGACACTAGAAACTGAAATTTATGAAATGAAAGGTTCCTGGAAAGCATAATTTATACATACATAATGTAATTTTACAAAGCGGAGCCCTCATTCCATACTTAGCCAGTTTTTGGATGGCGGGTTCTTGGGATGTCGGGCTGAAAATTGGGCTTCTATTCTTCCGTGCCCTACAAAAAGAACCGATAGTTCCACGATATACAAAATAACAATTGGACTCCCGGACTATTAGAATTTTAAGGGCATTGTGTCCAACAAATTTAGCATTAGGCCTCTCCTGTTCCGTGGCCTACAAAGAATACCCAGAGTTCTGCGATATACAAATTGACTAGCGGAGATCGGAGTATTTGAATTGTAAAAATCAGTGGCAATGTCTGTTACATAGGTTTGTTGACAGAAAATGCAAACAAAATTTAGCGTTCTTGACTTAGTTTTCTTTAAAACAAGGGATCATGGACATAATAGAAATTGAAATTTATGAAATGAAAGGTTCCTGGACAGAATAATTTATACATACAGAATATGTAGTTTTATACAGAATAATTTATACATACAGAGTTCCGCGATATACAAATTGAGAAGCAGAGTTGGGGCTATTTGATTTGTAAAACATACTGGTAATGCCTGTTACATAGGTTTGTTGACAAAAACCAAAAAAAAATTAGCATTCCTGACTTGGTTTTCTTTAAAAGAAGGGATCGTCGACACTAGAAACTGAAATTTATGAAATGAAAGGTTCCTGGACAACATAATTTATACATACATAATGTAATTTTACAAAGCGGAGCCCTCATTCCATACTTATCCAGTTTTTGGATGGCGGGTTCTTGGGATGTCGGGCTGAAAATTGGGCTTCTGTTCTTCCGTGCCCTACAAAAAGCAGTGATAGTTTCGCGATATACAAACTGACAATTGGACTCCCAAACTATTAGAATTTTAAGGGCATTGTGTCCAACAAATTTAGCATTTGGCCTCTGTTGTTCTGTGGCCTACAAATAATACCCAGAGTTCCACGATATACAAATTGACTAGCGGAGATCAGACTATTTGAATTGTAAAAATTAGTGGCAATGTCTGTTACATAGGTTTGTTGACAGAAAACGCAAACAAAATTTAGAGTTCCTGACTTAGTTTTCTTTAAAACAAGGGAACGTGGACATAATAGAAATTGAAATTTATGAAATGAAAGGTTCCTGGATAGAATAATTTATACATAGAGAATATGTAGTTTTACAAAGCGGAGCCGTCATTCCATACTTAGCTAGTTTTGGATGGTGGGTTCTCGGGATGTCAAGCTGGAAATTGGGCTTCTGTTCTTCCGTGCCCTACAAAAAGCATCAGTAGTTCCACGATATACAAACTAACAATTGGACTCCCGGACTATTAGAATTTTAAGGGTATCGTGTCCAACAAATTTAGCATTGGGCCTCTCTTGTTCCGTGGCCAACAAAGAATACCCAGAGTTCCACGATATACAAATTGACTGGCGGAGATCAGACTATTTGAATTGTAAAAATTAGTGGCAATGTCTGTTACATAGGTTTGTTGACAGAAAACGCAAACAAAATTTAGCGTTCCTGACTTAGTTTTCTTTAAAACAAGGGATCGTTGACATAATAGAAATTGAAATTTATGAAATGAAAGGTTCCTAGACATAATAATTTATACATACAAAATATATAGTTTTGTACATAATAATTTATACATACAAAGTTCTGCGATATACAAATTGACAAGCGGAGTTGGGGCTATTTGAATTGTAAACATACTGGTAAAGTCTGTTACATAGGTTTGTTGACAAAAAACACAAAAGAAATTAGCATTCCTGACTTGGTTTTCTTTAAAAGAAGGGATCGTGGACACTAGAAACTGAAATTTATGAAATGAAAGGTTCCTGGAAAGCATAATTTATACATACAAAATGTAATTTTACAAAGCAGAGCCCTCATTCCATACTTAGCCAGTTTTTGGATGGCGGGTTCTTGGGATGGCGGGTTGAAAATTGGGCTTCTGTTCTTCTATGCCCTACAAAAAGCACCGATAGTTCCACGATATACAAACTGACAATTGGATTCCCAGACTATTAGAATTTTAATGTCATCGTGTCCAACAAATTTAGCATTGGGCCTCTGCTATTCCATGGCCTACAAAGAATACCCAGAGTTCCGCGATATACAAATTGACTAGCGGAGATCGAACTATTTGAATTGTAAAAATGAGTGGCAATGTCTGTTACATAGGTTTGTTGACAGAAAACACAAACAAAATTTAGCGTTCCTGACTTAGTTTTCTTTAAAACAAGGGATCGTGGACAGAATAGAAATTGAAATTTATGAAATGAAAGGTTCCTGGACATAATAATTTATACATAGAGAATATGTAGTTTTACAAAGCGGAGTCATCATTCCATACTTAGCCAGTTTTAGATGGCGGGTTCTCGGGATGTCAGGCTAGAAATTGGGCTTCTGTTCTTTCGTGCCCTACAAAAAGCATCAATAGCTCCACAATATACAAACTGACAATTCAACTTGCGGAGTATTAGAATTTTAAGGGCATCCTGTCCAAAAAGTTAACCATTGCCGAAATAGTATTCTTTACATATGTTTTACATACGGTCGTGGAAAAAAAACATAAAAATTGTAGTAATGTATGTTACATAGGTTCGTGGAGAAGAGCACAAAAAAAGCAACATTGCCGAAATAGCTTTTCTTAAAACAAGGGTTCCTGGACACAAGAAATTGAAATTTATGAAAGTAAAGGTTCCTGGACAACATAAATTATACATACGAAAGATGCAATTTTATAAAGAAGATATTTACTTTCATAGATACGAAATATGTACTTTATAGAGTATGGGGATGACATTTTATAGAGCATGCACATAACCCTGGATTCATAGTTAGCCAGTTTTTGGCATCGCGGGTTCTCGGAATGTCGGGCTGAAAAATAGGCCTGTGCTATTCCGTGGTCTACAAAGAATACCCAGAGTTCCACGATATACAAATTGACAAGCGGAGTTCGGACTAGTTCAATTGTAAAAAATAGTGGTAATGTCTGCTACATAGGTTTGTTGAGAAAAAAAACAAAAAAAAATTACCATTCATGACGTAGTTTTCTTTAAAAGAAGGGACCGTCGACACAATAAAAATTGAAATTTATGAAATGAAAGGTTCCTACACAACATAATTTATAGATACAAAATATGTAATTTTACAAAGCGGAGCCGTCATTCCATACTTAGCCAGTTTTTGGATGCTTCTTAAAACAAGGGTTCCTGGACAAAAGAAATTGAAATTTATGAAATTAAAGGTTCCTGCATAGCATAAATTATAAAAACGAAAGATGCAATTTTATAAAGCAGATTTTTACTTTCATAGATACAAAATATGTACTTTTATAGAGTATGGGGATGACATTTTATAGAGCATGCACATAGCCCTGGATTCATACTTAGCCAGTTTTTTGCATCGCGGGTTCTCGGGCTGAAAAATGGGCCTATGTTGTTCTGTGGTCTACAAAGAATATCCAGAGTTCCGCGATATACAAATTGACAAGCGGAATATGTAATTTTACAAAGCAGAGCGCTCATTCCATACTTAGCCAGTTTTTGAATGCCAGGTTCTCGGGATGTCGACCTAAAAATTGGGCTTTTGTTCTTCCCTGTCCTACAAAAAACACTGATAGTTTTCGCGATATACAAACTGACAATTGGACTTGTAGACTATTAGAATTTTAAGGGCATCGTGTCCAAAAAAATGTAGCATTCCCGAAATAGTATTTTTACATATGTTTTACATATGCTCGTGGACAAAAAACACAAAAAATATAGTAGTAACGTTTGTAACACAGGTTAGTGGAGAAGAGCACAAAAAATCCAGCATTCTCGAAATAGCTTTTCTTAAAACAAGGGTTCCTGGACACAAGAAATTGAAATTTATGAAATTAAAGGTTCCTGGACAACATCAACTATACATAGAAAAGATGCAATTTTATAAAGCAGATATTCACTTTTATACTTACAAAATATGTACTTTTATAGACTATGGGGATGACATTTTATAGAGCATGAACGGAGCCCTGAATTCATAGCTAGGCAGTTTTTTTGGCATCACGGGTTCTTGGGTTGGTAGGCTGAAAAATGGGCCTCTGCTGTTCCGTGGCCTACAAAGAATACCTAGAGTTCTGCGATATACAAATTGACAAGCGCAATTCAGACTAATTCAATTGTAACGACCTCTGTGGCAAGTAGTAAGCATGACATCTGGTAAAGATAAAATAGTGAACACAATTTTATGACATTTATGTAGAAAAAATAATAAAATGTCTTACATATTCCTGTAAATTTAAAGAAACACACACACACACACACACACACATATACGTGAAATATGATATGTGAAATTTGAGTGAGTGATTTACCGCATATGTAATTTTGAAAATGACTAGGCAGGGAAAAATATGCATAATTTATACATACAAAAAATGTAATTTTACACAGTAGATATTTATATTTATACATACGAAATATATACTTTTATACAGTATGGGGATGAAGTGTTAAAGAGCATGGACAGAGCCGTCATAGCATAATTTGCCAATTTTTGGATAGTAGGTTCTCGGGATGGGGGTATGAAAATTGTTTTTTTTTTTTTTGTTTCGTGTCCTACAAAAAAGCACTAATAGTTCTGTGATATACAAATTGACAATCAGACTTGGGCACAATTTCAATTTTAAGGGGATTGTGTCAAAAAATTTTAGCATTTTCGTACTTTTTTTACATAGGGTCGCGGACAAGAAAGCACAACAAAAATAGCAGTGATGCTTGTTACATCATTTAGTGGAGAAAAACACAAAAAAAACCAGCATTGCCGAATTAGCTTTCCTTAAAACAAGGGCTCCTAGAGAGAAGAAATTGAAATTTATAAAGTTAAAGGTCCCTGGAGACCATAAATTATACATAAAAAAGATGTAATTTTAAAAAGAAGATATTTACTTTTATACATACGAAATATGTACTTTTATAAACTATGGGGATGAGATTTGATAGAGCATGGATGGGGCCCTCAATCCATAGTTAGTCAGTTGTTGGATCGCATGTTCTGGAGCTGGCGGGCTGAAAAATGGGCCTCTGTTGTTCCGTGGCCTACAGAGAACACCTAGAGTTCAGCGATATACAAATTCACAACTGGAGTTCATACTATTTGAATTGTAAGGGCCTTTTTCAGAAACATGCTAAAGCACAGGTGGCATCAGAAAGGAAGATAATTGAAATAAAATAAATAGAATGTCTTCACATTCAACATTGCTGAAGAGAAAATGGTAGCAACACATAAATATATGAGAAGGCAAAAGAATAGTTTTATTTTGAAAATATGGAAAAAAGAAGACTTTGTTACATATTCCTGGAAATTTAAATGCGTTTGTCATATAGACTGGGATTGGGGCTTGAATGTAGCATCTCCCATCGGACTATTTTATGATAATTGAATCGTTCTGTGATATCAGTGGCACCTGCATCTCAATAGAAGAGTGTTGGAAAGTTCATTTCCTCAATGAATTTGTCCTTGAATTCTATGCACCAATGTGTCAACATGCGTTTCATTCTCTGATTCATCACTTGTATCAAATTCAATAGGATTTTCGAAAGTGTCTACAGAGTTGCTATTCTCTTCTGCAAGAACACTGTTCCAGTTGTCATTTATACAAATGTTTTGTGCTTTGTACAGGGCCCTCAAACATAATTCCTTTAATGCTTTCATAACAACATGCACATGCACTTTGCCTGTCTGATATGTATTTTTGTATCGCAAGCGTCTTTTCAGAGGCACGACAATTGTCAGTGTATTGTTAATGAATTGTGGCAAGAGTCTTTGTACAACATCTACTTGAACAGGCACATTAATAATTGATCATGTTAAGCCCATCTGGAGTCCTTTATAGCCCCAAGGCCTGATTCCAGTAAATGCAATTAGGAGAGAACCAACTCTCTCCTCAAGTTCCGTAAGCACACTTACATCTGGTAGTGGTGCATTACATCTTATTTGGCCAGGCGTTGGGAGTTGTGGTAGTTTTCCATGTTGAGGCGACTATTTGCATGGAAGACAAATTTTTCCATTGGAATTTTTTTTATCGTGTGTTGTCAACTATAAGTATTCTGCTTGCAAAGCAGCCGTGAAAAACTTGCTGTTTTTTGAGAAATTCAGTTGCTCACAAATTGCACATGCAATGGAAGGAGTATCTTTAATTTCTTTCATGTACGTCTGTGTTGCATTTTTATTTCGTAGGGAAGTATGGGTGGAAATTGTTTCCTGGTTTTCATTGCCAATAGTCCATGTTGTTGCTGCTAGCGCATGAAATGTGACGGTTGCATGACCATTCTGGGATATGTGAGTGCACATGTTTCTGTTCTTTTCTGCACGAACAAGTTTATTTAGATTCTCATATGTGGCTTTCTCTCTAATAGGAAGTGTGGCAATGTATTTCTTTCTCTCGCGCATGACCTTTTTCAAGTTGTGGTAACTTAGTCTATGTTTCTTTCCCAAGGGCACGATGAGCTAATGGAAATTGTGATGAATTTCGCTCTGACCTAGGTGCTGATAACGTAGCCTACGTTTTTTATTCAAGGCATGTGTGGCCTCATCACAATTGAGACGAATTTGACGCATAGTTTTTTTCAAGTTCTGATAACTTACTCTAGGTTTTTTGTTTAAGCCTAGTATGGGCTCATCACAACTGTAATGAATTTCACGCATCATTTTTTTTTCAATCCCTCTATGGCCATATCGAACTCAGAAAGAGTTTCATTCTCACTAAAAAGCATTCCGCGCGTATGCAGATTCGATACGGTTTGGGTGGCATGGACATCCAACCCTGAACCACGGATATGTCGAAGCAAAGGTTCATAATGGATATGTGTTGTATCTATTTTCAACGAGAGGATGTCAAATGTTCGATCGTAATTTGAATCAGTAAACCAAGAATGGACAGTGCCATCTGGCAACGTCGACCACACCTGGAAATTTACTCTGAATATCATAGACAACCATTGGAAACAGAAACTGCAACCCTCACATTCCCTTTTTCATATGGAAGCACCATGTTTACAAGGTATTCCTGCCAAGTTCCAACTGCCGGCATATTTTCCAGGAGATTTGGCAAAAGGTGCTGATGCAAGCACCTAAAAGCCTGTTGGTTGTTGCCTACAATTGCATTGCAAAACGACTGCACGGTGTAAATCTGCAGTGACTGCACATCAAACTTCGTTGCTACCAAACAACAAATTACATTAAACATACTATCTCCACAATTAGACACAACATTTGTTGCCACATGTAAACCATGGCTATCTATGCGATGCATAATCCGTTCCCATTGCAATTCAAGGTCTTTGCAAAATAAGGACAAGTAAATATGAGCTACTTCAACATTTCACATGGACATGTTCCTGTACAGGAGTGGTTCATAATGACCACTGAGACCATTGGCGTCATGGAACAAGATGAAATATGGATTGCCAGAGGCACCTTTGTTGAATAGTAGATATCTTCTTTTTCTTGTCAATGACCATATTCCAACTGATATATTGAGCCAGTTAAACAACCACCATATACAAAATGTGTCTCCCTAAAGTCCCCTTTCATGTGCAGGTAGAGCTGCTGATGCAAACAACCGCATCTTTGAAAAATATGTAGCGACATCATGTATTCCATGCAACTGTCGAAGAAAATCAGATTCCAGTTCGTATTCATAGGAGTTCAATGCTTCTACGTCGCCATTTTTGAAACAGGCCAAGAAATAATCTATCAATCCATTGCGCATCTCGGTCGATGAATACCCAAAATGCAGCAGAACCTGGAATGTATCGAAAAGGCAATCCCCTGTAGTATACGAGAATGCATTGAATCTAAAGAGGCCATTGCTATGCAAAGCCACATCAATGCTGCCATGTATAATGCACTGTTTATCTATTTCATATGACTCAACATATATTACTTCTTCCATCCCCTCAACTCTGATTTTGAAGGTGTTTGTTAGATACTTTCAGTTTGTCTGAAAACAGAGAAAAGGGTGAAAAAAAAAATAGCACCCAAAAAAAAAGAAGGAAAGCAAAATAGGAAAACCACAAGCCCAAAACTGGGCACAAAACAGAAGAAAGAACACAAATAAATAACACCATAAATTTATTGGGCAGAAACACAACAGGTGGGCACAGTTTTTCGACCCACAGAATAAAAGCTTTCCCTGTGTCTACAACTATTTTTCGAGAAACCCTTCACATTGCAATTTTCCAAACAACTATGAACTTTGCTGTCGGCATATGAAGACACATGGTTTCCAGGAACAACAATTAAGAGCACAGACAAAGATGATTTGCAACTGTAGCTGCAGGATCTCAACTTTGCAAAGTTGAATCAAACAAGAACAACAATCCTGTAACGAATCGATGAAGAAGCATCAACCACTGAAGCAACGATGCCGACCATAAAAAAATAGAACAAAACTGTATCCCAAGGCATTTGCACAATAAACATTCAAATTGTCAGGTAAACACTTACGACTGCCAGGACCACCCAAGGGCCTAGCCCTGTACAAACATTCAAGAAAAAATGCAGCGTGGCAGATCTGTTCTCTCGAAACCTGCAAGAATAAAACAAAAAACAGACATACTAATATGGTAGACAATGTATTTTAGCTAGCAGGAATTGCTAAAGGAAACATTCAAACTAATGCTAGCATTAATCCACCTTCAACCATTGCATAACAAAATATATGATTCTAAAAGACCATATATGATGAAATACTTTGGATATGCCAACATATATAACATTGGGAATAGTGAAGCGGTGAAAAAGACCTCCAATCCGTTGTCCAATCACATCTTTACAAAGATGGTACTTTTTATTATACAAAAATCGACGGAAGATGTCCGACTACCATAAAAAAATGGAACACAACTGTATTCCAACGCACTTGTACAATAAACATTTAAGACTGCCAGAGTTGTTAGGTAAACACTTAAGACTGTTAGGACCGTCTAAGGGCCTAGCTCTGTTCAAACATTTGAGAAAAAATGCAGCTTGGCAAGCCTCCTCTCTCGAAGCACGCAACAATAAAGGAAAAATCAGACATAGTAATATGGTAGACAATGTATTGAAGCCAACAGGAAATGCTTAAGGAAACATTGAAACTAATGCTAGCATTAATCCATCTTCCACCAATGCATAAGAAAATATACGATTCGAAAATACCTTATACGATTCAAATACTTTGGATATGCCAACAAATATAACATTGGGAATAGAGAAGCTGACAATAAGACCTCCAATCCGTTGTCCAATTAGATCTTGACAAACATGGTACTTTCTATTATATAAAAATCGATGTTTTCACTCCCCTTGTTCCAACAATAGATAATATGCAAATACTTATGGTCAATGCACAATTTAATACCAAGTCAATGATTTATTGATCGCTATAGTCCCTCTTTGCCTACGGTAGGGACTAATAAGTTGGGAATTCTGAGTATATGCTTGAACAAACAACCACCCTTGAATGATAAGTAAGCACCGATAGGAGTGATAAGTTCCACGAACTTATAACACACGTGAAAAAGTATACATTCTAGTGTGACCTAGTTATTGATGATGTCACTAGGGAAAGTTCCACACGTGTTTTCTTTTTGTATTGATTTGACGACCCTTGTTCTGTGGATTATGAGGCAATTGGAGTCAAATGCTCAGGGGCTGTAGGAGATGAGGATTAAACAAAAAAGAGCATTTAATTTGCAATTTGAATTAGAAAGAAATATGAATTGCAACTGTAGAATCTATCTTATTGACATAAATAAATAAAAGAATTTTGAAGTAAAAATGGTTAACATATTTGAAATTTCCTCACAGAATTGCATGAAATACTTCATGCTTGTGTTATTTTTATTTGATTTGATTTCCATTCATGATTTCTTGTTGTTTCAAAATTGGTCATAGTTGGGCATATATTTGGGGCATATAGTTGACTAAATACCAATCCCATATCCTCATACATGATAGAATCCAATGGAAACATTGCAACTCTATCAATATTGAAATTGGAAAATTGTTAATTCTACTGAAGCATGCACTTTCATTTTCAGTTTTCAAAAGAAATAAAAGTAGATTTGGTTGGAAACCACAGATATAATATTGATGCAAAGTCACTATTATTGAGTTTTTGTAGGTGTGATGTTCTCTTTTCCATTTTTGAATTTTTTATTTTTATGGTTGTGAGTGTGTTATATGTAGGTACATGGACATTTTCATTAGTGATAAATCTAGTCAAGATATATGTTGATTCTTAATATATCCTTGTGAAAAGTAAAGCTTATTATGTTCATAATTTATTAGTTTGCTACAACGAAACACAAATATTGTCATTACAATACCACAATAGCTATTTTATTTATATTTCATGTTTATTTATATTTTATAAATGGAGGTATGTTTCAAATGGTATCGAAGCCACATTATAGTACTAGGGGTTGTATGGGCTTCTTGTTTTAGAATTGCAAATTGATTGCGCACAAGAGCATTGCAAGGAAGGGAATACAACATATGCACTAACACTTCTTAATTTGATGTTGTTGAAACATCTCCATACCTATATGAATACCTTCAAATGTTTTCCCTATTTTATGTAGTAAAGACAGGTTGGACGAAACTTTCAGGTTAAGTGATGCATGTAGTACTTCTAGGGGGATATTTTTTGAAGAATTGATAAGGCCCACAATGCAAGCATTAGAGGCACATGTGAAGGAGAAGCTTCCAATCGAAATTTGGATTTCTTGAATCTATGTAGTTTTCAATCCCATTTGATTTGATTCAAGATTTCAATGGCTACAAGTTTCAAAAACAAAGACTCATAGGTCATCTTGGATTTCTATTGGCAAGTGTTGGACATGAATATTGTTTCTAGGTTCTAATGTGTAGTTTATCACCAAGATATTGATGAGTAGGACATGTTATTTTCTTTCTATAATACAATTAAACATTTGGCAAGTTTAAAGAATATGGCATGTCTCAAGTCTTTTTAATTCAGATAATAGAGAAGACATTAATTAAAGAGATATGTACGACATTTTGCAGAAAGACTTTTCTAAAATAAAGATTGTACAATTTCAAGGATATTTTTGAACTATTTGGAATATGTTGGCTTGAAGTGAAAGGTCAATTTGAGTACAAGTTTGTCTCTTGGTACTACAAATACCATCTCACTCGGGAAGATTTGTTGTGAAGAATGGGATAGTGCAGGAAAATTATATTTCTGCATGAGAGAATGGGAACATGGGAATTGGAGTTCTTTTAGAAGGGCTTAAGAAGTATGATATAAGAGTCTCTGTCTAACTGAGTGCCACTGCAATGGAATTTCACATGCTTTAAACATAGAGATAAATGGACAGTCCCTTCCTTATCAAAGTGATTTTGTTGTTATTTTCTCGTTGTCTTGTAGATGTTAATTTTTATTGGATGACTGGGCATACTTTGATAGCTATTTCTCTAGGTATGAATTCAAATTTGGGGTCTCTGTGTTTGATGTAAGATTGGGTGGTAATGTGGGCATGTTGGGCGATGATAAGGATTCTCTCAAGGCCACAACCTAAGCATTTTCATCCCACATTGTGTGTGTGTGTGGAATGTGGCCTTATGGAAAACATTTCCCATCGATCTCATAAGAACTCCAAGGGTTTGCAGATCCTGTACAATGTTTTCCTGGAAAGAGCTGAAATACCTGGAAGTATCTCTTTCTGAAAATCTCACGTTTACACCTTTTCAATGTTCATGAAACATTATCGACATAGAAAGATATATATATATTTTGTTTCCACATGATCCTTTGCATGTGGTTTGCAATGTGTATGTGCATTACTTTCCACAAGCATAAATGTCATAGACACAATTGACTCTCACAAATCCCCTACCCCATATTTTTTTGCATTTCCCAATTCTTGAAGTGTTGCACTACAAGAGGAATACCTTGTTAAATTCAAAGTGGGTTTATTTTCTTCTTGCATCTTGTTCTTATCAATGTTAGCTAATATCTCAGCACATTGTCAATTTTGAGTTGGTTTCTCCATGCATATCATTTTCAATTTTGATCATGGCTTGAGAGTTTTGAACCCTTACCTTCTTGGTGAAAGCCATTATTATTGGGAGGGGAATTACTGTGTCAATTCATGGATATTTATGTTTAAATCCAGGGTGGTTCAACAACTTTTGAATAATGCCCCATTTTTGAAACAAGACAAAATATTAATGCAAAGATTCAAGATTCCAGTTCCCTGCATATGGTTTTCCAAGGTTACTAAAAGTTGACTTCTAAATTCAATGCAATGTTAAGTGTTTGTTAACCTGCAACTTCCATTAGGAACTCTGTTGATTCCTCGCATTTGAAGGGTAATTAAATTCTAGATTTTGCAAATTAGAATTTTCTGTGAAAGAAAATGTTTAGGCTTGAAGTTAGGATCTACCTGTAAAATTATTTTCTTTGCATCGATCCTTGTATAGCTCTTTTCAAGGACATTGTCTTTCAGAGGACTATTTTTGTATCATACTTTTAGATTTTGCAGTAAAATTGAAGGTAATGTTACAATCTAGATTGCTGCTTTAGAATATTGGCTCAATGGTCATTTCTTATGACTAAATTGATCCTTGTTGAGTATCCTATTAGTATGGATAAACCTCGACTACAAAATGCATCTTGATGCCATAATTTTCACTAAAATTGAAGGTAGTGTTACAATATACGTTGCTTCTTTGGATAACTGGCTCAATGGTCATTGCTTATGAATAAATTGATCCTTGCCGAGTATCCTATTAGTCTGGATAAACCTTAGCTGCAAAATGCAGCTTGATGCTAGAATTTTGCACCATAATTGAAGGTAATGTTACAATATACATTGTTTCTTTCGGATAAATAGTTCAATGGTCATTTCTTATGACTAAATTGATCCTTGACGAATATTCAATCAATTGTGTTGAAGTGAAGGTAGTGGACTCTCCTGAGATACTTTCTAATGGTGCTACGTCTATTGAAAACAATTCGATGAAGGGATTATCTGCTTATTTATGTCTTTTATTTGATAATGTGTGAGGTGTCCTAATATTCTAAAGGGAAACGAGTTTTGATAGTTCTTGATTTTGTTTATTACTAGGCCTAGCTTAGTTTCATTCTTAATTTGAAATTACAATACTTTTAATTTTCTGTTGGCTTTTTATATTTATATATTGTGTGTTTTCAATACATTAGAATAGCGAAAATTTGATATTCATTCCAATTATTGTAGCCCATATGATGAGGGTCTGTCGTACCAAACATTTGATAGCAATTAGATGGTCTTTAGAACAGGGACCATAGGTGCAAGAAAGGAGACCCACAACATACCAAAACACATAAAGAAGATAATGCATAGAGCTAATTTGACCTTGGTGATCCCTGAAAATGTTCTTTAGGAAGATATGCCAACCATGCCAATGGAAAATCTAGCAACAAAAAGTTGTTGAGTGACATGAGATACCTCATATCAAGGAGTATATTATCCAATCTAAAAAATAAAATGAGACTCTTTTCAAGACTAATATATTATCCAATCTAAAAAATAAAATGAGACTATTTTCAAGACTGAATCACTATAAGAGCCAACGAAAAAATGAACTCAAAACATGACTAGCACCAGAAACTTACAAAGAGAAGAAGCCCAACTTGCATCTAATAACAAACCAATAACCAAGTTTATGGGTGAAGATATAATATGAGGCAAAATTATGTGTAAGTCCTTCTAGGGAGGGGGAGGGGAACTGGGGGGAAGAGAATTAATAAAATATGAAAATGTTAAAGGAATTAGCAACATTGTTGGGGCTTTATGTTTCTTTAGTCTATGGTTGTAATAATCAAAATTTCTATTTATACATATTCAAACTTAGTAGTCTAAATCTGTTTTCCAAATCTAAGTCAAGATGAAAAATTATACTTTCTCCATACAATTAATGTACATCTACATGTGTTCAAGCACTCTTGCAAATAATACATTGGTTGTTATTAAATGTGCCTACCCAACACTTAAGGCTTCTAACCATGCATAACAACACTTCTATTGTACAATATACTTCAAACATTGAGATATATTAGATAGATTAGAGTGCACCCTATTTATTGAAACATATCACCTCATTCTACCCATTTCCCATTCACTATTTCATCAATTAATAAAGTGCAAGGTTGTAGGTTAATTCTACCAATGTCACATGACTCATTTGGGCAATTAACATGGATACCGTGACTTGATTTAAAGTAATGAAATTTCCTTTATTGATATATGTGTGGGTGAAAGTATTTATCAAGGTGAATGGTTAGAAAGTGTTTATGTTGTTGAATTACTATACAATAGATGGTCAGTTCAACACCATGGTTGTTGCCATTAATCTAGCACAAATTGAGGGAAGACAGGTTGTAGTCTACACTTTATTGTATCATATCAAATAACACAACAATTAGGGAGTTGAAGAATGAGGTTGCAAATTATTCAAACCACAAGTACTCTTATACCAACAACTTCATTAACATAGGGTTCATGCTATAAAACATGACATGCTTGAGCAATCAATGAGAGAAGAGTACTCAATCACACATCATAAAGAACATGATAAGTTTTACTGTAGAAACCCAAATGAGAAAACTAACATTCAATAGAAACTTAGAGGATGAGCTATACACTATCACATAAAAAATTCATTGATAGTATTTTGTAGATTTCTTTGGGTTGAGAGACCATCTCTAATTTTAATAGAGAGACCCTCCCAATGCCCTTCTTCTTCCCAACCTTTTCATCTTGTGATTTGTGGTTACCTTTTATCAAGCAAAGCCCTCCTTTGTTATGGAGTCACCTTGGAAGACCAACACCATAAAAATATTTGTTTCAATTTTTTATTATTTTTAAATTTTAAATCATTTAATTCAAACTTTAGCAAAATTTATTTTTTATAAAATTATTTTAGTTAATTTCTCAATTCAAGGTTTAGTCTAATTTCTCACCTTCTCTTCTTTTAGTACGATGCTTCAACACTTATTTTTTCAACACTCTTATATATTTTCCAATTTGAGAAATAAAAAATATATAACTACACTAAAAAAACATATTTTCATCTCATCTTCCGTTTACAATTTACAAATATAAATTGTATTTAGTCACACGTGGCAACTTTTTTTTCATAAAAAAATAGGATAACTTTGTCTATGCATGTGTTCTTCATATTTAGGTGTGTATGCTTTTCCAAATTATAGATATTATTATTTACTTTAATATTTTGTCTTTATAGGTGGCTAAGAAGAAGAGCTAAATTGGGGCATGATGTGCTAAATTAGCGGATGTTTGGCGCCGACTTGTACCCAAATAACATATAGTGTTTTCGTTCAGATTGTATGCATGTCTGTCTCTTTTCGTTCAAACTGTGCATGCGTTCTTTTCGTTCAGTCTGTCTTTTCGTTCAGATTCTGCGTAATAAGATGATGACTTAAATTCAGGCATGATGTGTTAAACTGGCAGATGTTTGGCGCCGAGTTGTACCCAAAGAACATATAGCGGTCAAATCTACCAAAATAAATTGTGTATTGAGATTGAGCTTGGAAAATTAATTGGCATTGTTGTGGCTGGCGTTTACAGGCAAGATGGGCGGAGCAATGGGTCGTCCTGGAGATTCTGAATACGAATACTGGTGCCATCAGTGTCGCCAATCTGTAATTCCTCTCTTTGTTACATATGATGAGATAACTTGTACTCGCTGCCATGGCGGCTTCGTACAACAAAGACGGCGACGAACTCTCTTGGCTTATTTAACCTTTAGAGAACTGCGCCATCGAAATTCAGAGAATGAAGTTCAACGGAATGGATACGGTACGCCCCCGGCCTCTAAATCTGCAGTCCAAGCGATGTCCACCGTTACCGTTTCACCAGAGCACCTCCCTTCGGAGTGCGCGGTATGTCTGGAGGACTGTCAGGAGGGAGAGGTGACATGTCAGATGCCATGTCAGCACATCTACCACTCCCACTGCATTCTGCCGTGGCTGGAGTTGCACAGCTGTTGCCCCGTCTGCCGCTTCCAGATGCCCGTCCGTGACCACCAGAAGCAAAGACCCAGTTGTTTTATTTCAGTTTTGCAGGTACTTTGCAACTTTCGGCACCCGTGGATGCCGGACCCCTTCTCGACCGGTTGAATGATCATGTTTACATCACAGGTTGCATCCATATCTCCATACATTTAACTGTCTTTTAGGTTGCAAATTTGTTTCTGCATACTGTAATACTTTTTTTTTTTTCTGCAGACATTTTGAGTTCTTTGTTTCTTTCAATATGATCGTGATTGAGTCTTGAAAATAGGCTCATTATTTTTGTTAGATTGGATAATATATTCCTTGATTTGAGGTATTCCCTGTCACTTAGAAGCTTCTTGTTGCCAGATTCACCATTGTTATGGTTGGCATATCTTCCTGAACTACATCTTCAAGGATCACCACGGTCAAATTAACTCTGTGCACTATCTTCTTTGTGTGTTTTGGTCAATTGTGGGTCTCCTTGCATGCACCTATGGTACATGTTCTAAATATCACATAATTTTTATCAAATGTTTAGTACGACAAACCATCGTCACAGGGGCTACACGAATTGAAATGAATATCAAATTTTTTTCTAATATGATGTATTGAAAACACACAATATATAAATACATAAAGGCAACAGAAAACTACAAATATTGTAATTTCAAATTTAGAATGAAACTAAGCTAGAGGACCAATAACAAACAACATCAAGAACTGTCAAAACTCATTTCCTTTTGAGATATTAGGACACCTCAGACATTATCAAATAAAAGACATAAGTAAGAAAATAATCCATTCATTGAATTGTTTTCAATAGACTACACCATTAGAAAGTATCTCAGGAGATTCCACTACCTTCACATTAATACAACTAATCGAATACTCAACAATGATCAATTTAGTCATAAGCAATGAACACTGAGCCATTTATCCAAAGCAACAATGTAGATTGTAACATTACCTTCAATTTTACTGCAAAATTCTGGCATCAAGCTTCATTTTGCAGCTAAGGTTTATCCAGACTGACATGATACTCAACAACGATCAATTTAGTCATAAGCAATGACCATTTCCAAAGCAGTAATGTAGATTGTAACATTACCTTCAATTTTACTGCAAATTCTGGCATCAAGCTGTATTTTGTAACTGAGTTCTATCCATACTGATAGGATACTCAACAGGGATAAATTAAGCTGTATTTTGTTGCTGAGTTCTATCCATACTGATAGGATACTCAACTAGGATAAATTTAGTCACGAGAAATGACCATTGAGCCAGTTATCCAAAGAAACAATGTAGATTGTAACATTACGTTCAATTTTACTACAAAATCTAAAAGTATGATACAGAAATAGTCCTCTGAAAACAAATGTCCTTGAAAAGAGTTATACAAGGCCTGATGCAAAGAAAACAATTTTACAGGTAGGTCCTAACTTCAAGCCTAAACATTTTCTTTCATATCAAATTCTCATTTGCAAAATCTAGAATTTAGTTACCCTTCAAATGCAAGGAATCAATAGATTTCCTAATGGAATTTGTAGGCTAACAAACACTTAACCTTGCATTGAATTTAGAAGTCAACTTTTAGTAACCTATAAAACCATATTCTCAGCACTGGAATCTTGAATCTCTGCATTAATATTTTGTCTTGTTTAAAAAATGGGGCATTATTCAAAAGTACTGAAACACATAAGTATCCACCAAGAAGGTAATTGGCATAATAATTCCCCTCCTAATAATAATGGATTTCACCAAGAAGGTAAGGGTTCAAAACTCATAAGCCACGATCAAAACTGAAAATGATATATGCATGGAGGAAACCAACTCAAAATTGATAGTGTGTGAGCTATTAGCTAACATTGATAAGAACAAGATGCAAGATGAAAATAAACCCATTTTGAATTTAACAAGACATTCCTTATGCAGTGCAAAACTTCTAGAATTAGAAAATGAAGTAAAATATGGGGTAGGGGATTTGTCAGAGTCAATTATGTCTATGACATTGACGCTTGTGGAAAGTAATGCAGATACACATAGAAAACCACATGCAAAGGGTCATGTGGAAACAAAATATATCTCTTCCTCTATCAATAATGTTTCACAAACATTCAACTTGTGTAAACGTGAGATTTTCAGAGAGATACTTCGAGGTATTTCATCTATTTTCAGGAAAACATTGTACAAAATCTGGAAACTCTTGGAGTGATTATGAGATATATGGGGAATGTTTTCTATCAGGTCACCTTACACACACAACATGGGATGAAAAATGCTTAGGATGTGACCCTAATGGAATCCTTATCATCGCCCAACATGCCCACATTACCACCCAATCACACAATCTCACATCAAACATAGAGACCCCAAATTTGAATTTGTACCTAGAGAAATAACGGTCAAAGTATGCCGAGTCATCCAATAAAAATTAACATCTACAAGACAAGGAAAAAATAACAACAAAATCACTTTGAAAAGGAAGGGAATATCCATTTATCTTTGTGTTTCAAGCAAGTGAAATGCCATTGTAGTGGAAATCAGTTAGACTCTTATATCAGAGTTCTTAACCCCTTCTAAAAGAACTCCAATTCCCATCTTCCCATTCTCTCATGTAAAACTCTAATTTTCCTGCACTATCCCCTTCTTCACAGCAAATCTTCCTGAATGAGATGGTATATGCAGTACTAGGAAACAAACTTGTACTCAAATTGACCTTTCACTTCAAGCCAACATACTACAAACAATTCATAAATATCCTTGAAATTGTACTCAAAACTAGAGTCATCTTTATTTTAGAAAAGTCTTTCTGCAAAATGTTGTACATTTCTATTTCCTTAATTCCTTCTCTATTATTTTAATTATTTGAATTAAAAAGACTTGACACATGCCATATTATTTGAACTTCCCAAATGTTTAATTGCATTCTAGTAAGAAAATAACTTGTCCTACTCATCAATATCCTGGTGATAAACTACATATCAGAACTTCGCAATAATATTCATGTCCAACACTTGACAATAGAAATCCAAGCTGACCTATAGGTTTTTGATTTTGAGCATCCAAAATCATTTGTTGTGGAAAATATCCTTTGATGGCTTCATGTGGTTCGTCATTAACTCCTGAATCATTGGTAGGAATATCGTTCACTTGGTTAGCCAGTGCATACAAAATTCTCAATCTATGATCTTGCTTTTGAAACCATAGCCATTGAAATCTTGAATCAAATCAAATGGGACTGAAAACTACATAGATTCAATAAATCTAGATTTCGATTGGAAGCTTCTCCTTCACATGTTCCTCTGATGCTTGCATTGTGGGCCTTATCGATTCTTAGGAAAATATCCCCTCCCCCGGAAGAACTGCATGCATCTCTTACCCTGAAAGTTTTGTTCACCCCCATCTTTCCTACATAAATAGGGGAAACATTTGAAAGTGTTCATATAGGGATGGAGATGTTTCAGCAACACCAAATTACGAAGTGTCAGTGCATCTGTTTTCTTCCCTTCCTTGCAATGCTCTTGTGCACATTCAAATTGGAATTCTGAAACAACGATCCCATACAGCCCCTAGTGCTGTAATCTGGCTTTGTTACCATTTGAAGCATACCTCCATTTATAAAATTATAAATAAACATGAAAATATAAATAAAATAGCTATTGTGGTATTTTAATCACAATCTTCATGTTTTGTTGTAGCAAACTAATTAATTATGGACATAATAAGATTTCCTTTTCACAAGGATATACTAAGCATCAACCTATATCTTGACTAGATTTATCATTAATGAAAATTTCCATGTACCTACAGATAACACACTCACAATGATAGAAATCCAAAATTTAAAAGTGGCAAAGAGAACATCACACCTACAAAAACTTAATAATAGTCACTCTGCATCAATATTACATTTGTGGTTTCCAACCAAATCTACTTTTCTTTTTTCTAAAACTGAAAATGATACAATGTTTCAATTGGATTTTATTATGAGGATATGTGATTGATATCTATTCAACTATATGCCCCAAATTTGTGTCCAACTATAACCAATTTTGAAATAACAAGAAATAATGAATGAAAATAAAATCATATACAAATAACATAAGCATGAAGTATTACATGCAATTCTGTGAGGTAATTCCAAATATGTTAACCATTTGTACTTCCAAATTATTTTATTTATTTATGTCAACAAGACAGTTTCTACAGTTTCAATTCATTTTTCGTTCTAATTTGGATTGCAACATAAATGGTATATTTTGTTTAATTCTCATCTCCTAGAGCACCCGACCATTTGAATCTAATTGCTTCATAATCCAAAGAACAAGGGTCATCAAATCATTAAAAAAAAGAAAACACGCATGGACCTTTCACTAGTGACATCATCAATAACTGTGTCACACTAGAATTTAGAATATTTCACGTGTGTTATAGATTCATGGAGCTTCTCACTCCTACCAATGCTTACTTATCATTCAAGGGTGGTTGTTTGTTCAAGAATATACTCAAAATTCCCAACTCATTTCTTTTGTTCACCAACTTATTCTTTAACAATTCATTTGATGTACTCATTTCTTTTGTTCACCAACTTATTCTTTAACAATTCATTTGAAGTTTATGAAGGTTGTAGTACATGGTATGACATCTTGTGAATTGTGAAATGGCTCAAAGGAATATAAAATAGATTTATGGTTTTACCACATAAAATTTTAAGCATATTATCACATGCATTCTCCCATTTGAAGGGGTTATTTTCCATGACAGATCTCATACTTAACTCATATATCTATGTATCATTAATATGCATATTTACAAGTCATTTGCTGAAAAAATATTGTATATAAGTTCTAATCATCATTACAACTATAACCCAACCATACACTAATTGTGTACACATAAACATGCCATCTTAGGGACATAAACAATCTTCTAAATAACATTAAGGGTCTAAGGCTTACTAATATGTCTTCTTGCCAACATAACCAAAAACTTTCTCCAACAACTACTTTAATTGTTGCAATACTATCTGTTTAAACATAAATATACGCTATGAGAAAAACAAGTAGTTCATAGAATATCACCAATGAATAACGAAATATACACTACCTTGAGAAAGGCACAATGCTAGAATATCATATAACCTTCATAGATTTTACAATGAAAGAAAATGATCAGGCGTGGGGAAATACCCTAATGGACTTGAAAATATCTATGCATTCCATTAGTACATATTGCGATAGAAATGTAAGAAAAGTTTAGGAATTGTTCACTACTATGGAACTTCATTGATTTTTACTGCCAAAAGACAAAAAAGTTCTAGGCCTAGATCATATAAAGTTGGCATTCTCATCTCTAGAAGACTTTGAGCCTGTATCTTTTCAGGCTTGTATGTTTCCCCAAATAATCATTTTAATATCACGAGCTTATCATTAGACAATGGTGAACTCAAGGCAAGATTAAAAAACTGCAAATTAAAAAAAAATTGTTTTATGTCAAGGTAGATTTTTGCAATGTCATGGATTTTCAATTCTAACACAACTGAATTGAAAATAACATGAAAATAATTTTATTTTGTCGCTTGGGTCTCCATCTACTCTTTGAGGAAACTGAGCTGAGTCATCTCTTTGTAATCTGACTCAAAGTCACAATTCAGATGCAAGTAATGTTGACTAGACAAGTCTGACTTGATGGTCTGTGAAAAAAATACACAAAACAAAATATAATCATTCTTCTCTTTTTATACCTGACATCCTAGCAAACTACCAACAAATGATCCATGTGGATATTGGTGGCCACCCACATGTTCCAAATTCCAACTAGCTCATCTTGACAATTTTTAGTTCAACATGATTCTCTGTAATGGGGACATTTCTTTGTAATTGTGGGTTCTACACTTACGGGGCTGTCCTGAAGCCCTACATAACATCCAGGTGGATATTGGTGGCCATCCACCTATCCCAACTAGCTTATTTTGAAAGTTTTCATGTCATTACATATTTTTTTGATGGTCGTTTTGGGGTTCTAAACGGTGTTTTCTTGGCTTGTCCCAGCCAAAATGTAGACAAAGTCAGAGTTTGATGACATAATGCATAGTTCTCTAAAAGACATTTCCAATGGGCTATCACGCACCTAAAATGGAGATCGTATGAAAAAGTTACAATCCCGGGAAGTTAATGTATTAACTTACCCTAATAGGGCCCACATGACTTTTGGAGCTTCATCTCCTAGGGTTAGGTTTTTGGATGTCTAGGGTTTTGGAATTCATGTTTATCATAAAAAGGCCTTCAGAGCCTGATTTTAATCATCTTCTTGCGAATGATCATAGCCATCACATCTCTTCTCGGAGATAAAACTACCACCATTCTAGTAAGTCTTACACTCTGTATTTTTAAAGTCTCTATACATTTCTTTCATTAATAGAAGTCATGTATTGTTGTATTTCTCTGTTTATGGAATTTTTTATGTGTATTTCATTGTAATATCTATGCTTTCATTTCATTTCTAAAATAATATAGATCAGTGGTATCATAACAGGCTGCTCTTGATCGTTTTTCAGTGCATGTCCCTGACGAGGTCAGAGTATAGCAAGTTGGATCTCAAGCTTGTCTCTCTTGAGGGAAATCCCTCTCACATGCCCAAGAAACCCTCTATGGCGGAAGAAAATAAAAATGGCGAAACAAAAGATTTTATTAACCCGTTACTTGAGAAATCTCTCGTGCGACAGAGGGGCGAATGATGGAGAATTTTTCCCACATCCTTAAACGCCTGCCGATAGCAATAGGAGCATATTAATCAAGCGACCACTTTGGAGGAACCTCTCCCTTCAAGGTACAAGTTAATTTTGATATTCCCGTATTTGAAGGTCATATAGATGTGGATGCCTTAGAAAAATGGTTGAATCTGGTAGAAGGTTATTTCTCTGTTTACAATTTTTCTGACAGGGAAAAGATCACCTTCAAACTCCTCAAGGCTCTCCCCCATGTCAAAAATTGGTGGGAAACTTATTGGGAGCAAAGTTCCACAAAGGAATCTGGAATATATGGGGCCGAGCCCACTTGTGATTTTTTTTGTGGATGTCGTCAATGAATAATACTACCTTGTTGATAACTATGAATACCAGTACATGAGATGGACCACACTGCGGAAAGAGAAGAGCCAAATAGTGTTGGAGTTCACAAATAATTTCCATACCTTGCGCACCAAACTGGGTATCAAAGACTCTAAGGGACATCTGGTTCTGAAATACTACGAGGATATGCATAGGTACATCCAAACTGAAATGGATTTCCTAAAAATTTCATCACAACGAGTTGCCTATCGATATGCTGTCAAAATTGAGCAAAAATTTATGCTCCAGAAAAAATGAGATTTTAGGTCTACAAATCCGCAACAACCAAAGTATGGTAAAGATGGCCCTAACCAACAACTTTTTAACAACCATTCTAAGACACATGAATATAAGGGTAAAAGAAAGACGAAGAATGACACTGGGAAGTGGTGCGACTTCCACAAAATCCCATGGCACAACACCAATGAATGTCGTTTGAAACAATCATTGGTGGCCGAGGTCAAAGACAAGGAGTCGAACCCTGATTTAGAATCTGATCCAGAAAATATTGAAAACAGACAGATCATCGACATAGACCCTATTGCTAGTATCATGACTGCAACAATTCAACCAGAAGAGCCAGTAGATCTTGAAGAGGGGGAGTGCCTCTTCCATTCACAGATGTGGGTGAAGGGGACCCCATTGCATTTCATTGTTGATAGTGGTATATAGAATAACCTCATCTTATCTTAGGTCCTCAAACAATCGGGGTTGTCGACAACACCACACCCACAACCATACAACATAGGGTGGCTTCACCAAGGATGATATCTCGGTGTCAGTCAATAGTGCTGCCTGTCCTATGGCATCCAACCCTTCAAGGATGCGGTAGTGTGTGATGTTTCCCCTCTTGATGTCTATGATGTTGTTTTGGACCAACCATATATGTGGAAACGTCATGTTGTTTATGAGTCTCTACCCCATAGTGTCATTATTACTCTGGGGGGTCAACTCTACATGATACTAGAGGTAGTTCCAAATACTATTCCACCAAAACAATACTGCAAGGTAATCTCTCATACTAAAAAAATCATCCTATTCACAGTCTATTCAAAGGATGCATAGAAGACCATTACAACCACTGTAGCCTCAACATCTTCTATCCAACATAAGTAGATTGCAGAAGAGAAAGTAGATATTGTTTCTTCACCTACAATGGTGCCTACACAATGCCATGTCAATCCAAGAGATAACAGTTTGGGGGAACATATTCAACCCCGCCAACAACAAGTTTGTGACATCCTTCCATAGACCAAGCATCATAACTTCTCCAATAAGGCACACAACTCACCAAGATTCAGATTCAGAAAATTATTTCCCCTCTTCCTTGGGAACTCAATGCAATGGAGACCATTTCTTCCTAAGGGGGGAGGATTGATCCAGGTGGATATTGGTGTCCACCCACATGTTCCAAATTCCAACTAGCTCATCTTGACAGTTTTCAGTTCAACTTGTTTCTCTGTAATGGGAAAATTTCTTTGTAATTGTGGGTTCTACACTTACAGGGATGTTCTAAATCCCTACACAACATCCAAGTGGATATTGGTGGCCTCCAACCTATTCCAACTGGCTTATATTAGATTTTTTCATGTCATTACATCTTTCTGTACTTCCAAGGTTGTTTTGGGGATCTAAGCAATGTTTTCTTGGCTTTCCACAATCAAATTGTAGACGGAGTCAAAGTTTGATGACATAATGCATAGTTCTCGAAAATACATTTCCAACGGGCTATCACACACCTAAAACAAAGATCGTATGAAAACTTTATGACCCCAAGAAGTTAATGTACTAACTTACCCCAACGAGTCCCACATGACTTTTGGCGCTTCATCTCCTAGGGATAGGTTTTTGGATGTCTAGGGTTTTGGCATTCATGTTTATCATAAAAAGGCCTCCAGAGCCTCATTGTAATCATCTTCTTGTGAATGAGCGTAGCCATCGCATCTCTTCTCAGAGATAAAGCTGCCACCATTCTAGCAAGTCTTTCACTCTGTATTTTTATATTCTCTATACATTTCTTTCATTAATATAAATAATGTATTGTTGTATTTCTTCGTTTTTGGCAATTTTTATGTGTATTTCATTGTAATATATCTTCTTTCATTTCATTCCGAAAATAATCCGGATCAACAGACCTACCAATAATATATGACACTTTGGAATATGTAGTATCATCTAGGATAATTGATACTAGTTACTGAAATTTTGCGTCATGTAGAAATTGTAAACCATGAAATTTAGTGTTTTTTTTTTTGAGTCAACCCCAGAGTTCACCCCAAGTTAGGGTAAACACAAAGAAAAACTTATAATGAATGGATGTCTCTTAGTATTTCTGGGTTCCAAATTCAAGATGCTTTATTTTCTATGTTGATGGAAATTACTAGCAAACAGGGTGCATCATCCTGTGCAAATTAGCAAAAAATAGTGGCCTTTACCCCTATCCTTAGACATTTTTATACAAGGAAAAAGGTACAATATTCAAAGTATTATTGGCAATAATGAAAGAATTTTTTTTAAGCTACAAATTCATAGCATGCTAGGTGAAGATCTGAAGAAATTCATGACAACACAAAAGTGCATTGAACTAGCAACATACTATCTATTCTAGGCAGTAATAAAGTACATGCAAGAGTGTGGGGTGGGGGTCAAAAACATAGGTGAATTTCTACCTATCACAGAGTTTATTTCAGCCACGAATGAGACATATATATTTCGCTAGATATCCAAGACTATTTTGTCAGATAAACAAAACTCCTAGCCATCCACAAAGATGGAGTTACCTAGATTTTAATTCGACATCTAATGTAAATAAAATAATATTCTAAAGGCATTATCAAAAACCAGAAACAAAATTTCAATCACCAACTTCCCACAAAGAATCCCCCCCCCAA
This sequence comes from Picea engelmannii, assembly GCA_009831015.1. Classification (NCBI taxonomy): domain Eukaryota; kingdom Viridiplantae; phylum Streptophyta; class Pinopsida; order Pinales; family Pinaceae; genus Picea; species Picea engelmannii. The sequence continues at coordinate 238,889 of ML784851.1, forward strand.
AAAAAAAGCTAGAATCCAAGAAATTATCTACCACCAAAATATCCAACCAGACATCTGGCCACATAGGCAAGACCACCCCACCCTGCTTCACCATCAAATTATTATGAGAAAAAAATGTTGCATTCCAAATCTAGGATATAGTAAGGGAAATAATTTCCGCAAAGATAATATTGGGTACTCCCTATGTAGTTCCTTGGAAGAAATAAAATAGTGAATGGGAATTTCAAACAATTATTAAGTACTTTAACACCCCCATATGATAGATGAACACAACACCACCAAGAGGTTGATACACTATTGATGAACTAGTTAAAATGAGGGCAAGCTCAAACCTTTAATAACTTAACAAATATTTTCCAAGGCCTGCTGAAATCTTAGAAAATGTTACCAAATCATTATCCACCTGAAAATGCTCCGGGTTTTTTTCATGAGAAAATGACTTATGGGATCAATTTTTTTAATATCATGACTAGAATGTCAAAGCTTCAATTTCTATTCATTATATATTTTGTCGCAAGTATTAAAGGGAAGAATAATAACTAAACTGAATTCACAATAACATCCATGTCCAAGAGATGTTGTAGGGTCATTCAACTTCTGAAACCTTGTAATGTCCCTAACGAACCCCATTTTTAGTTTCGCATATGGGCTGGTGAGCTGTTTTGGTTTTGTGTGCACCTGAGTAGTGCATGATGTAATGATACATATAGCATGGTGAGTTGTTGGAAACAAGTGTAAATAAAATGATCCATATATGTTGGTGAGTTGTGATACCAAGTTTTGGTACTGCATGCACCTATGGAGTGCACGAGGCTAGTTATCATAGAAAAGGTGTGCACATTCCATAGTGTTCTGCGTACCTAAGCTAGTGTGTGTGGATTGTGCATTAAGGGAAGGTGCAAATATTTCACAATGTTGCGTGCACACAAGTAAGTGCATGAGAAGGATTACAATGTACATATATGTGTGTGTGTGTGTGTTTTGAGGGCAGAGAGTCTGTGTAACTATTGGGATGGTGATTTGAGATGCAAATAACCTAGTGCGTCTATTCTTGTAAAATGTATTACACTCAAGTTATTAATATATTACATCTCTACATGCAGATTGACTCTGATGAAAAGAGACCAGGGGTTGAACTCCACCGAAAAAGGGCAAAGGGGGGAATATTTTAATAATATTTTTGAAAAGTGTAACCTTATGGATATATTATTTGTCCTAAGTTCCTAAGGGATGGGAAACAAGTCACCAAGTGGATAAAGTAAATTTTGAAGGTGAAAAGTGTCGAGTTGAAGGAATGCAATATATATTGTTGGCCTTAGTGTAATTTGGGGGGGTCACTCATTCGAAAACCCTTCAGACGTAATTTCCTCTGTGAAGGAATACCTATTTTGTTGTAACTTATTTTCATTTTGCTTAATGTTGTGCTTGGGAAAAACTTGGTAAGATTGAATAAGCGGGTTGTCAGGCCCGTATTTTGTCCAAGAGGTGGGTTTTCATGCTCATGAGTAATCTCTCCAGGTGATAGATTGGTTGGGAATTGTTCCCTAGAGCACTTGGCAGTAGTTGCAGTGCTCTGAGACTTTCTAATTCGACCCGTTGCTGAATCCTTGGAAAGGAAGTGGGTCAGACAAATGAATGTTGATCAGAGAAGGGGCACACTTCCCAGGGTGGGACAAGCATGTGGGGAATTGGGGGTTGTAGAATAGTTGCAACAGTCAACACCTTGGACTGAGAAATTTCATTGTTTGTTAGACCATAGATTGACACTAGGAATCCTTTAGCCCTGGTGGAGTTCAAGACCCATCTTGGGGGTGACTTGTTGCCAAAATATTAAGAACAACAACGTCTATGGTTGGGAGGAAAATCTGAGTCATGCAAATAGTTGGTGCCTTTTCATATTTAAAATAAGTGTACTTATGTGCTTGTCTATTTACTGCATGATTATCATTTTTATCTATTATGATCTATTACTTCCATAATGTTGCATATGAATATTGGTTGTTATTATGTTAATGTTGTCTATTTTTTTAAGTGTGATGTGATTATTTAGCATTGTATTCGTATATGATGAATATGCTAGTTGATAATTAACTTTTTTAAAGATAACCATGGTAAACAGTCAATAACTTCCTAAGGGAGGCTAGAGGTATCGTGGACACGGAAAGTGGACCGTGTGCACAAGTGTCTGGTTAGTTGTGTGCATTGGAACGTAGTCTGTGCACTCAGGAAAGCAAGACTTGCAAGCATAATCAAAACAATTATGTAAGTTGTGGTATTCAGATGCTCAATATGGTTATGTGTGCAGTAGTGTTCACATGTTTGGAATGGTCTTACATTATGTAATATCGGTGTGCTTAACATGCTTGAGAGAACAATTTTATTTTGAGTTACTTCTACTGTTATAATTTTTATAATTAGGAGGGACTGTGTTGTGATGTGAACCAGTTTGGGTTGTGACCATTTCCTTGAGTGACACATGTAGTTTAATGTTAATTTCACACTATACTTTTTGATGTACCACTACTCAACGATAAGATGGGTAACATTACATTATAGTATCAGAGCAGAAGTTGGAAGGATTTGTGTGACGTAGGTCATCCTAGGAGGATGGGGAAATTACATTATGGTATTATAGCCATTGGTTCAACACTGGACTTGTATGGGCTAGGGACAATATGAGAATTTCATGTGCACTAAAGGATTGGTGCCACACAATGCAAAGTTTATTATGCGCGGAAACTACAGGTGCATGGTGCAGAGCTGTGATGCATGTAAAGTATTGATGCGCGGTGTGTGCACTAGAAAGTGGGATGTTAAAAAAATCCAAGGATTTTGAATAAAGGATTCTGACAAGATGGTGCAAAGTTTTCAAGAAGTTGTCTCATGAATTCATATAAAGAATTTTGTTACCTGCACATTTTGTAGAATTATCAATGATTAGAACATGACATAATCATTGAAAAAGGTCAAAAGCATGGAAGATGCGCAAAGGACTTACAATCTTGATGATGAGTTCGAGAATTTCATGTTGGCTTGGGTGCTAATGGTACAAAATCCAAGAATGCATAAATTTAGTAGAAACCATAAACGAACTACAAAATTATGTCCAAATCTACAAATTTGATAATGAAAGGATTATGAAAGGAAAGGCGCAACACGATGACTTCAACGTCAAGATGATGAAAATATTGGACATAATAGAAAATAAAATGGATAAGGAGATAGAGTAAAGTAGGTCACAAAGTCACAGGTATTCTGATGAGAAAAGAAGATAATAAATAGGTGCTTATAGGAAACATCACTATTCACCAAAGCATTCGTTTAGGAAAATGCGCAGTAGCTCAAGTCCATCTCTTGATAGAAATCATAAGAGAAGGACCGAGGTGGATGATCTATGAGGAGAAATGAATAAGATCAAGCCTCCTACTTTCGATGGTGAGCATAAGAAGGATGAAGATGTAGAGACTTGACTGCTAGGTATGAGGAAGTACTTCCAGCTGCATAATTACTCCTCAATATGTGCAAGTGCAACACATTTATGAGAAGAAGGTTACTTGGAGGGAATTCAAGCGATATTTTGAAAATAAATATTTAACCAAGCGCTACTATGGGAGGAAAATGAAGGAGTTCTTTGAACTCAAGCTTGGGAGCACGATGATAGATGAGTACGAAAGAATATTTTTAGATCTGTTGAAATATGCGTCTTTCATCAAGGATGAACAGGTAAATATTTCCTTCAATAAGACTGCATTCAGAACAAGGTATGGTCATTATGAGTTCACAGTGGTGCCATTTGGGTTGTTGAATGCACTAGATGTCTTCATGTGTTTAATGAATGGAGATTTCAAATATTACTTGGATAAGTTGGTCATTGTATAATTGTATGACATTCTTATTTACTCAAAGTATGAGGAAGAGAATGAACAACACTTGAGGATGGTGTTGTAGGTATTGAGGGAGCATTAGGTTTATGAAAAATTGAGAAAGTGTTCATTTTACCAAAGGTAGATTCATTACTTGGTTCATATTATTTCAGAGGAAGGAATAGTTATGGACCCAACAAAGATAAAATCCATTGAGGAATAGCCAACACCAAAAAATGTCACAAAACTGAGATCCTTTATGGGACTAGAAAGGTACTACAAAAGGTTTATTGAGGGATTCTCAAAGATTTCACATCTAGTCATGTCTTTGCAGAATAAATTTGTGAGATTTGAATGGAATCCATATTGTGCAAGGAGTTTTCAACACTTGAAGAGTTTTTTGACATGCACCAATTTTGAGAATTGTTGATCTTGATGTGGAATTTATTGTGTGCACGGATGCATGCAAGGAAGGACTCGATGGAGTCCTGAGTCAAAATGGACATGTGGTATGCTATGAGTCAAGAAAGTTGAAAGAGCATGCAAGGCTCTATGCTACTCATGATTCAGAATTGGCAGCTATAGTGCATGCCTTGAAGATGTGGAGGCATTATCTCATGGCTAAAATATTTGAGATGAGAAAAAACCATTGTGGTATGAAATATTTGTTTGGACAACTAAGTTTAAATTCCATACAAAGTGGGTGGTCAGAGTTTCTCGATGAGTATTACTTTGACATAAAGCATATCATAGGAAAATAAAATAAGGTGGTTGGCACACAACAAGAGGGTGCATGAGATGCATACTACAACCATTAGAATGTACCAAACATATTTGTGCAACAAAATTTTGGAAGTTTCCAAATCAAATCTATGCTATGTGGACATAAAGGTGAACTTACAACAAGGTATGTCACAATAGATTTTGGAAGGTTATGAGTTGAGAGAGGATGGGATCCTCAAGTACATATGCAAAATCTTTGTGCCAAATGATCAAGAGTTGAAAAACCTGATATTATCAGAGATGCATAAGGATGACTTGTTATGCTATGCAAGCACCCTCTACTTCATTAAATAAAACTTTACAGGACCTTGCTTCATGTGTTAAAATATGCAAGATAACTTATGTGTTAAGTTCATGCATCTTCTTGTAAATGTTTATGTGTGAGGAAATGTTCTTTAAATGGTTAAATATGTGTTTTAAACATATACACAACAACATAAATTGCAAAAAATAAACCATCAAACTCACAACAAGAACAAGATGATAAAGGAGTTCACCCCTCTCCGGGCTACATCTCCTTGAGCCTCCATCAATGGACTTGGCTCTCTAGGATTAATTTGTCAAAGATTATTTTACAAGCTGCTTCTCAACTCCAATGGAAATTTTGACTGTACCATTGGGATCAGAATACATAAAAACCCCAAAAATGACAAATAAAACTCTGAAAACGGATCATGGCTCATCCGGGCATGACCTCTTCTACATGTGGCCTTAAGCTTCCCTGAGATTATCTATGGAAAAAACACCTGTAAAAGTCCTCAAAAGCCTCTGAAACTTGTCCCAATGTGTTCAGAGCATAACAATTAGCCAAAAATGACTATTAAGTCACATAAAACAAATTTGGACTCACCAAAACATGATGACCTCAATCAATGAGGGCTTCAAGCTCCCTGGAGCTTCCTGAAAATTCAATGGTTAAAAACCTGCAAAAGAAGTCTTCAGATGGCTGTGAAAATAGTGCCAATGGATTCAGAATGTCCAAAAACCCCTAGCTGGGATTTTACGGCACCTCATTCGGCCAAAAGATGAAGAAGATAGGCCTCCTCCTTTTTTCTCCTTCAAGCTTGTTGTCTATGGTTCACCAAAACGCACCTCCTGTACGTTCAACCCAGAACACGCTCCAAATTCGTGCTAAAACCTAGCACACGCACACAATCGAAAAATGGTCCAAACTGTAGGACGATTATGGGCGTGCCAGCCCCTAACCGCCTAGCTCTCGGACACATGGGTCTTCCATAAGACCGCACACATATACATATAAAGGCTAGTGGTTAAAACCCAAGTCACATGGGTAGGCGCCATGGGACCAGGCGCACAAACCTTTGAAAAATTTAAACCACATGCACATATAACAAGGTCATATGATTGAAGTCCATACGACTGAGACTTTGAATACGGTTTAAAAATCCCATGCACTCCGTGTATAAACCAGTGGTCATATAAATAAACACATGCGACTAGGGCTGGGGCTAAGCCCCAGCCCGGACGTGCCCCAAATCACTTTTTAATACATTTCAAATATAATTAAAACCATACACTATACAAGGACCACCGTGTGGGATAGTGGTAGTCCACACTCTACCAAAGCGCGGAGCCATAGGGGAGGTCCGGGGTTCGACCCCCACGGACTCCATACAATTTTAAACAACAAATGATAGCCAATAAAGGGGTGCCACGTGTTAGCCCACGACTGGGCCACATGGCACCAAAACATTTGCCAAGATAATGCCACGTGTCGTCAAATGATTCGCCCACATTTGACAATCAACAATTGCCATGTCACCACATGACACATCAGCGTACGGTCGTACGGCTCTGCCACATCACCACATGACACATCAGTGTACGGTCGTACGGCTCTACCACGTCATCGTACAACCTTGCCACATCAACCTGTACGGACTGTACGGACTACACAGTCAGCGTCCTTTTTTTGCCTGTTTGGCGATTCGAACAGATCACGATATCTCTCACTCCCGACGTCTGTTTGAGATGAAACGAGTTTCATTGGGTTCAAAACGACAAGGGCTACGCTCTCGTCCGATTTGAAGCGATTATGAGAACATTGATTTTTGGGCTAAAATTTGACCCCTGGTCCAGATTTTGATCACACCTTCCCACTGAAAGGCTTTTGGACCCACAAAAGATTATGATTATCTGTCTAAGCTTCAATACTCTTCTTCTTTCAAGTTCTATCAACCGATTCTACTTGAAAATCCTTTTCGACAATCACCTGGATACTTTGACATGCCTTGCACTGCAACTGACTATGTCCCTCAACCACTGTTCTCTGGCTGCTGCTGACCCACTGTTCTCTTTATGCTTGGAAGACTGCCAACCTTCCCACTGAGAATCAAGTCCCTCTTGTGAACTCTTTAACGTCAACACAATCAACTCTCCAATGGCTGCAAAAACTTTCCTGCGACATCTTGTCACAAGCCAAGAAAACCATCAATCTTGAAAACAAATTTATACAAGACTGAAAATGATGCCAACAAAATATTTTGCTCTTCAAGCAAACTGTCACATCTTGTACTTCATCAAAGTACATGGCATTTTCTTGCATCTTGGTGTACTCAAAATCAACTTATAAGTCAACAAACACCATCGACTAAACATAAGTCAAAAAACATGATCGACACACATAGTCGTCAAGACAACATCGACACAAGTCGAAAATCACTTGAAAAATATCAACCTTCCCAATCTGACAAGTCGACATACATGATACACAATCATGTTACATTCATGAGTCATTCATGATGAACTATCACCAGGTTCACTGCTTACACATACAAAAACAAATGCATGTGCATGACTCTTCAACTCTCCTTCCAGTACAAACATAAGTACATAAACCCAAAAACATGTGGGTACATAAGAGCTGAACATGAAAAAGATACATGGCCGTAACAAGTGAACATCATATCCATCTTTTACATCCTCTTGGCGAATTTATGCAACAACAAAAATGCCTTCACACGAATTGCATTCACATGCAAACTTGCATCATACAAGTTATGATAAACTGCTACAACTTATCATGCTTTCAACATAAATGCACACATAAGGCTGAAACGTGCATTTACAACAGAAAATGCAAGCCTTACTTGCTCAAGAAATCCAACCATTTCTTACCAAGCCAACTCAATGGTGACTTTTTCTGTTGAACATCGTCCTCTTGTGAATCATCTTGACTCACATCGATGATGGAATCTCCTCTTCCATTATTTCCAATCTCTTTATCCAACTTATTCTTGTGTTGTGGATGAGTGGTTGGATGCAATGTCCAACATTGGTCAATGAAATGACCCCGCTTCTGACAATGAGTGCAAATCTTTTGCATCCTCTTTTCACGTTGTCTTTGCTTATAAAGTTTCCTGAAAGCAGTTAATCTTTTCCAACATTTTGAAACATGATGGTTATATAAACCATAATATGTACATGGATTATTTCTTCCATTTTTACATACAAATTTATCATGCTTAACATAATCAAAAGCAACTGAATGATAAGCATAATTATACCTTGAACATTCACCTTTATCACCTCTTT
>ML784851.1:247350-275914 GCA_009831015.1 Picea engelmannii
CATGGCCATCAACTGCTCTTCAAGGGAAATGCTCTCATTTCTATCTTCACACATCTCTTTCATCACATCTCTCATGGTTAGAATCTCCTTCAACATCTCTTTCTCAAATAACTTTGATTTTGAATATGTATGAGAACTATCATTATCTGAGGCTTCCGCCATCCTTGCAAGATATCAAACTTCAACACAAAACTTGCACAATACCAATAGCTAAATCTCAAGCTATCAATGGAAAACACATGAGGAAAACAAACTGTGCTCTGATACCACCTAATCCGAAAATAGAAGGCTGACTTGTTATGCTATGCAAGCACCCTCTACTTCATTAAATAAAACTTTACAAGACCTTGCTTCATGTGTTAAAATATGCAAGATAACTTATGTGTTAAGTTCATGCATCTTCTTGTAAATGTTTATGTGTGAGGAAATGTTCTTTAAATGGTTAAATATGTGTTTTAAACATATACACAGCAACATAACTTGCAGCAAATAAACCATCAAACTCACAACAAGAACAAGATGATAAAGGAGTTCACCCCTCTCCGAGCTACATCTCCTTGAGCCTCCATCAATGGACTTGGCTCTCTAGGATTAATTTGTCAAATATTCTTTTACAAGCTGCTGCTCAACTCCAATGGAAATTCTGATTGTACCATTGGGATCAGAATACATAAAAACCCCAAAAATGACTAACAAAACTCTGAAAACGGATCATGGCTCATCCGGGCATGACCTCTTCTACATGTGGCCTTAAGCTTCCCTGATATTCTCTATGGAAAAAACACTCGTAAAAGTCCTCAAAAGCCTCTGAAACCTGTCCCAATGTGTTCAGATCATAACAATTAGCCAAAAAAGACTATTCAGTCACAAAAAACAAATTTGGACTCACCAAAACATGACCTCAATCAATGAGGGATTCAAGCTCCCTGGAGCTTCCTAAAACTTCAATGGTTAAAAACCTACAAAATAAGTCTTCATATGGTTGTGAAAACAATGCCAATGGATTCAGAACATCCAAAAACCCCTAGCTGGGATTTTACGGCACCTCATTCGGCCAAAATATGAAGAAGATAGGCCTCCTCCATTTTTCTCCTTCAAGCTTGTTGTCTATGGTTCACCAAAACGCACCTCCTGTATGTTCAACCCGGAACATGCTCCAAATTCGTGCTAAAACCTAGCACACACATGCAACCGAAAAATGGTCCAAACTGTAGGACAATTATGGGCGCGCCAGCCCCTAACCGCCTAGCTCTCGGGCACATGGGTCTTCCATAAGACCGCACACATATACATATAAAGGCTAGTGGTTAAAACCCAAGTCACATGGGTAGGCGCCATGGGACCAGGCATGCGGACCTTTGAAAACTTTAAACCACACGCACATATAACAAGTTCATATGATTGAAGTCCATACGACCGAGACTTTGAATACGGTTTAAAACTCCCACGTGCTCCGTGTATAAGCCAGTGGTCATATAAATAAACGCATGCGATTGGGGCTGGGGCTAAGCCCCAGCTCGGACGCGCCCCAAATCACTTTTTAATACATTTCAAATATAATTAAAACCATACACTATACAAGGACCACCGTGTGGGATAGTGGTAGTCCACACTCTACCAAAGCGCAGAGCCATAGGGGAGGTCCGGCGTTCGACCCCCATGGAATCCATACAATTTTAAACAACAAACCATAGCCAATAAAGGGGTGCCACGTGGTAGCCCACGACTGGGCCACGTGGCACCAAAACATTTGCCAAGATAATGCCACGTGTCATCAAATTCTTTGCCCACATGTGCCAATCAACAATTTCCATGTCACCACATGACACATCAGCGTACGGTCATACGACCCTGCCACATCATCCTACGACCCTGCCACATCAGCCTGTACGGACTGCACAGTCAGCGTCCTTTTTTTTGCCTGTTTGGTGATTCAAACAGATCACGATATCTCTCGCTTCCGACATCCGTTTGAGGCAAAACTAGTTGCATTGGGTTCACAACAACGAGGGCTACGCTCTCGTCCGATTTGAAGCGATTCCGAGAACATTGATTTTTGGGTTAAAATTTGACCCCTGGTCCAAATTTTGATCACTTATGATGGACATCCAAGTTACCATAAGACTATTGTCTCAATCAAGAAGAAATACTATAGGCCAATAATGAAAAAGGAAGTTCTTTATTTTATAGATCGATGTATCGAATTCTAGAAAGTGAAGGCTGAGCACAAACATCCAGCTGGTTCGATACAACCTTTGCACATTCCTGAGTGGAAGTGGGAAGTTATAACGATGGGTTTTATAACTAATTTTTCTAGGACTGCTAAGCAACATGAACTATTATGGTGGTGGTGGACAAGCTTACTAAAGCTTCCCATTTTATTCTAGTAAAGTCAACGCGCAAGCTGGCTAACATTGTTGATATTTCTATGCGCGAAGTTTCTAGGTTGCATAGTCTTCCTAAGACAATTGTGTCTGATAGAGATTCCAAGTTCACCTCGAACTTTTGGAAGGGGATATTCAAATGATTTGGAATAAATATGAACGTTAGCACAACATATCACCCTGAGTCAAATGGATAGACAAAGAGGGTAAATCAGGTGATTGAAGATATGCTGAGAATGTATGTGATGGATAAGCCATCAAATTGGGAAGACTATCTTAATTTGGTAGTTTTTTCTTACAAAAATGGGTATCAGGCATATTTAGAGAGGAGCCCATTTGAAGCACTTTATGGAAGAAGGTGCAACACACCTGTGAGTTGGGATAACCTAACAGGTCGTGCAATATTTGGACCAGAATTGTTCCATGAAATGGAAAAGAAGGTGGTGAAGAAAAGGAAGAATTTAAAGGTTGCTCAGGACAAATAGAAAAGTTGCACAGATAAAGGAAGAAACCAAAAAGAGTTTAAAGTGGGTGATCACATGTTTTTGAAAGTAAAACCCAGACACAGTTCCCTAAATTTGGGGAATTGTTCTAAGTTAGCAATGTGCTATTGTGGGCCATTTGAAATCATAGAGAGGATTGGTCATGTCACATATATGCTTGCATTGACTGCATCCTTGTGTATTCATAATGTTTTCCATGTGTCATTGCTTAAGAAGTATGTACCTGATGCTAATCATGTCATTAATTGGAATGTGATTCAAGTGGAGCCGGAAGGAAATTTTTGAGTGCGATCGGTTTTCATATTGGATTGGAAATTCAAGCAGCTCCAAAATCAAGCCATGGAGTTGCTAAAGGTTTAATGGACATGGTACGGTCCCGAGGATGCAACTTGGGAGTGAGAGGATGCTATGTGAACATAATATCCTCATCTTTTTGAAATTTTTTGAAGTTTTGTATGTATGTGTGTATATAATGCATCGAGGACAATGCATAAATAAGGGGGAGGGGAATGTAATGTCCCTAATATGAACCCCATTTGTAGTTGCACATATGGACTGGTGAACCATTTTGGTTTTGCGTGCACTTGAGTAGTGCACAATGTAATGATCCATATAGGCTAGTGAGTCATTGACAACAAGTGTAAATGAAATGATTGTTATCAGACTAATCGGTAGGTGCGGACACTAATAGATCTCCTTAGATCCACCTGGATCTAGAACAAAATAGGACAGGACATGAATCTTTCCCTAAGTTTTCACCATTGAATTAACTAGTAGGAAGGAACAAGTAACATCGCTTCCTAGGGTCTCTGTTGCTCCCGCTTCGCTCCGGTGCTTTCGTGAGGTCAGGACTAGGACAACACAAACCAACCAAAGTGAAGATAGCAAAATATATTCAACTTTCAACTTATGTGTATGATCAAGGAATTACACAATAAAGTGAGAATGACTTTATGGGAAAGGGACATGCCACTGTATCATATTAATTGAAAGTAGAAGATTACAACCTGATCGCCTTGATGTTGCAAGCTTCCTTTCGATGGCTCTTGGCTCCAACACACACACTTGTTCAATCCTTGCATGAAGAAGATCAAATCCTCTTGATAGACTTACTAGAGTCTCCAAGCTCCTGTTCAAGCTAAGTCCTTCACACAATTCTTTCACCAATTCTCCAATGAATCTTGCTTAACCTTTTCCATGAGAATTCCATCAATATATAGGAGAGAATGAGATGGTTACTTGGATAAGATTGATCCCACAATATCAAGGAATCTAGTACAAGGATAACCATTCAAATGCCAACCCATTCTTCTAGAAGATTCCCTTCTAGAACCATCGAGAATTCATCTTTTTCCAAGCTTTAGAGAAGGTTCACATGCTATCTATATAGCACAGTGCGAGAAGTTCACACCCTAGCTTAAAGCAGCCTGTGATAATGGGTCATTCTCGCACCCTGGGATATTAGCAACTTGCGAACTCTCTTCAAAAGTAAGTTTTCTGGGAAGAGATGAATGTCATTCTTCTCAGGAGAAAGTTCTTATGAGGAGCCTGAGTACACCATCATCAATACACCATTATGATGACCAAAATCATGGGTAACAGAATGCCCCCCAAAGTATGAGGCTGGAACTAGTGATAGCCGAAAGACTTTGTAAACTGCATGTGTGTGTCGGAAACCAGGAGCACACCTAATCGTAAACCTGCGAACAACCAAGCATCTGCAGAATATCAAATATACTAATTCTGAGGTAGGCATTCCCATACTCAGATCACATATGGATGACATTGTAGACATAGGTCATGGCCACCAATCATACACTGTGGATCCATGCCGTCAAAATATAGCATAGCCACCAGGAATACACTGTGGATCTATGCGAGAAATTTCAAATTAAGACGACATAGCCATGAGACATACAAAGTGGATCTATGTGTCCAAATTATACATACTCCATCGCAACCTGGACAAAGAGATGATATCCAGGGTATTCAATCTCGTCGCCCAAAAGTATGAATCTAACCATGTGATTACATGTGTTGAAGTCGAACATGACAGAAACCACTTGATTACCGGTCATTGATGAAACTGTTAACAAGTGCGAGGGAAACCACCGTTGATGTCAATGACTCCCAAGGTACTCTAGTACAATCCATCGAGTGTGAATGAGTGAGTTGAAGTCGAACATTCGATGGAATCTTTCGATCAGGGGTCAGTGACGTAAACCCACTGTCAAAAGCGAGGAAACCTTCCATTGAGGCATGCAAGTTCCAAGGTACCAACGAATTTCTAAGTCTTGATTCCGGATAATGAGTTGAAGTCGACGGAACAAAACTCGTCACAGGAGGGCCTTGATGTATCCCCCATCAATGACATGAAATGAGTAACAAGTTTTAAAGGTGAAACAGAGTATGATGTAAGTTGGACTGGACACAGGGAAGGCCGACACGAAGAAAATGGACAACTGCAGATGGCTGACTCAATAGAGGTTTGAGATGGACTTCTCTTGAACATATAAACGACACGACCAATGATTTGGCAGCATTGACTCAGAGATGACATAGGGTATGACCTTGTAGCAAATCGAATGAGAGACAAACAGATTTCCCAAATCGGCTTCAAATATAATGAATATGGGGTGTCATGTTCAAGAGCGACACTTACTACCAATCAATATGAAGATGATAACATATCCCTTTCCCAAATTTTCCCCTACCATTTCTGGAGAGTACCTCTTTATTTTTACGCAAGCTTGAGGAGGATAACATATGCTTGTAATGTAAACTCATCCTTCGGATGAGTCCCTCGAAGTATGTTTAACGAACCCTAGGAATGAGTGGTTTGGTCCCATGACGGGTCTGTCAATGTTTGTTTAACGAGTCCAGAGATAGAAAACTCGAAGGTTTTTCATGATTATAGAGTCTGGAAAAACACTTAAAAGAGAACTCTCTCAGTTCCTTTTTCGTAAAATAGTCTGATGAGACCGAAAAATAGATAAATTATTGCCCAACAGACGCTTTCTTCAAATACTTTATCGAGCGTGAAAATATCAAGGTCGCTCGGCTATCTTTTCATATTTAGAGAGTCTGAAAAGAGCTTAAAGAGGACTCCAGGAAGGTTCCTTTTTCGTATAACCTTGTCGAGCCCGAAAAAGTGATAAAAGTATGCTCGATCGCGTTCTCATGTATTTTCGAGCGTGAGAAAGGACAAATACCAAGCTCGAGGTTTTATACAAAAACCATAAAAAACAAACAAAACATGTGATGAAGAAGAAAAAATATGTCTGCATCCCTGTACATGAACATCGAAGTCGTTATACCTGCAAAAGTTACACTCAAAAGGGCATTAGGGTTTAGGTTTTAATAAATAAATAATTATAAAAAATCAATAACATGGTAAAAGTTAATATAAATAAGTAAAAATCTTTTTACCGTATCATTTTCACTTTTCCACTATTTGAGCCCAAAACCCCCTCTTTTACCCTCGAAATTCGACGTCAGATTGCGGGAGTTACGAGCATCCATTCGACGATTCGTTAGCGATAGTGAGGTAGGCTCTTTGTCCTCTACTCTTTCATGGTTTAAAATTTAATTTTCATTGGTAAAAACACATTTTTTGAGTTTGTTTTGTGAGCCATTCTTGAGCTCAACCATTCTCGCAAGTGGGCTACATGGGACCTGTGAGAATGGGTCATTCTCGCAGGTGAGCCCATAGTAGCCTGTGAGGTTCTCGCACTGTGCCTAAAGGGCACTTGCGAGAACCACAAAGCATAATTTTTTTTTGAAGTTTTGCTCAATGAAATAAAACCAATTTATGAATAGAGTTATTAATCTCCTTTTTGTGCTTCTTATGCAGGTATTTGGCCATCAAAATGGTTTTGGAATGGCACGAAAGGGAGCATGAAGAAGATAATTCCATTGCCATAAATCATCCACCCACCATTTCCGATTTGAGGATTTGTGGTCTTCTGAAGTACTTTTGTATCCGGGGCATGAGGGCCTAGATCAGGTTATTGGAGTACCTTGTGCATATGTGGGATCCCGATCAACAAGTATTTCATGTAGGGGTCCACACACTGTCCTTATATATTGAGGACATTTACTTCTTGACTGGACTATCATGGCGTGGGTACCATGTGAGCCTGACTGGTAGCAGAGGTGGTGGGATGCCTATGAGTGAGTACTGTCGCTTACACTGTGTTCCTGAGGCAGAGAGGAAGAAAGGGAAAGTAGCTATTTGGGGAGTGAGGGATTTGAACCTCCGCACTATTTTATTCACCATTACACGTATGGCCGGTAGCTCCGCTCCTCACATGGTGCTCCAGAGTTACTTTCAGTATGCTATAGAGTGTACTGAACCTCGGGTTTTTAACTGGGCAGATGCTATGCTTTGTAGCATGAAAAAGAAGTTGACCAAATGCAGATGAGGTGACCCGAAGCAATTCGGGTACGGGTCTTTGTTAGTGTCCTTCTTTCTCGAGAGGGTTCCATTACTGAGGGTGCAGGTTGAGTGGAATTTACCAGCTCCCAGGGATCCAAGAATGATGAGATGGTGTCATCTCATGGCCCGACATGTAGCTGGACCAATTATCAAGTATGATGATACCTTCTTCGACTGGCCGTGACCACAGATGTTGATGGTCAACGATTATTCTTATGCCGGGTTGGATTTCTGAGGAGATCCGAACTTAGTCCTGCCGGAGGATGCTCAGTGGGGGGAACTTGGTAAGAAGTACACAATTTTTTCCTTTTTAAATGTTTTTATGAATTTTATCATATGAAAATGTTTCTTTTTATTTTTTATATATGTTCGTCCAAAGACTAAATACAAAATTCATTTTTTGATGACACAGATGTGGGACCTTACCAACCTCCTGGTACTTCTCCCATTCAAAAACGAGGAGAGGTGGCGCCCGTGCCACAATGGGATGTCGAGGATTATCAAGCAGTGGAACAAAACCTAGAGGGTTTGACAATAGATATTCCAGACATGCCTCTTGGAGAGGTTCCATGACATTATCAACGTCACACAGTAGGAGTGTCAGAGTCCATTTGTTGACTGCTCCGTAGGGTTGCCCGATCATTCGTATGTTACCGTGAACGTCATCCATGACGTCACTTTGTAGAAGCTATAAGCTTCAGATTTTGACATTTTGGTCTTCAGACAAAAATTTTTGTAAAAAACTCTTTTGATCGTTATATATACATACGACTTCTACCGGTTTATCTTGTGTTGTGTGAAAATTGATGTGATTGATTTATAAATGATCCAAATGTCTGTCTAATACATAGTTAGCCAATGCATCAGTTAATGTATTTAGACATCTAGGAATATGTTGATATTCAATATAATAAAAATAACGTTCCAAAAGGCGAATTTGCAAATACACCTGTAACAAAGTAGGACTTAGAATAGTATAGACATTACCTAACTGTAGTACTACAAGCTGCGAATCGAGTCGCACAACCAAATGATGGATTCTGAGCAAGATAACATCAATCAACAATTCGAAAACGACGCTATACTCTGCAATGTTGTTGGTTGCACGACCGAGACACACACCTCGTAAGGATACAAGTTTGTTTGTAGGGGCATAAATTACCCATGCAATGGAAGCAAGGTTCTGAGTACTATGACTAGCGTGATCAACAAAGCGAATATAGGGTAGCGAAGACTCTGACATCTGGAAATCAAACACAACGTCACATAAGGGCAGAGAGCAGATAACGACGAAAACAAGCTATAGTAACACACAAGAAGTATGATACAATAAAAATACAAGTACTCGTGCACAGATGATTTTATGCATAGTACTTCTTCAAGTACAACCCATTCCTGGGTTCACTCAAAGGGATACCATCATAATCTACTAACTCATAAGATCCTTTTTCCAAAACTGCTTGAACGATATAAGGACCTCGCCACATGGCTTCAAATTTTCCAGCTCCTAGCATATCTCGATCTTGTTCATAGAGGAGAACGAGATCTCCTTCGGAGAAAACGCGAGGTTTGACATGTTTTTCGTATTGGGCCTTGACACGTTTTTTCTGAGCTTCTATGACTAGAGTAGCATCGCGTCGAGTTTCGTCTAATCGCATAAGATACAATAGACGTTCTTCCTCAGCAGAAGTGTTTGGTAGGAGTTCAACAACTAGTTTTAAAGAGGGTATCTCGCATTTAATCGAGAGAATGGCTTCCAAACCATAGACTAACCAGAAAGGTGTAAACCCAGTAGCGGACTTGACGAATGTCCGATAAGCCCACAATGCCAAAAAAAACATTGTGTGCCAACTTGTTTTGTGAATCCCTATCATTCATCGGAGCATAGTTATGAGAACTTTGTTAATTGCTTCGACTTGGCTATTGGCTTGTGGGTAATAGGGCATTGAGTTATCATGGTGAAGACCCAACTTTTCAGTAAGTTCGGACATCACGAAGTTTCTAAAGTGGCTACCGTGATCAATGACGATAGCTTGGGGAATACCAAAACGAGGTATGACGTGATTAAAAATGAATAATGTTGCGGTCTTTCCAGTGTTGTCAAATGTCGGCATCGCCTCGGCCCATTTCGTAAAGTAATCGACGGCTACAATAATGTATCCATGCCCCCCGACCAAGTGAGGGTGACATGTCATAAAATCGATGCCCCATTTCGCAAAGGGACCAACCGAGACCACAAGGTGAAGAGGAGAAATATGTGATCGTATCTTTTGATTATAGGTTTGGCAAGCATGGCATTTTTGAACGGTGATTATGCAGTCATTAAATAAAGAAGGCCAAAAATACCCTACTCTTAAGATCTTCTGGGCAGTAGCATACCCAGACATATGACCACCACAGGCTCCAGAATGGCAGTCATTCAGATCTTTCTCGGCCTCGTCGAACGTTAGGAAGTGTTGAAAAACATTGTCAATCCCCCAATGATAAAGAGTATCCCTGAGGATAATGTATTGACTGGCATGATAGTGTCTGCAACGCCGTTCAGTACTAGACAAAGTTGGCCAGAAAGTCTGGGTTTGGAGATATATAATGATATCACCATACCAAAGATCATCAGTGCTAATAAAAAAAAGGGATTCATCAGGTAATGAATCAACTGCTACATTTTCTGTTTCAGAATAGGGAAATTCGCATATCAACTCAGCAAACACTAAGGACTTCTTGGACTTGGTGCATTCGAATTCCAAGTCAAACTCCTGGAGTATCACAATCCATTTGGAGTAATTTCCCCCTAGCAATTGACGTGTAAGAATGTGTTGCATAGGGTTGCAGTGAGAAATCATTGTAGTCTTGCGCGAGAGGATATAGTGCCGGAAGCGTTGGATGGATTGGACGACAACCAAGGCCAGTTTTTTGACATGTAAATACTTGATTTCAGTAGGCGTTAGACTTTGACTCAAGTAGTAGATAACATGTTCGTCGTTATCATCATCCTCTTGGACGAGAACCATACCTATGGTGTAATCCGAGGCAACAAGGTAGAGGAAATAATCGCAATTGTAATCGGGGGGAAAGAGAAGTGGAGCACACGTTAGGGACAATTTCAAAGCTTCAAAAGCATTGTTGGCGATGGTATCCCAGACGAACTCTGAACCCTTTTTTAAGAGCCGCATAAATCCACAAGTTATCTCGTCATAATTTGGGATAAAACGACGAAGGAATTTTGCAAACTTTGTAATTGGCGAAGTGTAGAAGGAGGAGGGAGATTAAGGATCACCTCAACCTTTAAAGGATACACCCGGATCCCTTGACGCGAAACGATAAAACCTAGAAGTCGACCAGATTCCATGCAGAAAACACACTTATGAGGATTCAAACGTATACGGTAGAACCGACAGCGGACGAAAATGGCTCGAAGGTGGGTTGGATGATCGACTCGGCGCATTGAGTGAGCGGGTAAATTGTCTAGATATGGTTGGACGATGTGCTTGATATCATGGAAAGCATAAGACATAGCGCGTTGAAAAGTTGCGCCAACGTTCTTGAGACCGAAAGGGAGTTTTCGATAGACAAAAGTACCCAAAGGACAAATAAAAGCGGTCTTATGTTGATCCTCAAGAACAATGTTGATTTGATTATACCCGGAGAACCATCCATCAAAGAGAAGATTTCACTTCCGGTGTAATCGTCGACAATATGATCGACGAAAGGGGTAGGAAAGTTGTCTTTGGGACAAGCTTTGTTGATATCGCTATAATCAATGCATACACGAATTGTGCCTTGTTTCTTGTCGATCGGGAAAAGATTGGAAACCCAGTCTGTGAGAGCCACCGGATAAATAAAGCCGGCTTTATGAAGTTTCTCGACTTCGAGTTTTATAGCAGTCGCTTTATGTGGGTGAATTGGACGAAGGCGTTACCAGACGGGTTTAGCATTGGGGTATGTCTTGATCTCATGTATCACAATCTCAGGGTTGATACCCTACATTTCTTCGTAGCTCCAGGCGAAGATGTCATGAAACTCTGTAAAAAGGGATGTGTAGGTGATGATTTCATCAGAAGAACACGAAGCTCCGATATGGATATTTTCGACAATTCCAGGTTTGACATATATGTCAAGGGGAATAGTGGGCGAGATATTTCTTAAGTTCCCTTCAGAAAACACATCGTGTACGGACTCGGGAACGATTGAGATGATGACAACGGTCGACGGGGTCAAAATCCATTGATAGTTCTCAATGGTATGTTGCTCCAGAAAGAGGATGGAACGATGATATCTATCGTCCCAAGGGGTGTCTTCCATGACAGACATGATCATCTTGTCTGTGGGAAAAATGACACAGAAAGGATCTGGAGATAACTCACTAAGAGAGGGTGTAGAGGGGTTTCCATTTGAATGGACTGATAGGCAGATTCGACTGGACTTAATGACATTTCGTCGCTGTAACGAAGATGATCTCTAGGGGTCGTGAGATGCAGGAAGTTCGTGAATCGAGGTGGAGATCATGTTGATTGAAGCAACAGACGAGCGTGTAACATAGAGTGGTGGAATGGGGAAAGTACCCATTAACGAAGAGTCTTTTAGAAGGCCTACACTGACGTTCTCATAATCCAGTGGGGTTTTAGCGATGAATGGTACGTTGCCAGTATGGGTATCGGAATTAAAGAAGGCTAGTTGGTCGACGGTGGCAACCTTTCCTTGATGTGGGAAACGTACCACACGGAAAAGGGTCGACACAACTACACGCATGGAATCGATCCAGTTGCGGCCAAGCAGAATATTGTAATCAAGGGGAGCGTCAAAGACTTCCACTTCGACTTGGACTGTTTTTCCTTCTAACATGATGGGAAACAAAGGAAGGACATCGTAGGGCTTGAAACTGGAGTCATTGAAGTATTTAAGAGTGTTCTGGGATTCATTCAAAGAAGGAGAGCCAATGGCTTTCCAGCAAGCAAGAGACATGACACATGTTGAGGCACCCTCATCGATAACGGTTCGGAAAATGTTTTTGTTAGAGACAATCACTTGGATCTGGAACGCGAGTTGAGGGGTTAACCTTGGAATGTGATCTTCCAAGTCAAAAATTATTAAATTCGTATCCGTCAGGTCGATTCCACCAATATCTTTCAACAATGCCTTCCGTTGGGTGGGACAACTTTGAAGGAATTCGAGGGCTGACATCGCAGAAGGTGCTTGGGCCATATCTTCAACAATGTTGTAGTTCTGGGCAGCATGAGCATGAGGATTGAAAGCCATTTTCCCAACAATGCCCTTTGGTGGGGGTCGAATAATTGTGTCGAGGCTCAGTCGTTCGAGATGAAGAGGACTGTTGGTAGGTGGAGTCGCGAGAGAGGGTTGTACCAAGGAAGGAGGTAGATCATCAACCTTCTCTTTAGAGGGAGAATAATATTTGGCTCGAGTAGTGAGTGCAACATCTCTATTCTTTGAATCGCTAGTACACATCAATACATAGGATGTAGTAGAAGATGAGGGTTGGTCATGAATGACCAACTGAGCCTGTTGTTGAGACGGGAAGGGTTGGGACAAAACGGCTGGAGTAGGTGGTTTTGGAGCTCCTTGAAGGAACTTAGTGACCTTGACGCGTCGTGGAAAATCCTTCGAGTAGTGATCATCACCACATATAAGACAAGGGTATCGGGGTTTGCGCTTATCCCGATCATCAACAGGTGTAGTTTTGGTTCGCTCTGCTTGAGAAGTATTTTTGTCCTCCTTATTCTTACCCCTTCCCTTTTTAGATTTGTTTTTACTGGCTGGGGTAGATTGAACTGCATTTACCTCAGAAGTCTTACCGGTGGGAGGGGCAGGAGACAGAGAATTTTGAACATTAGAAGAAGCAGGTTTGGGGTTTTTGCTTGAGGCAGAATGTGGTTGGGCCTGGAAAGTGCCAATCACACCATCGGCTGCATGCGAAGTAGCTAGAGTAGTTGAAGTGGAAGAAGTGGAAATGAGGCAAGTCAGGTAGTAAGTCGTAAAGGGTACCCATTTGTGAGTAAACGAGGTCAAGGTATTGAGCACGACTTATGGCCTGCTCCTCCGTGACTACTCCACCCATGGCAATGTCACGAACGATGTCGTTCACAAATGAATTTGTGAACCACTCTGCCAGCAACTGATCGGGGAGTTCAAGTTCAATGAGACGTCTTCTCTGTCGCCACTCATGAATGTGATCAGATATATGAGTGGCATTTTTCTGTTTGAAATAACTAAAAATCTCAGTCACCATCTCATAACGGATTGGTAACTGGTAGTGTGTGAGGAAAGCCATAGCGAGGGTGTTGAAGTCAGAGAAAAAACATCGTGGTAATTCTATATACCACTTCGCAGCAAAACCGGTGAGGGTTCGTTGAAAAATACGTAAACGAATAGAGTCATCCATCAACGATTTGGATGAACACCATAGGTGAAAAGTCATAACGTGATTGTTCGGGTCCTCTCCCGCTTTGCAGTCGAATTTAGGAATGTTCGATGGTAGCTTGGATGGTATAGCAGGCCATTGGGGAGAGTGATGCATTGGATCATTTAAAATCCTTGACAAATCCGAAAGATCCAAAGTGGCCAAAAAGGGTAACTGTCGATTCACCTGTGGGTACTAGTGGCTTTGGGGAGGGAGCCCAGTCGACAAACCAGTAGGACCATAAGCAGTCTGCATATAATGTGAAGACCCAGGCAGATTCGGTGGTGGTTGGAGAGGATAGTAGCTCATGGGATTGTATCCTGGAATAGGGATGTGAGTTTGAGCATTCGAGCCCCAAATGGGATTGAACATACCAGGATATGGTTGGCCCATACTAGGGGGTATCACAGATGCAGCTGGAAACTGCTGCCCCGCAGTCGATTGAGGAGGATGTTGTATCAACTGATTCCAATACTGGGCCAAGGGTGGAGGTATATTTTGTCCATAAGGTGGGGTCGGTCCTCCCATCGAAGGTGGCATTCCAATTGGGGATAACGTTCCAATTGGGGGTTGTTCTCCAATTGGGATTTGCGTTCCAATAGGAATTTTCCCGCTAAGAGGGGGTTGAGTCATACCACCTTGGTGGAATTGTCCACCGACAGGAATCCGGTAAGTTGGTGTGAATGAAGGAATAGTGCCACTAGGATTAAGACTTCTAGTGGAGGACGAGAGAGGTCCTCCAAAAGGAAATTGAGGGAGTGTTGGAATAAAACTGGGAAGAGAGTGCCTAGAAGAAGAAGGACCACCAAGAGAGCCAGATGGGGTTTGCGTAGGAGTGGGAATGGAAGCATTCAACGCATGGTATTTAGGTGGTAGTGTTGGGGTGACGTTGGGAGTTCACGGTGTGCTGATTGGGGCGAGAATAACCGCGGTAATTCCGGTGTGAACACTCGTAGTATCTGTATGATGGGCCATTTCGATAGGGACGGTAAAGTGATAGGCGGTAGTAAACGGTACTGTCTCTGGACTAGAGATTTCAGAAATCACAGGTGGGGTGATTTCGGAAATCACAGGTGAGCCTAGACCAAAAAGGTCCCGTCGAAAAACACCCGTAGACCAAAAAGATCTTGGCCTTCAATGCTTGGAAAGGGTCCAACTGGTGATCCAGAAGAGGTAGAAACTAAGTCTCCGGAAGAATTCAGTCGCATAAATGTTCGCTCAGAATCGGGTGAAGTTGAAAGTCCTCTCGAGTATTGGTAATTCGGAAATGTTCTAGAGAGTCAGTTCGGTCCACGTGTGGCGTGGTGACGACTGGGACTTCACTCTACCAAGGAGAGCCCTCAGATGAACTTGTAGGTAAGGGTTGAGAACCTTTCATATGCTCTAGAGATAAACTCTACATTCTACGTGAACGACGTGGAGGAGCTATTGTAAACGAGTGACAAACTTCATGAAGAAAATCGTATGGTCAACTCTGGTAAACAAACAACATGCACTAGTAAACAAAATCTAGGAAACAACATCAAGCAAACAAGACCTTCTAATTCTGAAGTTACTAGTTGGTGATGAAATCCAACGTCGCAACAACGAGATGAGAAGGGGTTGGGCTAGGGTGGAAAAGTTACCCTGACAACCTGCTTAATGGACTTACACCCTGGTGCAAGCTCCCACACATAATCATGGGTATACCCTCCAAGGAGCCCGAGTGAGTTTGGCCAACGTTGATTCTAGGTACCGTGAAGACTTTCCCCTTCACAGTCACCTTGTGTAAGAACCTAGAAATATAGGCCACTAAGGTTACCACCGGCAACAATAAATCCTGGGGGGACAGTCGAGAGTCCGATCCACATGCAAGGGTAGGGTATCAAGCCCAAAATAAACTCAAAAGGCTTCCACTCATCATTGTGGGTATACCTCCAAGCGATCCCCGTAATACGTGCAATCTCTACACTGAGATCAACAAAAGGGTGAGTAACTCTGTCAATATCAATGCGACCTCGTGTTTGACCCTTGTGTGAGAAGGGCTTCCTAGGACAAGATGTTGCAAATGAAATTTAACACTCCTTAACACAAGATGCTATTGTGTGTTTTGTGATTTGGAGAGTGTATCTCTCTTCCTATTCCAAAGCGCTAGCCTAGCTAAATGTTGGTGTAATAGAGCCCTAGAAAAGAGTTACTAGTTAAATTTTACAATTGCGTAGTGTTATTAAGAGCTATTGTTACTCAAAGGAAACATAGATGAAAATGATGTTGTATAAGACTCTGACCCAACGATGCATGGATGAGAATGAAATATATCAATTTTCGTTCAATGAATCCTATGTACGGGAGGGAAAGAGAAGTTTTCTGGATCAAACTTGAACTACAAGACACAATTTCCTTTAAAATGCAATTGCAACAAATCACGCATAAATAACAATTCTCTATTGTTTTTTTTTCAATAATTTCAACAATTGATTTTTAATACTTTCAAAGACGAAAATGCTTTTGAAAGAAAAAAATTGTTCACTTTTCAAAAAGGACCTACACCATGATGGTGAGAGTTTAGAAAACCAAAAACTAATGAACAAGCAATAGATAAAAACCCAAACCAATCTTTCAATGGAAACAAAAATAACAAGAAAACCAAACTAGTCTTTTCAATTGCATAAGAAAAGTGATCTTTCAAATAATGAGTAAATGATAAAGATAACGAAACTCAACTTTCAACCGATCACCAGTTCTTAACCAAACAAGCACACTCAGATTCCGAAATCAGAGAGTATATCTTTGTCGAGAAAATTCAAGAAATGAAAGTCAAGAAAAAAGTGACAGGAAGAGCCTTTGAAATCCTAAGACTATTTGTGCACAAGAACGAAGACAAGAAAAACATCAATCAATGGTCCAAGAACTTCTTTTTAGGCACCTAAACTGATCTTGGCAGTTGAATATGCAAAAAATCAAATCCAAAATTTTGAAAAAGAGGGTTCGCAGGATGAGAGTATTACATAGTGCGAGAATAGGTGATTCTCACAGGTGAGCTTTGAGCAGAGTGCGAGAACCTTGCACTGAACCTAAAATCAGGGTGCGAACTAAATAGATTCTCACAGGCCACTGTCGAGTGCAGTGCGAGAATGTCTGAAACTAATCAAATTTTTGGAAAAAGACACAAAATTTGAAGAGGCCTCTGGACCCAGAGAGTCTATCAGGGTATCCTAAAGACTCAGAGATTGATATGAATGGAGAAAAGTAAGACAAGATCAAATGGCCAAGGAAAAATACCAAAAACCACAAAGAAAACAGGTTATCTCCCCAGTGGAGTCGCCAATTTTGTTATCGGACTAATCGGTAGGTGCAGACACTAACAAATCTCCCTAGATCCACCTGGATCTAGAACAAAACATGACAGTACATGACTCTTTCCCTAAGTTTTGACCATTGAATTAGCTAGTAGGAAGGAACAAGTAACATACATTAGTATTGCTTCCTAGGGTCTCTGTTGCTCCTGCTTCGCTCCGGTGCTTTCGTGAGGTCAAGACCAGGACAACACAAACCAACCAAAGTGAAGATAGAAAAATATATTCAACTGTCAACTTATGTGTATGATCAAGGAATTACACAATAAAGTGAGAATGACTTTATGGGAAAGGGACATGCCACTGTATCATATTAATTGAAAGTAGAATATTACAACCTGATCACCTTGATGTCGAAAGCTTCCTTTTGATGGCTCTTGGCTCCAACACACACACTTGTTCAATCCTTGCATGAATAAGATCAAATCCTCTTGATAGACTTGCTAGAGTCTCCAAGCTCCTGTTCAAGCTAATTCCTTCACACAATTCTTTCACCAATTCTCGAATGAATCTTGCTTAACCTTTTCCATGAGAATTCCATCAATATATAGGAGAGAATGAGATGGTTACTTGGATAATAATGATCCCACAATATCAGGGAATCCAGTACAAGGATAACCATTCGAATGCCAACCCATTATTCTAGAAGATTCCCTTCTAGAACCATCGAGAATTCATCTTTTTCCAAGCTTTAGAGAAGGTTCGCACCCTAGCTATGTAGCACAGTGCGAGAAGTTCACACCCTAGCTTAAAGCAGCCTGCGAGAATGGGTCATTCTCGCACCCTAGGATATTAGCAACCTGCGAACTCTCTTCAAAAGTAAGTTTTCTGGGAAGAGATGAATGTCACTCTTCTCAGGAGAAAGTTCTTATGAGGAGCCTGAGTACACCATCATCAATACACCATTATGATGACCAAAATCATGGGTAACAATGATCCATATAGGTTGGTGAGACATGATACCAAGTTTTGGTACTGCACAAACCTGTGGAGTGTGTGTGGTTGGTTATCATAGAAAAGGTGTGCACATTCCATATTATTGCATGTACCTAAGATAATGTGTGTGGATTTCACATTAAGGGAGGGTGCACATATTTCACAATCTTGTGCGCACACAAGTGAGTGCGCGGGAAGGATTACAATATATATATGTGTGTGTGTGTGTGTACACACACACACATATATATGTTTTGAGGGTAGAGAGCATGTGTGAGTATTGGGATGGTGTGTCAGGATGCAAATAGGCCAATGCGCTTATTTTTGTGAAGTGTATTACACTCAAGTTATTAATATATTACATCGCTGCGTGCAAACTGATTCAGACGAAAAGAGACAAGGGGCTAAACTCCACCAAAAAAGGGAAAAGGGGGGAATATTTTAATAATATTTCCAAAAAGTGTAACCTTGCAGATACATTATTTATCCTAAGTTCCCGTGGGATGAAAAATGTTATTGCACAAATTGTAGGTTGGGAAAATCCTGAACTAATCCACAATATAGAGAGAACTATGGGAATACCTACCCACTGTCACCTTAGGTAATTACTCCCCTCGCTTTAGTGAAGGAGAAAATCCTACACAAGGGGGGTATCTCAAGTGACCTTAGGGGGAAATGAGATGGAAAGTGGAGTAATGGAAGATGATTCACCTATAGTTCAAACTAAGAAGTGGAAGATATCTTGGGAACAAGTATTGGTGATGGTAAATGGTTTCCAAATGTTTGAGTACCAACATAAGAGAATTGTACCATCTCGAGACAAGAGAAAATACAAGTACACAAGATTAATATTCAAATAGAAAATCAAGTGAAGGTTGTTTTCCTATATAGAAACAATAAACAATGATATAAATCAACAAGTAAATGATAACAGAATCTGCTATATATGTCACCGAAATTCAAGTAAAGATGCAAGAGATTAAGTTAGAAATGACCAGTATAACTCAAGTTGGATGAAGCTAGACTTTAGTGACAAAGTAAGGCTGTTAATAAATATTATTGAAGAGATATTGTGACAGCCTTATGGATGTATACAAACTTTTATAACAACAATAATATGTCCTTGTCCAATCAAAACACCCTAGTGGCTCAACCAAGCTATTAAGGAAAATAATTGATTCCACTTTAAACAATTTGAATATCTCGTAAAATCACATATTCCAATGCAATAATTTATTTCTCCAATGTAATTTTAAGATTAGTGTTTTGTATATATTGGGTAAATGGAGTCTTCAATATAATATTTAGATCCACAACATCACTAAGGTAAGGCTAGGAGGGTGTAAGCCTTTTTACTCCTCCTAGTAACCTTGTAAAATAATGGCTTATCAACTAGTAAATAACATGAACCTTGATGGAGGGTGTATGCCATTATACTCCTCCAAGGATTTGAGATAATATTATCAATGAAACTAGAATAAAACACCAACAAAATGCATAAATTTCCTTACCAATTCCAAAATAGAATATCAAACCCTAGTTACCAAACAAGATCCATCCATAAGAAAGAGAACAAGCCTCCAAGAGGTGCGCACCACCTTAGCTCCACAATATACCAAGATAAAACACTATAAGATAGTTGCACAAGAGAGAGATGATCCAAATTTCCCGAGTAGGGCAAGAATTTCAACCAAGTAGTCTTTCTCACATGAGAGAGCTATGTCAAAATGAAATGAAAATGATTCTTATTTATACAAAACTCCGAAAAAGTGTTTGTCCACATAAATTTAGGGTAAAACAAAAACTAATGAGGCCAAACCTATTTAATTTTCCCCTTTACAAAATAATTTTAATTTTCACATGAAGAAAACCCTAAAAGTGTGATGTCAACCCCTTCTACAATGACGTCTTGGTCACTTTGGAAAATAATTGAGCTTGAGGATGAAATCGTTGGGCCTCCAAAGGCCTTCCCTTCATGAATTAGGGTCTTATCTCCAAGGTACATTGGATATCCCTCATCAAAGTGCCAAGTGTCCATCAAACAC
This sequence comes from Picea engelmannii, assembly GCA_009831015.1. NCBI lineage: Eukaryota > Viridiplantae > Streptophyta > Pinopsida > Pinales > Pinaceae > Picea > Picea engelmannii. Next base: position 267,407 of record ML784851.1, read on the forward strand.
CACCATCACCACCAAAACCCTGACACTAGGGTGACGCCAAGCCCTCAAAGATGATGTTTTAGCCTCCAAAGGAAAATCATTAGGATTTCAAGAGCTAGGTGAGATCCTCCAAGGTATCTTCGTTTGCCTCCAAATTCATCGTTCATCTGCTATACTACCCCAAGGTTTGGGCCATGGCATCCAAACAGTGGGATTCCTGCTGCAATGAAATCCCAACCTGGGCTTGTTCCTCTAAAATGTCCATCAACAAGGTACTACAAATACAACCAAGTATTACCTCCAAGGATCTCAAGTCAAAGCATCATGACAAGTAAAATCACATTTAATATAAGAGTCATGTAAGCATGTACATTCAACAATACCTCATCAAATTAAACAAGTGCTCAAAGACCGTATGTAATTTGCCAAGTTTAGGTATGGGAGGGTTGAGAAGGTGACCTATTGGGTGAATCCATCCTTACGTCAAGGAGTGTTTCCTAAGTGGAAACCTCTCTAATTCACGTGGAGAGTATGAAGTGTATGGGGGAAGATGTTTTGGCATGGCATTCATGACATACAAGAGTTCATATTGTCTCATTTATGGGTTCCTTTGTAGAGGGTGTGTTGAAATTTCATTTTCAATGAATCCTTTTTCCAAGCCTATTTATTTCCATTAATTATTAAAATGTTTCTAGGTTGAAGCGAAGGTGGGACTTCTACCTAAGCATGAAAAACATTTTCTCACACACACTCTATGTTGCAGCCCTCCCCTTCCCTCCTGGGGGTTATGCGACCTCTCGGTCTAGGATCATTTGATTTCTTGAGTCGAATCGACTCTTCGGTTCCATGCTGGAACCCAATGCAAATTTTCACAGGTCCCCCTTTCTCCAAAGCATAGGATCACTCTGACCCACGAATCTCTTCTTGGCCCCTTTGAAGAAAGTGACGGCAACACTAGTTCTCTATGTTAGGCCCTCTCTATCATATGACCTCGGGCTATGTCCTGGGGATAGATCATAAAAGGCACTTTGACTTCGACGTTTTCATAACGAAAAAATTTCATGTCCTCGAACTCCAAATCGACGAACAAAAATGGTGTGAGGATCAATGGTCCTCGTCTCTCCCTTAGATCAACGATTGTGATCTATTCGAACTTCGGCCTTCGGGAGTCTTTCTACCTTATTCTCCTCATTCTTTCGCAGTATCCCTTCTCCGAAGCATGCGGATCCCTACCACGTGTCATTCTGGATCCAATGGTCCAGATCTTCTCCGCCCTTCATGACTTCGTGAGGGTTGCACCTCTCACCACGTTGATTCTTCCGAAGTTCCTTCTCACGAGGTCTCAGATCTGTTGCCACCTGTCTCCTGAAAATCAACGATTAGGATCTACTCCGCTCTTTGGAGCTTTGATAGTTTCAATTTCTACTCCACACAGGTCTTTTAGAGCTCTATCTCCCGAACCCTTCGATCTATTGCCACCTGTCTCTCTGGATGATGGAAGATTTCTCTTGTCTTCGGAAGTTTAGAAAGTCCTTACTACTTGGGAACACTTATCACGTTTCTTGCTTCCCAATACTTTGACTTCTCTCAGCCTTCTACACTCCTTGCTTAAATCTGCACGTGACAATGCTAGTTCTTCTGAGATTTTTCTTGGCTGGAACCTCTAAGTTCCTCGGCTCTCCTGCATCCTCCCATAGACTGTTTGGTTCCCTCCTGTAAACTCAAATCTCTTTCTCCCAAGCTTGTGATATGAACTCACTTTGTCCTTGGCACACTCCTTTCACTTGATTAAACACTTAGACGACTTCCCCTAAACTCTTTTATGTTTATAAAGGCAACTCCTTTTCCTCGCTCAATGCACACTTGCAGAGATTTCTTTCCTCAGAGTGTTCAACAACTTTGGGATTCCTTAGAATCTCCCACACTCCAAAATGTGTTGGGTTTATGCACACTCACACCTGCTCAATGCCCTCCTAGCATAGTCTTCTAGATTATTCAACAACTTTGTACTACGCTCTCTCCTGCGTAGATTTTTCTCAAGGTATTCAACAACCTTGAAGTTCTCCCTTAAGTATGTGAATTATCCTGGTGTTCCCTCTTGGCATGTTCTTCTCTAACTCAAAAGAGTTCAGACACACACTCCTTGCGTCGACTCACAGAGGTTTCAAGTCCTTGTTGTGCACTCCTTGCACTTAGCCTAAAGAACCAAAACTAAATCAACAAGCTCACATATAGAGGATTTTATCTCTATCCCTGCAAATGAATCCTAATATACACCTTCAACGTAAACACACATGAATGACATTCATAAATAAACATCCATTACACGGAAAATGGCAAACAGAAAAATCTGTTCTTTTCTATTAATGACAGAATGCCAATTATAATATATGAGTCCGGACTGCAACCGAATCTCGCTCTCAACTCTCCTCTTGGATTACAATGATTCTCCCTTAATCTTTAGTAGCCTCTTCTGGGCATATGATACAAATATTTATACAAAAGGGGCTCGACGAGATTCTCTCCAAGCTAAGTTATGTTAAGGTTTAAGCTATTATTAAGTTTCTTTTCAATTTAATAGATAAACATAGCATAGATAGGATCACTGAGAGAAACACAAGCATAAAAGTACACCAACATTTATCCTGGGAAACCCTCAAGGGGAAGAAAAACCAACAAAAAATCTTTAATATAGATTCAATAACCAGGTACCATAGCCAATCCAATGCAAGGACAATAAACCAAACACTAGAGAATATCCTCTCCCAAGCAATGCGCCTCTCTCTCTTCCTTCTTCCGGCAATTGTTAACTGCAACTTCCTTCAACACTTACGCACTAGATGAGTGAGCTGAGTGAGTGAACAAATGAGTGGTCGGATTCCTTTATTTATACAAACTGAAAATCGCTGAAATGAGGTATTTCTTCATTGGTAGGGCTGACTTGTCTTTCTAGGTGGTTAAAACCACTTTAATTTGTCTGGGGGATGAATTCTTAATTTTCATATTACAATTAGGGTTTGACCAATCCACAAAATGGAATTTGGTCAATTACAATGCCCAACATGATCAATCCACAAAAGGGGATTGATATAATAAATAATAAATGAATAATAAATAGAATACTCTTTGCAGTTACAATATTTCAACACTCCCCCTTAACAAGAAGGGTATTCTACAACATCATCATGAGAGAGAGAGAGAGGGAAACAACATAAACTGGGTAACAACATCAAATGGATAACATCATCAACTGAGTAACAACATCCACTGGATAACATAATCAACTAGGCAACAACATCCACTGGATAACATCATCAACTGGGTAACAACATCCACTGGATAACATCAACAACAGGGTAACAACATCAACTGGATAACATGAGGCATCAATATAATCCACTTGGTCATCTGGCATCACGATCACTAACTGGTTCTCCATGAATCCATATTAAATAAGTTTTTTTCTCTTTATCTTCACACATAAGATACTCTTTCTTTCTTTCATCTTCACGCAGAAGATATTCTTTCTTATCTTCACACATAAAATATTCTATGAGTTTTTCCATTTCTTTTATGTTCTGCCTTCTCTTGTAGTCATCTATCTCACTCATCCACTGGGGATGAATACTACCATAGATTCACTCCTAGTCATCCCACATGAACTAGAGAATCAAAGATGCTATCCTGGGAAAGACTATAATCCCTTTCCATGATCCACGCAGGATCATGACACAAACCTCAAGATCCAACTAACCATTCCACATGGTCAAGGTTTGTGTTCCAGGCTACTCAATCCTTGGCCAGAGGAGAGTATCTTCCCGTTTCCCCTTGGAGAAACATCCACAATCCTCTCTATGAGGCTGGTCACACCCCTCTCTACGAGGTTATTCTAGAATTCCCCTAGACTATCCAAAACTCAACACTTGGACAGAGGGAAACCTTGAAAAATTTCTCACTCCCCTTCTCTACAAATTTCTCTTCTCTTTTCCTTCTCTATGAAGGTCTACCTATGGGATTTCTCATTCCTTCTCTATGAATCTCTCTTACTTAATATCATGGGTGCCTTCTTGAGTTCGAACATTTCTTTCTTTATGACTTCATACTGGATCAACCTGCTCCCCCTGCATCTCATCAACTATATATGAGTATCCATCTTTCTCTTGATCTTGAACATTTCTGTTCTGCGTCATTAGGAGCTTCCTACTCCTATATAAATACTGGATACTTTCTGGTCTTTACTGACTGTCACCATATCATAAGTCCTTCTCATTTTTTCTAACTTCTGCAAGTCAAGGCATAAGTTCTTTCTTCCGAGACCTGTAAAATTACTTGTAGTATACTTTTTGAGATATCTCACTTAGCCAATCAGTCAGTAGAAATAAGCAGTAATCAAATAAAACTATATCAAAATTTCTATCAGAGTAGTACACATATTTTCTTAAGCAACACTTGTTCAACCATGTACACATCTAAAACCCTAATCATGAATAAGACTTTTGAACTCTTTTTCACTCTAGCTATGAAATTACCAAATTTTACCTTACATAGCTAAACACATACATTTGTCACTCTCATGAGTGATCATACCTGAAATAAATATTTTAGCTCTTTCTTTATCCTCTTCTTTGATACTTCCTTCGTAAATATGCATAGACACTGAAATAAAATGAGGTTAATTAACATTCTCACAAAAATATAAGTTGTAATGATAAAGTATTAAAGTAAACAAGATACTAAGAATAACCATGAATAGTTATCTTTTGTTTTTGTGTGGGGAGGATCCACAAACTCCACCATTTGCTATCTTTATTCAGATCAACTATCTTCAACTTAAAGTACATAATCATCAATTTCTACTAAAGATTTCTTTGAGGGAGGAGATTCCTCTTCCTTTGCCACATGTGCTTGATGCTTTATTTTCCCTTTTCCTTGAGGACAGTCATAGGAAAAGTGTCCCAACTTTTGACAGTTGTAGCATCTGATCTTTGGAACATCTTTCTTCTTATCTCGAACTCTTACAAAGTTAGCTTCTTTATTGTTCTTCCTGAAGGAAATTCTTCTGTTCTTTTGAACTGTAAGAGCTTCCTCTTCATCAACAATTAATATCTTCTATTGGTTTGCAAGTCTAGATTCTTCGTGTGTGCAATCTTACCGTAACTTATCAAACCTGGGTAACTTGCTTCTTGCACACACTCCTTGTACAAAAGGAATCCAAAATGTTGGAAACCCATTTAGGGTTGTGGTTACAAGCTCTTTGTCACTAATTACATCTCCAATAGCTACAAGTTGATCTCTAATTTGAGAAACTCTCATAAGATAGGATGAGACAGATTCTGAGTTTTCCATCTTCATATTACGAAGATGATTTCTTAAGGCAAGATTATGGCTAATGTCTTTTCTTTCATATAATCTATTGAGTGCTTCATACATTTTCCTTATTGTCTGTATTTCGGATATATGAGGGATCAAGTGATCCTTTACTGAATCTGACACAATTCTCTTTGTTTTCTTTTCATTCTTCTTGTGCTTGGTCTTTTTCTCTTCTTTATTTGGTTCTGGTACACCCACTGTAACATGTTCTAGGAGATCATTCTCATCTAGAATCATCTGCAACCTATGCTTCCAAGATATGAAGTTTCCATATCCTTACAACTTGTCTTCTACCATCATATTGGTAGCCATTCTTTCTTGCAGTAAAAACCCTAGCCCTCCGGGCTATAGAAATAGTAGAAAAATCAAATTTCTTGGATCTGAAAACTGAACTCACAAAAATATGCGTTCAATTGAGGCGAGTATGCTGGTATAGTTAGTTTTTGAAAATTCCAATTTCTGACCCTTGAAACTAGACCTGCAAAATTTTGGACTGCAGCTTTTGGTTTTCTGGTACTTCTGGTTTTCTAGTACTTCTGGTTTCCTGGTACTTCTGGTTTTCTAGTACTTCTAGTTTCCTGGTACTTTTGGTTTTCTAGTACTTTTGGTACTGGTGAAAACTAGGGTTTCACTTTTCAGGAGTTATATCCACTAAAAAGGTGTGCTGAAGGTGTCAATGAGTTCCTTAGGCTAGAGTGCACTTTTCTATACGATATTTGGGCTCAAATTGTTCTTCAATAAAAATACCTAATTTTCTTATACATCAACAATGGCATTTTTCTTTTTCCTATGAAAGATGATCGCTTCAACTTAGCTTTGATACCATGTTAAGGTTTAATCTATTATTAGGTTTCTTTTCAATTTACTAGATAACCATAGCATAGATAAGATCACTAAGAGAAACACAATCATAAGAGTACACAAGCATTTATCCTGGGAAACCCTCAAGGGGAAGAAAACCCAACAAAAATTCTTTAATATAGATTCAATAACCAAGTACCATAGCCAATCCAATGCCAAGACAATAAACCAAACACTAGAGAATATCCTCTCCCAAGCAATGCATCTCTCTCTCTTCTTCCGGAAACTGGTAACTGCAACTTCCTTCAATACTTGTGCACTAGATGAGTGACCTGAGTGAGTGAACAAATGAGTGGTTGGATTCCTTTATTTATAAAAACTAGCAAGCGCTGAAAGGAGGTGTCTCTTCACTGGTAGGGCCGAATTGTCTTTCTGGGTGGTTAAAACCACTTTAATTTGCTTGGGGGCCGACTTCTTAATTTTCATATTACAATTAGGGTTTGACCATTCCAAAAAAGGGGATTTGGTCAATTACAATCCCTGACATGATCAATCCACAAAAGGGGATTGATCTAATGAATAATAAATGAATAATAGATAGAACACTCTTTGTAGTTACAATACTTCAACAATCTAGTGGTGTCTAATCACCATCAAAACGCATGACTAATGAGGCATATTACAATGAGTGGAAATATGATCTGAATAAGATACAAATCCCTCCTACCGTTAGCCACTTAATGGCACCCTCATCTACATCATGTGAGAAAGCACAACTTGGCTCTTCCAACCTGACAACATTAATTTCTTTAATTACAATTTAAATTTAAAGTCATAATGAGAGGGTTGGCGCCTTTGTGCTCCTTGAATGTGCACCAACATGCTAACTAGCTGGCACGTGCTAAGGTGGAGCAATGCTCCTGTATCATACTCCACTGTTATGAAAATTCATGAAATCCTGATCATGAGCTTCCCATCTTTGTTGAAATCCTCCTGGATCCTAAAATTTCTCCTGGAGTTGTCCTCTTGCTCCTTTTCTTTGATGTTGCTTCATCTTCCCTGCTGCTCGTACAGGTTATCCTCTATTTAGCTTCTCCCTACTGACAAATTCCTTCACTGACTTTACCATCAACCTCCTTATCTCCTCTATCACCTCTTCCAATTTCTCTCCTAGATGGTTCTCCTCATGTAGTCTACCTGGTTGCAAATCCTCATGCTTCTCTAAGGGTAGATCATCCTGATCTCCCATGCTATTTTCTTCCTTCATGGCCTTGATTTTCCACTCCGCTGCAGACTCCAATTCCACAATATCACCACTAAGCTGCTACTCAGCTATCTCCTATGACAGAATAACTCCTGTCAGTTCTTCGACTGGTTCCATTACAACTTCCTCCAGATGCTCCTTATGCTGGCATGTCTCCTCTGGCATGGCTATCTCCTGGTAGCCACCTTTTGGTTTAAGACTGTTCAACCAATCCTCCAACATCTTCAACTCCATCTCCCACTAAGTGAGTAATTCAACTGTGGGATTCTCTTCTACTGGGGAAAACTTCAGTATCTGCTCCTCCTCCTCTATGATAGTCTTAGCCTACTATCCTTATGTTGTTGCATCTGCAACACCTATGCTAGTCTCTACTTGGCCACTTGGAAGGAATATCTCGATTCCCCCAATGATCAGAATGCTCCTCTGACCTTCCTCCTCTATGACATAAGTATTTAAATTCTCATCGTCTTCATTCACGTGGCTCATAGTTCCACATGAATCATCATATGGGTGAGGCCTTTCCTCCGCCTTCTTCCCATCTATCATCACCCCTTGCTGACATGAAATCTTAGTTGAGTTCATCTCTTATCCCTTGCCCACTTGGAAAATCAGGATGTCTCCTTTGCCCTCTTGGCAGTTTATGAGATCAACTGATCCCTTCTCATTTCCCACCTGGAAATCTATGAGACCCCTGCTAGATATCTTTCCCTCGCCATTGAGTTCCTCAACATGTCTCAGCCACCTTTTTAACACCTGTTGCTTCCTTCTGGCCAACAAATTCCGAACATGCCATTTAACTTTTCTTTTTGAAGGCCACTCGTATCTCCAACGTACCTTTGCCTCCTGCTGCATCTTCATTGCGAGCTTCTCCATCTCCACTCATATTTCACTGAGCTCTTTTCCCATTTCTTCCATTCTCTTCTGTGGGCATTCTTCTCTTTGACCATGCTTATGGCCTTTAGTGGCCATCCTTCTTCACCTGCAACCCACCTGGATGTCTACCATCTATCGCACACCTTGCAACAATCTCTACAGAGCATCACACTTCGTCTCCTTGCCTACATAAATCAATTATGTGGTTCTGATACCACATG
>ML784851.1:276161-302255 GCA_009831015.1 Picea engelmannii
ATTGGCTCCTTTGAAGAAAGTGATAGTGGTAGTAGTTCTCTATGCTAGGCCCTCTCTATCATATGACCTCGGGCTATGTCCCCGGGCTAGATCATGAAAGGCGCTTCAGCTTCGAGACTTCGATCTTTTCATAATGGAAAACTTTCATGTCCCCAAACTCTGAATTGGCAAACACAAATGGTGTGAGGATCAACAGTCCCCGTCTCTCCCTTAGATCAACGACTATGATATATTCAGATTCCGTCCTTCGGGAGTATTTATGCCTTATTCTCCTCATTCTTATAGAGTATCCCTTCTCTGAAACAAGCGGATCCATGCAATGCGTCCTTTTGGATCCAACGTTCGATATCTTCTTCGCCCTTTGCGACTTTGCGAGGGTTGAAACTTCACCACACTGATTCTTTCGAAGTTACTTCCCGTGAAATCTCGGATCTGCTGCCACCTATCTCCTAACAATCAACAATCAGGATCTACTCTACTCTTCATAGCTTCAGTAGTTTCAGCTTCTCCTCCATGTAGGTCTTCCAGAGCTCTATCTCCTGGACCCTTCAATCCACTGCCACCTATCTCTCTAGACGATGGATGGATATTTCACTTGTCTTCGGGAGTTTGGTAAGTCCTTACTCCTTGTGGACACTTAGCACATTTCTCTCTGTCCGAGACTTCGACTTCTCTTGGCCTTCTGCAGTCCATGTTGAATTCTGTGTGTGACAACGCTAGTTCTTATGAGATTTTTCTTGGCTGGAACCTCTAAGGTCCTCGACTCTCTTGCTCCTCCCACAGACTGTTTGGTGCCCTCCTAGAAACTCAAAGCTCTTTCTCCTAATCTTGTGAGATGAACTTACTTTTTCCTTAGCGCACTCCTTGCGGTCGATTAAACACTTAGACAACTTCCCTTGAAATCTTTTAGGTTTACCAAGGAAATTCCTTTGCCTCGCTTAATGCACACTTGCAAAGCTTTCTTTCCTCAGGGTGTTCAACAAATCTAGGATTCCTCAGTATCTCCCACACTCCAAAATGTGTTGGTTAGATGCACACTCACACCTTCTCAATTCTCTCCTGGCAGAGTCTTCCAGAGTATTCAACAAATCTGTACTACACTCTCTCTTGCATAGATTTTTCTCAAGGTATTCAACAAACTTGAAGTTATCCCTTGAGTCCGTGAATTATCTCGGTGTGCCCTCCTGGCACGTTCTTCTTTGACTCTAAAGAGTTCAGACACACACTCCTTGCGTTGGCTCACAGAGGTTTCAAGTCTCTGTCACACACTTCTTGCACTTAGCCTAAAGAACCAAAACTAATTCAACAAGCTCAAATATAAAGGATTTTATCTCTATCCCTGCAGAGGAATCCTAACATACACCTACATCATAAACACACATGAAGGACATTCAGAAATAAACATCCATTACAAAGAAAATGGAAAATAGGAAAATATGTTCTTTTCTATTAATGACAGAATGTCAATTACAATATATGGGTCTGGACTACAACTGAGTCTCGCTCTCAACTCTCCTCTTGGATTACAATGATTCTTCCTTAATATTCAATAGCTTCTTCTGGGCATACAATGCAAAGATTTATACAAGAGGGGGTCGACGAGCTTCCCTCCAAGCTCAACTAGTGGTGTCTAATCACCATCAAAACACTTGACTAATGAGGAATTTTACAATGACTGGAAATATGATCTGAATCGGATACAAATCCCTCCTACCGTCAGCCACTTAATGGTGAGCTCATCTACAACATGTGCGAAAGAATAACTTGGCTCTTCCATCCTGACAAAATTAATTTCCTTAATTACATTTTAAATTTTAAAGGCATAATGAGAGGGATGACGCCTCTCTTCTCCTTGAATGCACACCAATGTGTTAGCCAACTGGCACGTGCTGAGGTGGAGCAATTCTCTTACATCACTCTACCTTGGTTGGAATTTTTATAATTTTATTTTTCACAGGTCCCATCAATTTCTTATGATTGGATTTTATATTTTTCCAACTACAAATCTCTATGCCTTCAGCCCCTTCTTCCCATGAAATGGGGTACAATCCATTCTTGGGTCAGTACACCTGAAAAATCCCAAAAGATAAGGAGACGAAAAAGGGGTGAAGTGTGAAACATGGTAAGTATTATCAGGAAAGGCACGATGTCTTGTCAAGGAGACCTCCAATTAGAAAACCCATCCCTAAGGGTGACCACTTACTAGGGCGCAATGTCAAGAACCAAGGTGAAATATGGAAAAGAGCATAATTTCCAAGAATACGTTCTATAATCAAAAGAAGCTCTAAATGCAACATACTCAAATGTATAAAATATTAAACTTACACTTACCATAATACCTGACTTGTACCTCATGGAGCAAGATCCATAATCTTCCAGAAGAAAGTTGATATGGTTGATGCCATCGTCATGAATCCAGTATGTGTGGTGGTGAAACATGTCTTTTTCTCTGCATGTGGATGTTGTCAGTCATCTGTCTCTCAGTACTCCATGTATGCAACTTGAGGGCCTTAGGACATCATCTCCTTAGTTATCCTTAGAAATTGGGGATAACAAGAAAAAAGTCACCAAGTGGATAGAATAAATTCCGAAGGTTACAAGTGTCGAGTTGAAGGGATGCAATATATATTGTTGTCCTTAGTGTAATTCGGGGGGGTCACTCATTCAAAAACCCTCCAGACATAATTTCCTTTGTGAAGAAATATGTATTTTGATGTAAATTATTGTCATTTTTCTTAATGTTGTGCTTGGGAAAATATTAGTATGATTGAAGGAGCGGGTTTTCATGCCCATAGTTTTTCTAATAAGTGGGTTGTCAAACCTGTGAGAAATCTCTCCAAGTGAGATATTGGATGGGAATTGTTCCTTGGTGCACTGGGCAGTAGTTGCAGTGCTCTCAGACATTTAGATCTGGTCTGTTGCTGAAGCCCTGGAAGGGAAGTTGGGTAGCCAAAGGAATGTTGAGAAGAGAAGGGGCACACTTCCTGAGGTGGGATATGCATGTGGGGGATGTGGGGATATAGAATAGTTGCAGCAGTCGATACCTTGGACTAAGAAATTCCACTGTTTGTTAGACCATAGAGTGGCACTAGGAATCCTTTAGACTTGGTGGAGTTTGATACCTAATTCAAGGGTGACCTATTGCTGAAAGATTAAGAAAAACAACGTCTATGGCTAGGAGGAATGTCTAAGTCACACGTTCAGTTGGTGTCTTTTCATAAAAGATAAGTGTGCTTATGTTCTTGTTTGTTTACTGCGTTATTATTCATTTGTATATGTTATGATCTATTATTTACATAATTTTGCATATGAATATTGATTTTTATTCTATGAATGTTGTCGATTCTGTAAGTGTGATGTGAGTATTTAGCATAGTATACACATATGCTGAATATGCTAGTTGATAAGAAATTTTTGTTAAGATAGAATTGGTAAATGGTCAAGAGATTCCTAAGGGAGGCTAGAGGTACCATGCGCACAGAAAGTGGACTGTGTGCACACATAAATGGTTTTGTTGTGTGCATTGGAATGTAGTCTGTGTAGTCAAGAAAGCAAGACCAACAAGCAGAATCATAACAATTATGTATGTTGTTGTATTGATATGCTCAGTATGGTTGTGCGTAGTAGTGTTCACATGTTTAGAGTGGTCTTACGTTCTGTAATATTAGTGTGTTCAACATGCTTGAGCGCATAGTTTTATTTCAGGTTATTTCTGCTATTATAATCTATATAATTAGGAGTGACTATGGTGTGATGCGAACCAATTTGGGTTGTGTGCATTTCCTCGAGTGACACACACAGTTTAATGTTAATTGCACATTAAATTTTTTGATGTACCGTTTCTCAGTAATAAGCTGGGTAACATTACATTATAGTATCAGAGATGAAACTACACACATAAATGTAATGAGAATTCAAATCCTTTGTTCTATTCCTGGTTGTTAATTGTGTTTGTGTTCACAGTGTGGAATGAACCAGAGGATGCACAGTTTCTGGGTCTAAGAGGTAAGTTGTGTTTGGCTACTAGGTATCATAACTTTTGTTACATGACGAACAAGAGAAGAAATATAGACACCAACGTTGAGTTCTTTCTGTACAATGAAAGGATTAGGAGGTGTATCTAGAATACAACATGAATTTCACCACATCTTGTAGAGGTGTACACAATGATTGCATGATTTTGGGAAGAATGTCATCACATATACCTATAAGAAAAGAAATACCTGAGAGAGGAATGGGTCTAGACAAAGTAAAAAATCATAGAGGAAGACATCCAACTGATTATGTATGATTGGAACCTAGATTGAAAGGTTCTTGCGAATGAAATAAAGATGCAACACCCTTACAATGAAGAATAAGACCAAGGAAATGGTCAAGGAAATGGACAAGGTGATGTATAGAGGAAAGTATTAAAAACAAGGGAAAATAGGAAAGAAAAGGGTAGTGGGACAACAACATTTACACAAAAGAAGATGAAATCCCATAAAGAACCATCTATCTACACTTTGACGAATGATGATGTCGATAGGATCGACTACCAAGTGAGGGGTGTCATAGAATAGGTAGCTCAACAAACATTGAAGAAACATGAAGAACTACACTAGAAGGTGAAACAATAGTTAACGACACTGCAACAACTCTGGGAGGCAGTAAGGAGAGAACCAAGGTGAAGACCCAGTGAAGGACCAACAACAAACATGACTGGGGAATAAGGGGCCACCACTTCTTCATTTTCAGAGATAGTAGTAGCACACATATTTTTGAATATCTAACCAGATGCAGTTGAGTTCCCCATGCCAGAGATGCAAAAGAAGACACGAGTACTAAGTCACCTGTACTTAGTCGTTTCACATATGACCATAGGAGTACTACACGGCTTATAGATAGGTATTGCATATGAAATATAGTTCCATGCAGAGTCAACATCAAATGAATTGGCTAAGGTAATGTTCGATAAGGAATAAATACAAAAGTATTATACAATAGTTTTGCATGATAAGGACGAAGAAAAGATAAAAGCAAAGAGGATATTGAAGGAGAAGGCCAAGGTTGAGAAACAAGAAGAGAGGATACAACAGGTTGTCCACAAACTATATAAGGATATTCCAGAGGTGTCGATGGTGGTAGAAGCCACATTGGAGGAACAAGTATCCAAAATCAGTGAAGTGATTCAAGGATTCCACACTATAATCAAATATTTTTAATTGCACAGTACACTAGGGACATCACCTGAGCAGAAGGAACAAAGAGAAAGAACAACCACAAGGTCAGTGGTAAGAATTAAGAGTTTGGATGAGGAGTGCACAAAGTTATGTGAAGAAAGCATGGAACTTTGGACAAAGTTGATGGAGGATACAAATATGAAGGTTTTTGAGGAAATATTAAGGAATGCTAGGAGAAGGTGCAAAAGGCCATGGGGAATATAAGCATGCTAGAATTTTCTGAGCACATAATGACCATCCTAGCGAACAAGAAGTCACACAGTGAGACAAAACAACTAAGGGAAGAGAAAAAGACTCTCAAAAAGTTATTGGTACCCCTGGAATATGAAGCACTCAAGGTCATATTGGCATTGGCAGGTGAACAAGGCATGGTGAATAAAGAAGCACAAGACAACGAGGAGAAGATCATGACACTGACTGCACTGGTAGTAGAGGATATTTTGGAGAAAGAAATCGAGGTAAATAAGGAAGCCACTAAAACACGATAAACCATCCAAAAGTTCATGGAGGCATGGAAGGGCATGTTGCAATAGGATTAAGTGGCTAGGGACAAGCCACAAGTGAGTGTTGGGGGCCTGTTGGACATGCATTTTGAATAACTAAATTTTGAAGAGTGTGCACAAAAACAAAAAAAGGTGTAGTTTGCGGAGTCAAAATATAATTAAGACCATGCAAAAGCATTAAAAGAAACATGCAGGTGCAAAGGAAGGAAAAGCAACATGCTGGCGAAAATAAGGAAAAGCATCATGCTGGAGAAAAAGAAGGAAAAACAACACATTGGTGAAAAAGAAGGAAAACAACTAGGACATATTAGGGTTTTGGGATAAACTATTAGGGTTATAAGCCCTAACTCTATGTATAAATATGTAATGGGTTGGGAAGAATCGGTTGTTGAGAGTAAGAGATTAGGTTGAGTAGGAGTGAGAATCCTTACTAGAGGTTTTGGAGAGGTTTTGTAGAGAGAGAGAGAGAGGCTTGCACTGCAGAGTGACTAGTCAGGTATGGATAGTATGATACGTTATATCTATTGTAAGAACAGTGCACAAGCCTAAGGTGATTACTGCATGAATATTAATATAGAAGCCATCCATTGTGGACGTATCTAAAGGATTGGGTGAACCATGTTAAAATATTGTGTCTGAATGTGTGGTGTTGAAGTGATTTCTCATGGATGTTATCTTTATGAATGATTAATATATATATGATTACTATATGATTGATGCACAATAATAATTAATGATATAGTGGGTTACTTATGTTTCAATCTATGTTATAAGGGTTTTTCACAATAGAGTCTGTTAACTAATCAAAGGATATGAATAAAGATATTGTGCACAAGGTGGATAAGTAGTAATGATTATGATAATAGCCTCACATCGCCTCCTCCCTACAAAAACTTGGTTCCTACAGCCCTAGTAGATGCCTCGGGTGAGACTTCACTTGCATGCAAGTGATGCCGAAAAGGCCCATATCTAAAGGGTTTTGTTGGTTGAATAAACTGAACCTAGGGTCTTATAACTGCGTGCCAACAAACCACATGAAAAATGGAAATTGAGGAAAGTATGGGCCAAAAGATGCCACCTTTTTAATATCTCAATAGAAAAAAATCATTAATGGGGGATACATGTTTGGCATATAACAGTTCTTTATATAAATATAACTTGTCATTTAATGTTATTTTAAGTTGTTTTTTTTTTCTTTAATAAATTTATTTTATGTTATTAAATTAGTGTAGCTTGAATGATGCTACTTTATGGCTTGTTAAATAAATAAAATATTGTGTTGTGAGTGGCTAAACCCTCTCATAGTTGGATTTGCTTGTGGGGAGAGAGATACGATTAGGTCTTCCTGAATGGCTTACACATCACCAGATCTTACGTCATAGCGATATTTGTTCCCCAGACCAACACTCATTGTATACTGTGTAATGAGTGTGTTTCCATAATTATTCATGACACCTTTGCTTTTTTCGCTGCAAGTGATGCTAATGATGCCTACCATACCAAAAATTTATTCAATCTTCTTCTTAGCCTTTGGGTAGCACAATAAATATCACGGTTAGTTGAGGATATATTTATATGGATTACAATTGCATGAAGAAGCAAAACACTTCGTCATATATTTATATGGGTTACAATTGCATGATGAAGGAACACACTTAGTCATATTTATATCCATGTAGCTCCAACTCTTCTCATTCCATAGTTTATGGAAGTAGCTAATGTTTTGAATACCTACACAATTTTATCAAATCCTCAGATTGTTCAACGAGGCAAGGACTATCTGCTTTGCAACTATTTCCCTTGTTAAATTTACATAAGCATTGATGGATAAAAAATAAATGGTTGAAGTCTTTGTTTCATTCAATTGCATTTTCACAATGCCTATAAAATAAAAAAATATACGTCACTTCTGCATTGAGGTATACACTAAATTATTATAAATGAAGTATCTATTAAAAGAATGAACAAATCCATTCCTTATAACTATAAAAGGTACAAATCAAGGCCAAATATTACATTGATGGAAGATAATATATTAATCAAAGCATTTAAAATGAGCATAAACTTTAAACAAATGTTACTAACAATTGATTAGTATAGATGTTGATTTTAAAATTTAGTTCAATATTAATCTCAAAAACTGATTTTTTTACCTCAACTCCTATAGATCTACATCAATTTAAATTATTTCCCTATCTCACTATGCAATTGCATCTACAAATTAATATCAAAGATCATATCAAGAAGATAGAAAGAGATTCTTTCCTCATAGATCTCCCCCGACCAATTTGACTTCCTAGAAGGGCACAAATCCATTAGGCAATGAGGATTTCCCAGGAAGGTCTCCACTAGATAAAAACTAAGAATTTAATAGAGATAACAGTAAGACTAGACTCCTCCAAAGATTTCGACAAAGTGAATGGAATCTTCTTAAGGATAATCCTCATCCATCTAGGATTCATTCATCCATTTGTTGTTTGGGTCATGACTTGCATCAATTTGATCTCCTTTGTTGTTCTTATCAATGATGCAACCTCCCCTTTCTTCAAACCCGAAAGAGGAATCAAACAAGGGTGTTCATTATCTCCACTCCTCTTTCTTCTGGTATTAGAAGGGCCCAATAGATCCCTCAAGGCACATTCGTCATCATAAAATAAAATTGAATTTTGCTTATGTCCAATTGCATATGCAGCCTCTTCAAAAAGACAAAAATGATTAAAGTAGTATTTTAACCATTCATATGGTAAACTGTGAAAGATCATTATTATACAAAATATGAGATAAAACACTGAAAAAACTAAAGTTTACTTTAGTGGATCATGATTATATTTTGTAGTGTGTCCATTATGTATTAATGAAATAATCCAAATTCCTTGATCTAGCCAAACCCTGACTTTTGAGATCATGTCTACAACACTATTCATGTCCCTATAAATATGGGCCAGAGTTGTACATGATAAGGATGAAAGCAGATTAAGAACTTCATCGTACAAGGGGAAATTTTTTTGTGCACCCATTTGATAATCTAATCAAGGTGGAAATTAGTGGTCACTCACCTCTTCCATGGACTCAACATGTTTCTCCATATTAAATGATGTTTTTTGTCCATTTAGGGCCCTAAGACGACCTTGGCCTTCCCAATCCTGCCAAATCTTGTTCTTCTTAGTTGGATCTTTCCAATGAGCCATTGTGTGCCCCAAATGGAGATCGTATGAAAAAATTTCACCCTCCAGAAGTTGACATATCAACTAGCCACCTCAGGGCCCTCAATCCTTTTAGGGCTTTATTTCCTAGAGTTAGGGTTTTGGACCTTTATAGTTTCTTCTTCTTAGGGTTTATTACTTTATGTCAAAAGGCCATTTCGGCCTCTTGTAATGAATTCTTGCAAATGAATGTAATTGACACCTATCTCGTCAAAGATAAGCTACCACCATTCTAGATAGTTTATATTTCTTTTCATTTTATAGTATTTTCATATTTCATTCATTAATAGAATTTGGGTTTCATTGTATTACTACTCTCTCTATGATATTTCTCTATGTGTGTTTCCATTCATATTCATGCCTTTGATTTCATTCTCTATACAATCCATATTAGTGGTATCAGTATTCAAAACAATTTTCTCTTTGTTTCTTCTTAGTGCATGTCCTCGATGAGGTTAGGGTATAGAAAGTTGAGTTTAATATAATTTCACAATAACAAGGAAAATTCAAAGAACAATTCTAAACTTTCCCTAAAATATTCTACGTTATTATTTCTATAGCTACTACATAGTTACAAGAGATCTTACCCAGTTATCAAGGTTGATTGGAGATGATCCTCGTCGCTTTTCTTCACTTCAATTTTCCTTACTCCCATTTCCTATCACAAACCTCCACACCTTCCTCAAGACTAATTGGAAGAAATGAAATGAATACAAAATAACTACTCTAACTAAATTAATGAGGAAAATTAGTTCATTGACTAAATACTGAATTCAACATAAACAACTTTGCATTTAGGGGAGGGAAAAAAAGAGATATTCATTTTATTATTTAAAATAGAAAAAAAAATCTTGTACTTTATTCTACTGCCAACACTATTTGTATTTTCCTTTTGTATTCCTCCAATCATGGGCCACTAAGGACTAAAACACCTCTAGCATTCTTATCCTCGTGAATAAGAGGAAGATCAAAGGATTTTAGGCCACACTGATGTGAATGAGAAACAAGCTTAAGGAAATAAGGGTTTCTTAGGAAATGCAATTCATAAATACTTGAGAATAATGGCTTGGTTTCTAGGGGCTAGATGATTCCTCTAGCATAATAATAGTGTTTGTACCTTCCTTCCTCCCTTAGGTATCTTTTTATAACATTTCAAGATGATCGAGACCATTTTTCAACAGCTTTTTATGGAGTTATTGAGTTAGTTTTATTGTAAATCCCACTCATAAGCACATCATTTTTACATTTTTTTAATATTTTTTGGCACATTAATCTACACTTGGGATTTCCCTGAAGGAAAGGAATGAGTAAGCGCACCTCTATTTATCAATATTAATGAGTGAATTGTCTAAAAGGTAAGTTTGCAAAGTTTTGGGAGAGCCTATCCAACAAAAAAGGGTATATGAAGGGGTAAAGGCCAATCACACGCATCTCAACTAGTGAGTTGGTAAAAGATGTTGTAATAGAAGGTGAGTAAGAAAAGGTGGATTTTCATCCTCACAGTCGTCATCTGAAGAAGAAACCAAAATGGGATTACTAATCAAAAAGTTAGGTAGAGAAGATGACACAGACGTCAAAGATGGAAAAAATGCCAAATTAGGCTCACATGCTGAGAGATTTTTCATCAAATATAACATCCCTCCTAATAATAATTTCATTGGGATGAGGTTGAAGAAGTAAATAACCTTTGACATCTTGAGAATATAAAAAAAAAAAATCACTTTTCACTTTTAGGCTGCAATGCTTTCATTTTCTCATCAAGAATGCGAGCCCATGCTTCAATACCAAACACATGGAAGTGGCTTAGATATGGATTAATTTTACTCCATGATTCTTCTAGTGCTATATTTTTTTAAGATCTTTGTGGGAGTGTGATTTAATGGCTTCCACCCAATAATGAAGACTCAATCACTTATATTGAATCACACAATTTGCCACTTCCTTTAATGTGTGATTTCTTCTCTCAACAACACCATTTTGATATGGTGTATATGGAAAAGTACGTTGAATTTGAATTCCTCATGAATTGCAATAAGTTGTGAATTTTTTGTTCACAAATTAACCTCTATTGTTTGTCCTTAACCTTTGTAACTGATGTCCAAATGTTTTTCTACAAGGGCCTTGTAGTCCAAAAACATGTCAAAAAATTCACTCTTAAGTTTTAAGAAATGAAACTAATTTCATATGGAGAAGTAATCAGTGAAATTTAAGAAACACTTACACCCAAAGAAAGAAAGAGAATAAAAAAAACCACAAAAATCACTATGGACAAGCTACAAGGAGGTCAAGACATACCAAGAGGCATGCTTATCAAAATTGTCCCGATGATGTTTGTTGCCAACACAACCAACACAAACACCATCTCCCCATGAGTGACAATTTATATTACCAAGTTGTGCATGCCAAAGTTTGGTCAATTCATCCCTATGAGAAATAAAAACTGATGGAAAAGATGATCACCCAAAGTTTTTAAATTTGTACAACCTAGTAATATCATCGACAATTTCAATTCTTAGAACATATTTAGGATTCTTTAAATCCTTGATTATAGCTTGGAAAAGTGAAAAATATATTGTTTTACCTTCACTTTAATGAGCACTCTGATATATTGATAGAAGGTTGCAGGAGAGTCTTGGAACACACAATACAACATTAAAATGACCATTATCTAATTGAATTATTTAAAAACCTACAACAGTAAGAGATCTATCATCACCAACAAATATGTTTTTGGTTGTACAATCATTAAAATAATGAAAAATCGCTTTATCCTGATCCACATGATAAGATACTCTAGAATCAATAAGTCACTCATTAGAAGAAGTAGAAGATGTTGCATTGAAGAAAAACCTAGTACAAGAAAGTGCATGTCCATGAGAAAAAGAGTTGGAATAAGAACAATCAAGATTGATGTTGTGCTCCTTCATTGCTAATTGTAAGGCCCCCATCCTTTTATAACATTTAAACTCTATATGACCATCTCACCCACAAAAAGTTTAATGTATGTCAATCTTCTTATTTTTTTTATTTTGTTTATTTGTCACCATTGGGACTAGAAGTTGGATGAGAGGGTTTGAGACTCTTGTTTTTCCTATTGTCGCGAGGATGTTTCTTTTTTGGATGCTTGGATTTATCTTTTTTTTGGACCACTAAGGATTTGTTAAATGTACCTACAGTGATGCTCACTCCAATATGCAAGAGTTTATATTGCTTTTTAATTAGAGAATAACAAAAAGACTCAAGATAGGGTGTTGTGTAATAATCCATAGATATTCTCTAGTGTAATGAAAAGTAGATAGAAAAATAGAATATGCATTACCAAGTTTAGCAAGAATAACATATATACATCAATTATCCTTCATTTTTATTTTGTAGTCTTTAAGTAAAAGTATAAGTGCTTTTAAATTAGATAAATGCAGGAGAAACAATTGGCACTTAAAGAAATTAATCTATTTTCAAGTTAATGGGATTGGATATCATTTTGTTTACCAAATACAAATTCCATCTTATCCCAAGGTTCATTTGGGTCATCAATTCCTTGAATATGAAACTACAAATCACTAGATGTGGAAATTCTAATTAATCAATGTGCTTCATCATTTTTATTTTCCCATTTAGCTTTCTTTGTGGTATCGATGGGGGATTTTTATTTTCCTAAGGGAATCCGATACAATCCTTTACTTTGTAGTACATATTCCATTTTTTATTTACATAAGAAGTAGTTGATATTGGTAAGAAAAAAAAATTGGACTAACCATATTAAATATGTAGGTAATATGGATCCAAAATCTAAACCTAACTATCTGGATGGAAAGTTCTAAAAAAAACAAGTAGTTTAAAAAAACCAACAATGAAAATAGACTCCAAATCTCAAAGTTATTCCCTTCTTAAAAAGGCATAAAATGGATTGTTCCAAGACTTAGAGAGGTTGATACGAGACTACTAGGGTTTGGAGCAACTGCAAGCTAGGGTTTGGCAGTCACAGCCATAGTAGAGGACAACATGAGCACCAAAGGGGGGGGGGGGGAAGGGTACCCCCTCATACAAACAGGTAGTGGTGGACAAAGGGAAAGGGATAAGAGGTGTAGTTTTGAAGGAACCAATGATAGGCACCTTGGGATCAGACCCATAAAAAGGTTAGGAAAGGAACCAGGGAAAAAGAACATGCATGGGAGAAGATGCCAGAGAAACTTAGAGTGAGGTGCAAGATATAGCGAATCCCAACGGGACAGAAGGGTGCAATCCATGCAAACCCAAAACAATAATGATACCCAAGGTGATATTGGAGGATCCACAAATGCAAATCTATAGGGACCAGATGAAGATGCATGCGCTAATCTGTAAGTCCATGGGTTTGTGGTCCACAGAAAGAACGTTGCGCAACTAGATTAAATATCACTAGAAGCCAAACGAAGAAGTGGAGATCCACCTGGGCTTGAAAGGCTTCTTCACAATAGTATTCATGAACATGGAGGACATGGATAGAGTCTTTGAGGGAGGTCCATACTTCCACGCCTCAGCAGGACTGTATATGCAGCCATGGAAGGAAAAATTCTCTTCAGAAAAAGAGACTTTCAAAAAGGTGCCGGTCTAGTTGAGATTTTATTCCTTCCCCTTAGACTACTAGTTTCCATCTACTTTTGAAGCAATAGGAAACAAACTGGGGAAATATGTGAAGACCTCAGAAGCCACCCTAAAAGGGAGATATACATCTTATGCAAGAATCTGCATAGAGATGGATGTGTCTAGAGCACTCCTAGAAGCCATAATTGTGGAATTCAGGGATGAGGAATGGATCCAAAACATAGATTACGAACAGATCCCCTTCAAATGTAGAATATGCCATGAACATGGCCACCTGATCAGAGAATTCCCTCTTAATAAAAAACAGGAAGCAGAAAACCCCAAACCACAACAGGATGATGATGGGTTTATAAAACCGAACCCCAAAAGTAGATCAAACAAAAAGCAGAGTAAAACCCCAGCAGGAAATAACCCGGAGACTCAGAATAAAACAGAAGGAAGGGACAAAACCAATAAATGGGAAAAAGACGAAAATGATTCAACAAAAGCTCAAGAAGTCAGAGAACAAGCAACAAACGAGGCCACTGATCGGACAAGTAACAAGAAGTAATAGGGGAGTTGCGCAACCCCGATGGATGGAGAAACCAGAGATGATGACACCCCCATGCAAGAAGTAGAGGAAGATGCGGAAATGATCCCTAGCGAAGTAGCCACAAAAGATCATGATCTCAGAGACCTTGTGGAAAATGAAGGGATAGATCTCCTGAACATACTGGAACAATGGAAAAGACAGGGAGTAAACAATGTACCAACAGAGAAACTTGAATGCATTCAGTACCCGTTTCTCCTAAGGGAGGAAGCCAAAGCTAGAGGACTAAAGTGCACACACAGGGAGATAGAACACCTAGGAGTTAAAGCCGGCGAGGGACAACCAAAACTCTTACCCAAGAAGACGAGGAGGAAAAAAGACAGGAAATCAAATAGCGTATCCCTACAGGAGCTTGGAGTGCTACTGATAAACTCGGGTAAGATCAAGAATCTCTTCCCCAAATCCCCCCCACATGTTTAAATGAAGGTTATAACTTGGAATATAAGAGGCCTAAAAATATCGAGAAAGCAAAGAATCCTTAGGAATAGACTAAAGCAGGAACAACCAGATCTCTATTTCA
The DNA here is from genome assembly GCA_009831015.1 of Picea engelmannii. Taxonomy (NCBI): domain Eukaryota; kingdom Viridiplantae; phylum Streptophyta; class Pinopsida; order Pinales; family Pinaceae; genus Picea; species Picea engelmannii. The sequence goes on from ML784851.1 coordinate 290,783, forward strand.
TTCAAGAGACAAAATGCACTACAGAAAGAATGGAGGAAATCAATAAACAACAATGGCGCAAGTACAAGATGGTGGCTATCGGAGGCCACCAAATGGCAGGAGGTATTATCACCTTGTGGAACCCACAAGTACTGAGCCTAATAGTAGCCAAAGTGACTAAGCACACCCTTATGGTTCACATGCAAATCATTGGAAACATAGAGGTGATTCTACGCACTAATTTGTATGGGCACCAGGTGTCAGAGGAAAAGAGAGGAATGATACAAGACCTAGAAGACCTTAAAACCTGATCCAACAACCTCCAATGGATCCTGGTAGGGGACTTCAAAATCATCATGTCACTTGTGGAGAAAAATGGAGGTACAAGAAGATTGGATAGGGATGCGGAAGAATTCTCAAAGTTCATAGACAGAATGGAGATGGTAGACCTCAAAACTAATAATGGCTAGTTCACCTGGAACAACAAACGGATGACCTAGTATCAGGTAGCAACAAGACTCGACATATTCTTAGTATCGGATTCAATCATTATGCAGGGGATAACCTTAGATTGCAACATACTTCCTTGGGGGGGATCTGATCACTATTCAGTGAAACTAGAAGCAGGATTCCAAACCACACCAAAGAAGAAACCTTTTAGATTTGAGAAATTATGGATTGAACACCCGACTTTCAAAGAAAGAATCAAACAGTGGTGGCGGGAGGAGAAACCAATGAAGGGACAAGGATGTTCAAACTCCATAAGAAACTAAAGTACAACAAATATAATCTCAAGGAGTGGAACAAGGACACTTTTGGGAATATAAACCAAGAGAAAAACAACATAGAAGAAAAAATAAAAAAACTCCAGGAAACCTGCATTTCAGAGGGGTACACGAAGGATCGAAAAAGGAAGAGATCCAGATGACCCAGGAATGGGAAGCTCGATGCCAGCAGGAAGAAACACTTTAGTGACATAAGTCTCGTATTAGATAGCTAAGGGAAGGAGAGCGGAACACCAAGTTTTTTCATAGAACAACCATGGCCAGAAGAGCCCATAAAAAAATCCTGAAGATTAAGGACTAGGATGGAATAGAGAGAGAGTCACATAAGGAGATCGAAACTACTATGGTAAAACACTTCCACGAGATAGCCCAAGAACCCAACCAAGACAGAACGAAGGACATACAAAGGATAATCCAACATATCCCCCGCCCTGTAATCGAGGAACAAAATATCAACCTAAACAAATCCATTGCTGAGGAGGAAATTGACCAAGTACTCCAGGAAATGCCCAATGGGAAAGCCCTAGGTCTAGATGGCTTCATAGTGGAGTTCTTCAAAGCCTGCTGGGAAATTGTCAAACACAACGTTTATAGGGTAGTGGAAGACTCTAGAAGGTCAACCTCCATTCTAAAAGTGCTAAATGCTACAATGATTACACTAATCCCCAAAGAAAATGAAGCCAAAACCCCTGATTGTTATAGACCTATAACGCTGTGCAATGTGGTTTATAAGATAATCTCCAAAGTTATAGAAAATAGATTGAAACCCCTCCTACCCACATTGGTCTCACAAGAACATGCAAGCTTCATGGAAGGAAGACAAATAATGGACAATATAATCCATTTCCACGAGCTTATCCACACCCTGAAGCTTCAGAAGAAAGGTGGAATGATAATACAACTAGGCCTAGAAAAATCTTATGAAAAAATTAGCTGGCACTATATGTTCAAGACTTTGGAAGCCTTTGGTTTCACCCATCACTGGATCAGCTGGATAGTCAACCTAGTATCCACAACAAGCTACTCACTACTAATAAATGGAGCCCTTGCCAAAACTTTTTGGCCCACGAGAGGCATCAGACAAGGAGACCCACTGTCCCCCTTCCTGTTCATTCTGATGATGGAAGGTCTCAATTGAAGCATAAAAAGCATAACTGCAATAGGTGAAATAACATGTATCAAACCTTTTGAAAATTTCCCTACTTCCACACACCAACAGTTTGTGGATGACACCTTACTTCATGGCATACTCACAGTCAAGGAAGAAAAATCCTACAAATGAATCCTATAAGAGTTTGGGGAAGCCTCGGGTGTAGAGATCAACCATTCCAAATATATGATCTTCTTCTTCAATAACAACCCCGCAATCCAAAGAAATTTGGCCAACATTTTGGCTTTGAACACAAATCACTTCCAACTAAGTATTTGGGAATTCCCCTGATAGACAAAGATTACAAAATGTCAACCTGGGAAGGAATAATCAACAAGTTACAGAAGCGGGTGAAAAAATGGACGTACAGATCCCTCAACCTAGCCGGAAAACTTATTTTAACCAAGTCTGTTTTGCAAGCAATTTCAACCTTTATGATGTCCGTTTTCCCAACCCCCCAGGGGATACTACAAAAAATAAGAACCATCCAAAGGGAATTCCTGTGGAGAGGAGAGGAAACAAAGAAAAAATGGGCCCTGGTGGCTTGGTAAAAGGTCTGTAAACCAAAAAGCAAAGGAGGCCAGGGGCTACAAGACCCGTAAGTGACCAATGATGCCTACGGGGAGAAACTCTGGTGGCGCTGGGTCAAAGAAACTACTACACCATGGGAAAACCTATAGAAGGCAAAGTATGCCCCAGACATATGCGACCGAGACAAAATTCGATTCAGGGGCACCAGGGAAGTTTCAAACATCTGGAACCTAGCCTGGCGCAACAAAGCCTGGATTCAGACACATAGCTTTTGGGAAGTAAGGAATGGTAGAACAACTAGATTCTGGGAGGACGCCTGACAACATGAACCTAGAATGGAGAACCCAAACATGGAGGAACTCCAACAGGAGTTGATTGTGCAAGGTAAAACTAGAGTCTACCATTACTGGAAACAAGAAACAGATCACAACAAATGGAGAATCTGGGACACTCTCACTCCACAAAATAGAGACCAAACCACAACAACAGTAAAAGAAGTGGAGGAGGAATTAGGGAGACAAAAAATAACATTCACAGAAGGAAATGACCAACTGAGATGGGGACAAAAAGACGACAGGGAATTCAATCTAAATAAAGTCTGACACTATATCGCCGACCAGGATCAAGAAGAACCGACACAACAATGGGATAAGCTTTGGAACAACCCCCATTGGCCAAAAATAAAAATTTTCCAATGGTTAATACTCCACAAACAAATTCTAACTTGGGAAAACCTAAGGAAAAGGATATTCATAGGTCCTTCTAGATGTCACCTATGTCAAGCCAAGGAAGAAACAATGAACCATATTCTTGATGAATGCACCTACACAACATAAATCTGGGACTGGGTGGCAGGTATCTTTCGACAGTCCAATAGGATCTGAGGTAACATCTCTGCAACTATCAACATCTGGAAAGAGAACTACAGTGAAAATGAAGAGGTGAATCTCTGTTGGACCCTCATCCCAGAAATGATCATATGGACAATATGGAAGGAAAGGAACCGACGCATCTTCAGGAACCAAAGCTAGTTGAAAAGGAAGATCAAGGAAACAATAATATCCATGACAAGAGAAATGGTATAGAGCCTCAACTGGTAGACAGGAAGAGCACAACTCACAGATCAGGACTCCCGAATCCTAGAATCCTTCCACCTGAAAGATGGACGCAACCCCAATCAGGTAAGATGGCCACCGCAACTCCAACTAGGTGAGCACAACTAGAAACCACCACCAGTAGGCTCCCTCAAGATAAATTTTGACGAGGCGTCGAAAGGTAACCCATGAAAAACAAGAATGGGAGGAGTAATCAGGGACAGTAAAGGAAATATCATTCGGTTGTATGCTGGGATTCTGGGAAACTCAACCAACAACATCGCGGAATTCGGAGCCTTGGAGACTGGCTTTGAGATTCTAAGCCGGGAAGGGATGACAAACACCATAGTGGAAGGAGATTCTATGCTAGTTATCAACACAGTAAGGAGACTCCAAAATGGTACCATAGTGGGAAAAATTCAGAGGCATTGGTGCTTGGCACATTCCCTGCAAAACATTCAAGATCACTTGAAGACGGGGATCATAGTGGATTTGTGCTGGGTATGGAGGTCAACAAATGGATTTGTGGACATAATTTCTAATGAGGGGATCGACAAAGAAGGACTAGAACTGGACACTATTTGGATTAACATCCTGAATGGTTAGTTTCGGACAGACTGCATCCAACTAGCGACAAAAGACTGTGACGAAAGCTGAAGTACGGAAAACCACATTGAGGATGGAGGCACATGAATAACTGAAGGGCACGTAGGGTCCTGGAAGAATCCAATAGCCCACCACTCAAACATGAGTTACAATGCAAATCTAGGTCACACAACAAGAGGAGGTACGAAACCACATTCCTGTCAATAGGAAGAAGTACAGGGGTTGTCCGTGGGAAAACAGAAAAGATAATCAACAGGCGGCAAAGGATGAAGAACAAAAGGGTTTTCCCTGGTCAAGTATGGGTACACCTCACCCAAGTATAGACATGGGGAGTGGTAATGATTTTTGTACAACATGCAGGGCAAAGGATTGGCGCAAGGATTACGACAGAGCTACCAAGAGCACACACTCCGAAACAGTGAAAAAGGACGAGAAGGTACACCTTTATTGGCGACCCATGATTACCAGGACGAGCCCGCAGCCGGGGAGATACCATAAAAGAATCAATTACATAGGCCATGAATAGCTAGGAATAGCCACAACTCAGAGAGATGCAATTACATAGGCCATGTTACATACAAGGAAGGGGAAAATAGGAATAGGAGAAGAACCCAAAGAAAAAACCACCACAAACAAGACGAGATGGTACAAATGAAGAAAACCCATAGTAAGAGAGGCCCGCATGGGAAAGAACCTCCGCCAAGCACCTGAAGGATTACAAGGATGGAGTAAACAACCATAGAAGCCAAGGGTACCTTTCTCACGTAGGTCGATCCAAAGGGAAAAGTGATCATCAACAGGTGGGAGAGAGAAATCAACACCACATGCAAGGGAAAATCCTGGATGAAACTCATTCAGGAAGCGGATGGGATAAGGGACCCAGGGGCCACACAACCCAGAACAACCCTCTACCACAAAACGATGGAGGAGGCCTGGCGAACAAAAATGTTAATAGGAAAGATGAGCATTGACCGGAAAGAGACCATCAAGGAGGCAATCAGGGACCACAGGAAGGTGCTCACAGAAATTCTGAGTCGCGTCAGCAACCTGGAGGCCAGTGCAAAAGGACTAGCTGAGGACCAAAGGAGCCAGAAGGGAAAAATGGAATGAATGGCAGGCCAATTCCACCTTTACCTATGCTATGTCCACCACATGAACATCACTCCAGCAGACCAGAGTGGAACACCAACTTGTATCAGAAAGATGCGCATGGTGGAGCAGAGAAAGGAGAACGAGGCTAGAAATGATGGAGACGAAAGACATCCCATCATCCTAGACTAGCACAGGATCAACCCCTGGTCAAGTTGTATTCAGTGTAAGAGCTACCCCTTTTTTATGGTTACTTATTTTTGTATATGTTATGGTTCAGTTTATCAAACTGGTCTTCGGAGGACTGGGTCGGTTTCCCATGGTGGTGGCCCAGCCCTCCCCTTGCTATCTTAGACAACGCAACTACGGGATCCCTGATCTGGTTTCCTTTTTGGCAGATCAAGGGACTCCCTTTTTATTTTTTGTATCATAACTTCTCTCAGTAATACAAGAATTCACACTCACTTACCAAAAAAAAAAAGGCATAAAAGGTAACCAAAGTACGACCTGGAAAATAGAGGTTCATTCACGTGGTAATGGATGCATAATGAAGTTGCTAAGTAAAACAAATTCCCTTTCTTCTCCAAATGTGTTTATAAGGAGTCAATTCTTTCTATCTCAACTGATTAAGGTGTGGGTTTCGTTTTCTAGGTGACCCGAGTTCAATACCCTTATGATGTATTTAGTCGGGAGGAGACACCTAAAAATCCAGCCATGTTAAGGGTTGGTGTGGCCCAGGACAGGTGTGATCCCTAGATGATTTTGACAGCTTAGATGCCCCTAGGTTGTGGTTTCTTATCCAACGGTTGGAATATTGGCCCCGCAAGTCATGACAACTTTTAACAAAAAAAATGTTTTTTTCTATAAGGTCACTTTCACAAATAAGTTACTTATGAAATGACCCACTTTTATAAAATAATTGAGAATCACTTTTACAATGAACTTACTTTGTTTACAAATTAAAGTTGCATTCAAAAAATAACTCAAAAAAGAGCAATAAAGTTATTTTATAGTGATTCACTTTTATAACTTAAGTGAAATACACTTTATAATGAAGTTATAAGATAACACAAATTTGCATGAACTTTTTTTTAAAAGTAACTTAAAAATAAATAAATAAAATGAACTCAAGATATCTTATTAAATAAAGTAACTTCCAACCAAGTGAGCTAAAATACAATATATATCAAATGTTATGAAGGAGGATAGTTTTTTGTGGGGGCAAGACTTGAAGTGGGTGCTTATCCTAAGGATCCTTATTTTTTCCTACACACAAACAAATGAAAATTTTGAAAAACAAAATTCAAAACTTTACAACAATGAGGTTATATCTTGGTTATCTTGCCTAGAAAATGCAAGTTTTTGTGTGTGTGTCTGATTTGTTGAGCTCCCATAAAGAGTAGATACAAGAGCACATGAATAAAATAAGACACTTTCTGCTATGTTTCTAATTTGAAAATATCATACATAACACATATAAAAGAACATACACAGACCACAAAGATTAGCAAAACAAAAATTTAAACATAAAACCTAGGTATCAACTTTGTAAAAAAAATTAAATGGGAATAATCAAATTTTATTCCTCCACATGTGATAAAAAACGTCGTATATTGGGCAAAATGGAAACTTTTTCAAGTAAAACAAAAAATGTTTCCAGCTGAAAAAAGTGCTCCAAATGCAACGGAATAGTCTTCTCAACTCATAAATGCACTGAAATTGCAGAGCCCATAAATATTTTGATGCATGTGGCAACATAGGTTAAGTATCTTAATAAAAAATGAGAGAGGGTATTCATACAAGATCTTAGTACCATGTTTTAAAAAACATGGTATTTCCACACAAGATGAACACGTTAAGAGAAATCCCACACAACCAAATCAAAGATTAGTACATTAGTGTATTACATGGTTAAAATTGTCAAATAGGGAAACTGTCCATGGCTCCAACCAATGCGGGCACTTTAGGAAATATATTAATGCAAAATAACAAAAATTGTACATAACATTTTCTCACAACCGATCTTCAAAAAATGACCCTTCATGTTCTTTAAATAGATATCATGGACCAATAGATTGTTAATCCATGAATAAATATAGGAGAATGAGTCATCAGATCACTTTATGTCTAGAACATATTCTAACCGTCAAATTACATAACTACAAATGCATGCTAAAGAAACAGACTTTAACCTAAAGACATGTTATACCAAATTGATCTTAACTAATTCTTAAGAGTCTGAATACACTAACACATGCATGTGCAAAGATCTGCTAATAAAATCATAGTTCTTCCCCTTTTTCTTGCTTGGAATAGATATATTTTAGGCCACCTTCACCATTATTATTGTTTGGACTAACCACAAGCCAAAACCATTTCCCTCAATTAGCATCTATGTTCTCTCCAACAATAAACCCAATTGTAATCTTCACTCATTGAGCTATACATGTTCATTCTTCTTGTAGTCAACTGCCATTTAAATTCTCTAGACACACATAATATTGGTGCCCTTCTGATCCACACTTGAAACGTGTTCAATTGATTTTTCCTACTCTTCCTCTAGGAATTCCTCGACCTTTAGGGGATTCATAATTTCCTTGAAAACCTTGGAGGACTCATGTTGGTTTCTTCTCCCTTTCTTCCACTTAGGTTATACTCTTCCAGATATCGTTCTTTCTCTACCACATTTTTATTTTCCTCATGAGTAATTTTTTTTTTGTTTTGTGGATAAATTATTTCCAATTTTTAAGGATATTTGGTATGCCTTTGCAACAAATCCAATTCTCACCATGCTAATCTCATATTGGATAACATAGTTGGGACCATCGATATACCTAAACGAACCTCTTCACCCTCATGGATTTTTTTGGATATTATGGATATCCTATAGAATTGTTCAATGTATTCCTTCACATTCATGTCCTTCTATCTTAGGTTTGAATATTCTTATACATATTTAGGGAGTAATCAATAAGTAGGAATATCCCCTTCATATTGTTTACACATCTTTCCTCAAGACCTAATATTTTGTTTTCCCTTTATCTTCCTATCTAATTGAATATTATCCTACCAAAAGGATTCACATTCCTTCAAATTGGTGCATGCAAGCTTCACTATCATGGGGTATTCAATTTTATTAAATTCAAAGAAGTTTTCCATTCCCCCAATTTATTTTATGAGTTATTAGGGATTGTTGTAACAACCCCTAATGCTACGACATCAATGCGACGTATGACAGGTGCAAGTTTTTTTTATTTTTTATTTTTTATTTTTTACATTAGGAAAGAAATGACGATATTAAGGTTATAACGTATTAACTTTATGACATCTTAAAGAAGGATGACACAAGTAACATATACATGAGAGCCTAGCATAAAAGCACACCAAGAAGCTCAAAGCAACTTACAACATTTACTCAGATAAGGAAGATAACAACTAAGCTAATTAACAACGTCAACAATCATCACAATGCAAAACATATAACAACCGACATATACATAAACCTTCATGGCGAGCTAGAGTTAATACATCAAATCATGTGTTACAAACAAATTTCATCACATCAATCTCAATAATCAACACCGTCATCCTCGTGAAGCACATGACCCAATGCCAGGTTATCATATGCGCTTAACGATCAATGCACAAAATGCCTCAACCATAAGGAATCATAACTTCTTGTTTTTGAAACTTCACTTAAATTAGGTACTATGAGCATAATAGATTGGAATATCGAATATATTTATAATTAAAAAATGAACATCATATATGCAAACACTTAAATTTTTAATCTAGCTGGTTATTTCAATTGCTCGAAACATCCACACAAATCCCATTTTTCACTAGAAGGATTTAGGTCATAGGTTATGTTGGCGTTCAGAAGTCACTCCTGGATTGCTAGCAGGAGCAGAGCCTGAAGCCCATCAGATTTAATGTCACGATTTGTTTTTAGGTTGATCAAATGGAGGGAAACTCGAAACAACACAATTTCAACTTAGAAACCGGACCAGGCATGCATGAACGAGTGAGGTCTTGATAAACTCCAAACAGTGAGTCTTAGTAAAAAGGGCGAGCAGATGGAAGACTTATGCAAGAAAGCGCAGTGGTCTACAATAAACATCAGGTTCATTACAGATTAGAGAAGAAGTGCGTTCAAACGCAAAATCCTTTTACATTCAAACACATATACCAGAGAATACGAAGATGCCACAACAAATCCTTTATCGCAACAAGATCGTTAAGTCCACGTGAATCCTTCACTGTGAACCCTCTAGCAAAGATGAAACAAATATGGAAAAGAAGGGAAACTGTTTGTTATCGACCAAGAAGTCTCAAACACAGAGGCATAACCAGGAAACCAGAATGTCGCTGAAATTACAGTCGAGGGCTCAGCTCTACCATCGATCGATACAAAAAATGGCAAAAATGCCTACATATACTCAAAAATACAACAGTGGCGGAACCAAGAAAATGCATTGAAGGCTTTGCGTCTGCATGGCTTATGACACTCTGCAGCCGCAATCTTTGAATAACCGTGCAACTTATGGCAGACGCGATCGATCTTCTGACAGTTACATCGGCGAATCGACGTGCTTTTAATTCATTGTAGGACGTCCCCATTATGGCGGAGACGATGTCTAACCACCCTCAACTGCCTCAATAACTGCTTCTTGGGATTGATAACGGCCCAACCAACTCAGCACTTCAGGATCCGGATGACTTCTCGCGCTGCCACCTGGAAAAACTGGATATCTTGAGAGACGGACATGAGGGCCAGCGCGGAGGACACGGTGCATGGTAGGCGTGATGGCATCGGGGAGCGCGTGGAAGGAGTGGCGAGGAGTGAGAGTGATGACAGAGAGGGGTGACAGAGGATGAACCATGGCGAAGGACACCCAGGTAGATGGGGAGAAGACGGGAGAATGAACTCGCCTTTGGGTGAGAAACGGATGTGGAAAGGGAGCGGGACACGCGGCGGGAAATGAGTGGATAGTGGGAGAAAGGAGAGCCACGAGGATGACCGAGGAGAGGTGAGTGGATGACACACGGTAGCAGGGGAAAGGCGGAAGGAAGAATGAAATGTCAGGAGGAGGGCCCACACTGGTTAAACCCAGGGCAGCTGAGAGGAACGAGACTACACGAGCGTCGTTGATCTGGGTGCTACGATCCTGGCCGTTGGGAAGATACTCATGGGATCTCAGACCCCCCCCTCTGCTTAAAGGTAGAAAGGCGGGGGGGGGGTCTGAAATTCTCTTCACCGCCGTTGATCCGAGCGCGCTAATCTGAACCGTCGGAGAGCTGCGCCCCCGATCTCGGACCCCCCCCCTTCGCTTAAAGATCGAAAGGCAAGGGGGGTCCGAAATTCGCTGTGCGCCGTCGATCTGGGCATGCAAATCTAGACCACCCGGTCTTGCTTGCTGCTTACCATGGGTGCATTATCGCCCGAAACTTTGGACAAGTGGGTTTTAACCCATTCTTCTGATATCTAAACCCCCTTAGCAAGAAATATCGCTAACATTTGGCTCCATGGGGGATAGAGTCGTCCCTGTGATGCTCTAAGAACTCTTTTGCAGACTTAGTGCCTTTGTTGTTGGGCTATGGAGTCATTTATTAGTCCAAAAAAAACGGAAAACAAAAACACAAAACAATATTTACAAAACTAAACAAAACGAGCCGACTGAGGCTCACATAAAACACTCCTTTAAGAAATGCCCATTAACTGGGCCATTGAAGACTTCATTGCCTTCCAGATCCTGTAACCTGTAAGTGTTATTGGAAAATACTTCAAGGATCTTGAAAGGCCCGAACCAGAGGGCATCAAATTTACTGTGTTTTCCCTTCTCTTGCCTGGGTGCATCCCACTTGAGCACCAGATCACCCTGTTCAAACCCTTTTTTCTTGTTTTTCCTGTCAAAAGCCTGCTTGATCTGCTGCTGACGATTTTAGGCTCTGTCCAGGACCTGTTCTCTAGTCTGCTGCACCTCCACCATCTGGTGAATTCTTCTGAGCATAAGATTAGGTTCCCCCTCATAGTCATGGAGAATATTTGCCACGGGCAAGGCAAGCTGAGTGGGGAAAAATGCCTCAATCCCATAAACAAGCTGGAAGGGTGAGAGACCCAGGGATTTCTTCGTTGTCACTCGATCGGCCCAGAGTGAAAATTTGAGCTTTGAGTCCCAGGCCCTTTTATTATCCTCCAATAGCTTCTTGATAAGCTTGATTAGACTTTTATTAGAGGA
>ML784851.1:311480-330210 GCA_009831015.1 Picea engelmannii
CTCTGTTTTCTCTAGCACCCACTAGAAGGAAGCACCAACTCCCTGGTTTCTCTAGCACCAACTAGAAGGAAGCACCAACTCCCTGAGTGTTTCCAGCACCAACTGGATGGAAGCACCAACCTCCAATCATACAAGCAACCAACCTGTATAACAGAGAACAATAGTTCTCCCTTGCACCACCCTGCCACCCTAGTTTCTCTGGCTGCAACCAGATGGAAGCTACAACTCCCTATGTTCAAGCACCCACTTGAACCTATGAGGACAACAGTCCTCCCTAGCACCTCCCTTCTACCCTGAAATATAAATCTTTGCTACTGAAACTTATTACAGTGATATAATTTTCAACAATGGCTTACCCGACTCATCACTGTTCTGCTGCATTTCGTTGCTCTGTCTGCCTCACTGCCTTCCTGCACACATGACTTGTGTTGTTTGTTCTTCTGCTTTTTATGCTCTGTGCGCCATGTCCATTCACTGCACAATTCCTCTTCTGTTCAATTCAACTGCTGCACTCTCCTCCTTCTTCACGCATGAATCACCTTTAATAACATCAACCACAGAAACTCCAATAGCAACAACAACCGCATCTCTTCTTTGTACTGTGTATTTATAGCTTTTGTGCACCTTGTGCATGCAATGCGTGCAATACCTCTACATACTCATACCACGCTAATATCCTCCACAACTCGAGTGCTCTGTCTGATCATCATCGTGACTCTTTAGCTTCTCTTGCCATTTTTCCACTCGTTCAACATCACTGTATGTTATGCTGATATTTATCAGCCTCTCTGGCAATTGAGACTCTTCGTCTTCTCTGTGATAGATGAGCTCACCTTCTCTGTTCCAATTACAGGCTACAATGCTCATCCAGTTGTCAATCGCCTCCACGAGCATCTTCATCCCTCTTGAAGATTCCTAGAGACTCTTCATCTCCTCTATCAATCACCCTGAAGTGTCTTCGAGTCCTCTGGCAGAAACCATTAGTAGTTTCTAGCAATTACATTGTGATGTGCAACAGTAGCCCTCCGATCTCCTTCAGTTTCATCTGCACCGTTGGATTAGCTCTGAAGGATATTGCTGTGATTTATGCATTTCGCACTTTCACAATTCGGAGATTTTGCGATGAGGCATATTGAATCTTCATGTTGAGAGCTCCGAAAAAGGAGCTTGGTTGCTCTAGCTCCCTCCTCTACGTGACCATAGGCAGTGACCACTGGTTACAGTGACATTTCACCTTTTCGGTATTTCGGCATACGTACCAGACATGATCCCTGAAATTCCGAGGTGGAGCTTATCTGCACTAGGTACTTCCTCCACGTGACCACAGGCGGTGACCACTGTCTATGCTAAAAGGTGTTGCGAACTCATGATCTTCATCGACCCTGATTGACGGTCCACGATCTCGATGAATCAATGGTCCATATATTTTTGTGATCTCGCATCTCGTTGTTCCTTGGATGGAGGCTCTCGTCACTCCAAGTCATGATAGGTGAAACTCCAAGATGGAGCTCAGATCGACGGTCCACATTCTAGGTGATCTGATGGTCCTGATCTTTTCGCGATCTCGCATCTCAAGGTTCCTTAGATGTGGGTTCTTGTCACTCCAAGTCGCGATAGGCGAAGCTCTGAGATGGAGCTCAGATCATTGGTCCTCAGTCTTGGTGATCTGACGATCTTGATCTTTCCGTGATCTTGCATCTCGCTGATCCTTATATGGAGATTATCGTCACTCCAAGTCGTGATAGGTAAGACTCTGAAATGGAGTCTTTGTGGTGCTTTGATCTTTCGCCACGCATCTTCTTGATCAATGGTCCACGACTGTCCCCGATGGACAGTCATGATTCCTTCACAACTTTGGAGAGTTGGATGACTCTTGGACTTATCCACCTTGCATATTCACCATATCTAATGGCTATTGAGCCTTTGTAGATATCCCAGATCCTACGGCCCAAATCCTCTCGCAATTTCGCCACTTCGCGATTTCATCGCTTCGCGATTTTGTCCACCTTTGCAATTTCGCCACTTCGTCGTGTAATGAACGTGTAGGTCCTCCCTGATCCAATGATGGATGTACCCTGCGCTTAGATCGAATGCCCGAGATCTATTCTCGTCTACTGCATGCTACTCCTCTCTGAATTCATATCTGACAGTCATCGAGGATTCTGAATAAGATCCAACGTTCACTGTTGCTCCTCCTCTTCCATTATCACTGCGTTGTTGATCATGCTGATCTTTTCCATTGTTGTTCTTTCCATCAATGCACAGTCTGATCCTACCATCAATGACAAGCTCACTTTGCTTGTTAAACCTGCCAACAATCCTCTGCACTATCTCTTCTGAACTTATCGAGCTTGCTCTGCAGTGTCTTCCTAAAATACTTCTGATACTTCTTCTTGTACTCATGCCATCTTCGCTGCTATACTTGCCATCATTGACAAGCATATGCTGCCTATTAAACATTTACCAACAATCTCCCCCTTTGGCATTGATGGAAACTAAGGCACCTGAATTCTTTTCTCCCCCTTTGACATCAATGTCAAAGAGAACATGCTCCCCCTGAGCTGTGGCAGTAATTTTACGAGGTATCAAATATTAAGACCAACACAAACTCCCCCTAACATGAAGGAATATCTTATTTGAGGCCTACAGAGGTTTGTATCCAAACCAGAGTCTTCTTTTTCTAATTCTTGGACCTATTCATCCTCATCTTCCGCTGTATCCTCTGTAGAATACTCAAGATTGCTCACCTCTCTTACTCAGATTCCTTCATCAATCTTTTCTTCTCATGAGTGGATGACTCCCCCTGTCACTGTTATCTCTCTACTTCTGACTCTTTTCCCCTTTTATTCCTAAAGGTTAACTTTCCTTGACAAGGTCTTTCCTCTTGTTATCTCTATAGGCTGTCATGTATATCATTTTGTACATCAGAATGTTGTTGTTGTGAATGTCATTGTCCTACTTGAACACTGTGCAATTGTAGCTTGTATTTTTTAAATAGCCCTTGGATCTCCCCATTGAATCTCATCGATCTTTATTATTGCAATTTCATTTTTCTTCCATGATGCATTCAATCCAAGGATTTTATTTCCATATTCAATCACAAGAGAAAACCACTACACCCACTCTCATACCTGTTTTTCTTTCTCACAAATGAAGGACCTGTATCATATTTATTAGGAGCACTGATTTCTACCTTGTTAAGTCCAATACCGGATTTGTCATTTGGTGATCTCTGGCTATCCAAGATATTATCCAGGGTCATGGACTTGTTTAAGAATTTTCTTTGGGTGTTTTCCTTCTCAACCTTCAAGACTTCTACTTCCAGCTTATGACATGGTTCTTCTCCTACTTCATCCATGGGGAAAATGCTAACTGAGCATTCTTTTATTGTATCTGAATCTTGTTCTTTACTTGCAGGGGATGATTCAATTTCAACATCATTAATTGTCCTTATGCCTTTATTCACCACTTGTCTCGAGTTTACGTTCACCTTACATTCTTTGGACGTGAACACTTATTCACTGCCTCTGTCACATTTTTTACTTGTACTAAGCAAATTATGTTCAGATCATCCACAAGCAGAACGTACTCGGAATCTCCTTTGTCATTACTCAAACTCATCATCCCTCTATCCTTGATTTTGCCTAGTTCATCATTTTCAAGGATCACATTTCCTATTTTTCTTTTACTTATGGACAATAGCTTATCCTTGTCTCCAGTCATGTGCTTGGAACATCCACTGTTTAAATTCCCAGAGGCCTTTTGTTTTTGAGTTGAAAGTGCTTGACCACATTTTTCACTATCTTTTCTTTTCCATGTGTTGGCCTTTCTATCTAAGAACTTTATCCTTGGATTTGCTTTGTAATTCTTCAGATGGAAATTTGCAGCTTTGTGGCCAAAGTTGTGACAGTTATAGCATTCAATCTCATTGTTCAATAGGTCAAAGTTATTGTTGCAATGTTGTCTACTCATTGACTGTTTATTATTTCTTGACCTCCTCAGTTGCATGTCTCTAGACTTAATTTGGAAATTTGCAATCTATGATGGTTTTTTACTTGGTTGTATCATTCTTTGTTGTGGAAGATATTTATTCCTTTGAAATATTAATTTCTCATGTCTAAGTCTTAAGGAACAATTTACAGCTTTGTGACCAAAGCTAGAACAGTAGAAACAATATCCATAGAAAAATTCTTTGTACCTGGAAAGTGGTTGTCTTCTTTGAGAAAATCAATTTCTTCCATGTTGATGATGTCTTTGAGCAGGGAGTGCATTATTTATTTGTTCTACAGATTCAATCCTAGAACCTTTTTCTTTACTTGTCCTGGGTATTTGATTGTCTTCCTTTGTTTCTGAAGGTTTGTGGTTGTCATTGGTTGTAGATTTAACAAACTTGATGGGTTTTTTGTTCCTTGGCTGACTACTACTTGATCCCTCTTCAAACCCCAAACCAGTTTTCAGCTTTGGATTTCTTTGCTGATTTAGAATGGTGGTTAATCCTTCTGAGGCTTTGATACTAGACAGATTCTGATGATACAAGGTTTGAAACTTCTCCATCTCTTTCCTAGTTTTCACTACTTCTTCTTCCAGGGCTTCAGATCTTGCCCTCTTTTCTGATAGCCGATGTTTCAGAATATCCTTGATTTTCCTTGCCTCTTCTAATTCCACTTTTAGCAGGGAAAAATCTTCATTAGGCTATTTACTCTTTTTCTCAAACTGTATCAGCAATTGTTTTTGCTTTTTGTTCTTGATTCTTAGTCTGTCAATCTCTTCTAGTGCATTGATCAGTTTTCCTTCCATATCAACCACAACTTCTTCATCATTCTCTTCACTGCCCGTTCTTTCATTATCATAATCCTTTTTGGCCATAAGAATGAAATCATTTACTTTATCTTCACATGAAGAATCACTATTGGTGTCTTCTGAGGAGTCATCATTGTTTACACATAAACTCTTCTTCTTATCAAATCTTCTTGATTTGTGCTTCTCTTCATCTTCAGAGTTTTGATCATATTTCTTGTGTGGACATTTATTTGCAAAATTACCTAGCTTACCACAGTTGAAACATTTGAAGGACATCTTACCTTGGTACTTGCCTAATCCTTTCTTTAATCTTCTCATGAATTTTTCTTCAATTTCATCAGGCTCACAATCCTCATTCTTATCTGCTTTAAATGATGCTTTTCTAGAGGTGGTTTTATCTGTAACTATCCTCATTTCATATGTAGTCAACGTTCCTAGAAGTTGATAAAAAGACAAAGTCTTTATATCATTAAGTTCTTCTATAGCTGAGACCTTTGGGTTGAACCTATTTGGCAGAGATCTCAAAATTTTTTGAACTAAAGAGGGTTCCTCAATTTTTTCACCAAGTGATTTCATTGCATTTACTAGTTCTTCAACTCTCGGAAAATACTTCCCAATGGTTTCATATTCTTTCATCTGTAGCTTTTAAAACTGTACTCTGTAGGTTTGAAGCTTGGCATCTTTCACCTTCTCATTACCTTCATAACTGTTAATGAGTTTGTCCCACATTTCTTTAGCAGTTTGAAGATGCATCACCTTCACAAACTCAGCTTCTGCAAGCCCATTCAAGATAGCATTCATTCCCTTAGTATTAAAGCTAAATTCTAACTTATCATCCTTGGAAGCTAGCACAACAAGATTTATGTATCCAGTCTCTACTACATCCCAGACATCATCTCCTAAGGCCATTAGGTATGTTCTCATTCTAACCTTTCAGAAGGAAAAAATCATTCCATCAAATAGAGGAGGCCTAGTGACTGAAGTCCCTTCATGGTTTGTCATGTTTAAGCTCTAGGATATACCCTGAGATAAAAGGGGGCCGACTCTGATACCAATTGTTGGACAATTGAGAGCGGGGGGGTGAATCAGTGGTTACCGTGCTTAAACAATTATGCTTATTTTAAACTCTTTGCAGAAACACTGAATGATGATCACAATAATGCAGGGAAATAAACAATGGCACATTCATCATCAGTCACATATATGAGAAACACAGAGACATATATTTCCCGAGGAAACCCATACAGGGTAAAAACCTCTTTTTCTTTATATGATAAGTAATAGTTACATTCTTTACATTATCATACATATGAGCACCACCTCATAATGAGGATACAACCTCAGTATTGCAAGCTACTACTTGCTGAGGGCACCAACTCTCTATTTTCTCTAGCACCCACTAGAAGGAAGCACCAACTCCCTGGTTTCTCTAGCACCAACTAGAAGGAAGCACCAACTCCTTGGTTTCTCTAGCACCAACTCCTTGAGTGTTTCCAGCACCAACTGGATGGAAGCACCAACTTCCAATCATATAGGCAACCAACTTGTATAACAGAGAACAATAGTTCTCCCTTGCACCACCCTGCCACCCTGGTTTCTCTAGCTGCAACCATATGAAAGCTACAACTCCCTGTGTTCAAGCACCCACTTGAACCTATGAGGACAACAGTCCTCCCTAGCACCTCCCTTCCACCCTGAAATATAAATCTTTGCTACTAAAACTTATTACAGTGATATAATGTTCAACAATGGCTTACCGGACTCATCACTGTTCGGCTGCATTTCGTTGCTCTGTCTACCTCACTGCCTTCCTGCACATATGACTTGCGTTGTCTGTTCTTCTACTTTTTATGCTATGTGTGCCATGTCCATTCACTGCACAGTTCCTCTTCTGTTCAATTAAGCTTCTTCACTCTCCTCCTTCTTCACGCATGAATCACCTTTAATAACAACAACCACAAAAACTCCAATAGCAACAACAACCACATCTCTTCTCTGTACTATGTATTTATATCTTTTGTGCACCTTGTGCATGCAATCCGTGCAATACCTTTGCATACTCATACTGCGTCGATATCCTCCACAACTCGAGTGCTCTGTCTGATCATCATCGTGACTCTTCAGCTTCTCTGGCCGTTTTTACACTCGTTCAACATCACTGTATGTTATGTTGAGATTCCTCAGCCTCTCTAGCAATTGAGACTCTTCGTCTTCTTTGTGAGAAACGAGCTCACCTTCTCTATTCCAATTACAGGCTACAATGCTCATCCATCTGTCAATCGCCTCCACGAGCATCTTCATCCCTCTTGAAGATTCCTAGAGACTCTTCATCTCCTCTGTCCATCACCCTGAAGTGTCTTCGAGTCCTCTAGAATAAACCATCAGTGGTTTCTGGCAGTTACACTGTGACGTGCAACAATATCCCTCCGATCTCCTTCAGTTTCATCTACACCGTCAGATTAGCTCTGAAGGATATTGTTGTGATTTATGTGTTTCACAATTTTTGTAATTTGGAGATTCTCCGATGAGGCATATTGACTCTTCATGTTGCGATCTTCGAAAAAGGAGCTTGGCTACTCTAGCTCCCTCCTCTACGTGACCACAGGCGGTGACCACCGGTTACAACAACATTTCACCTTTTCGGTATTTCGGCATACGTACCAGACGTGATCCCTGAAATTCTGAGGCGGAGCTTATCTGCACTAGGTCCTTCGTCCACGTGACCATAGGCGGTGACCACTATCTGCACTAAAAGGCACTACGAACTCATGATCTTCATCGAATCTGATCAAGATTCCACGATCTCGATGAATCAATGGTCTAGATATTTTTGCGATCTAGCATCTCGTTGTTCCTTGGATGGAGGCTCTCCTCACTCCAAGTCGTGATAGGCAAAACTCCGAGATGGAGCTCAGATCGATGGTCCACGTTCTAGGTGATTTGATGGTCCTGATCTTTTCGCGATCTCGCATCTCACGGTTCCTTAGATGTAGGTTCTTGTCACTCCAAGTCGCGATAGGCAAAGCTCCGAGATGGAGCTCAGATCAATGGTCCTCGTTCTTGGTGATCTGATGGTCCTGATATTTTCGTGATCTCACATCTCACTGATCCTTAGATGGAGATTCTTGTCACTCCAAGTCGCGATAGGTGAGACTCTGAAATGGAGTCTTTATGGTCCTCTAATCGTTCGCCACGCGTCCTCTTGAGCAACGATCCACGACTATCCCCAATGGACGGTCATGATTCCTTCACAGCTTTGGAGAGTTGGATGACTCTTGGAATTATCTGCCTTGCAACTTCACCATATCTAATGGCTATTGATCCTTCGTAGATACCCCATATCCTACGGCCTAGATCCTCTCACGATTTCGCCACTTCGCGATTTTGTCCACCTTCGCTATTTCGCCGCTTCGCGATTTCGCCACTTCGCCGTGTAATGAACGTGCAGGTCCTCCCTGATCCAATGATGGATGTACCTTGCGCTTAGATCAAATTCCTGAGATCTGTTCTCGTCTACTGCGTGCTACTCCTCTCTGAATTCATATCTAATGGTCATCGAGGATTCTGAATAAGATCCAACGTTCATTGTTGCTCCTCCTCTTCCATTATCACTATGCTGTTGATCATGCTGATCTTTTCCATTGTTGTTCTTGCCATCAATGCACACTTTGATCCTGCCATCAATGAAAAGCTCACTTTGCCTGTTAAACCTGCCAACAATCCTCAACACTATCTCTTATGAACTTATCGAGCTTGCTCTGCAGTGTCTTCCTAAAATACTTCTGATACTTCTTCTTGTACTCATGCCATATTCGTTGCTGTACTTTCCATCAATGACAAGCATATGCTGCCTGTTAAACAATTACCAAAATAGTACGCCTAAAGTTTTTGTAAAAATGGATCAAAGGTATCATTTCATAAGAGAAAAAGGGGGAGCAGAGTAAGGGAAACTAGAAGAGTTGATCAACAAGAACACACTTCAACAAAAAAAAAATTCAGTTCGAATAGTCCAATTTTTTTTTTTATAAAAATTACAGAGGGATAAAGGGGTCTGCGTGAACAATAGCTCTATCATATTTTTTTTTATTCTTTTCTAAGGAACAAATAGTATACACTCATTTCTAAATGGAACACAGAGGAAGAATCTTCACTTTGCTCAAATTGATATAAAAATATAACATTCCTTGATATTCAAAACATAATCAATTATACAACACATAATGCATCCAAAACTATACATATAATTCCATTGTATTACATGGTTCCAAAAGTATTGATTCAAATTTCCATAGCTAATGGGAATAGATAATGAACTTGTTATTCAGGAAAATTTCAATAGATTAGTCCAAGATCAAAACTATAAGATTTAACAAAGAAATCGCAACCATATTATTAATAGAATATACTATTGATCCTATCGATTGTACATCACAATAATTAGAGAAAACATAACATCATTTTCAGGAACATTTCCAGATTGATAACAAGTACTACATCGATTTAACCAGATTCCCATTCGTGTATATATCTTATTCATGTAATACATCAATAAATCTTCTAATAATTTACTAATGTATACATTATGGAATGTAAGTAACTATAATTACTAAACTTACATACCGTAACCAGACGAAGATGATAAAATTGAAGAAGATTCCCACTCGAAGTCTTGTGCTTTGTCCAGCTCCTGCTCGCTAACCGTTGAGACCTCACCGGTACCTCCTATCCAACGCTAAGGGTACTCTTCTCCCCCCTGATCCCCCTGAGCCACAAAGGGGCCACACATGCACACAGAAAATGATAACTCCCAGCTCGCCTCACAAGGTCAAGCTACCACTCGTTATCCGAGTTGGGTGTCCCAACTCCCACAAGGAAATTTTTGTCAAGAATAAAATCCGGTAGCATAACCTTATGCATGCTAGACGTGATCCCTTCTTCTCCTCCGCCATTCCTTTTATAGAGTTTTCTTAGATATTTTTTTCCAAAACCCTCGTTAATTTATGCTTATTAATATTTAATTAGGATAAACCTCCCCCATACACATGTCACTCGATCCCTTAGTTGCACCAAAAATTCAATTAATTAATTAATTTAATTTTCCTATTTCCCTCACCCACCTAAAAGTGTTCCTAAAAATTCTCCTCGATATCTCTTGTATTCCCTCACATCTCTTAAATGACTGACGCCTTTATTAAATCCTAGTTGAGTTCACAATTAAAAAGTTCCAAGGACTAGATTCCCTACTATGTTCAAAATTCTCCTTTTTCTTTAGGTTTCCCCTTTTTATTTAAGTTCAGAATTAGCAAGTGTACACATAAACAACAATTTACCTTTTTAATAATTTAATCCTTCATTAAAATTTTACTTTAATTATTTTTGTTTGAATTTTCTTTATCCCCCCTTTGTTAAATGTCCATTTTTTTTTTTGTTCACATGTTCTACTTAGACCTAGGTTTTAAATTCACTTGGCTCGACAACAATTTTTAAGGGAAAATTGTAATTATTTATCTTTACTCACACAACATTCATTTTAAGGCTAACCAACTCCTAAGGAGACATAGTTTTCTAGGTACTAATTTATTTAACTTACCAGTTTTAAAAAAAACAGGACGTGCCCTTCAAGACGCACTACATGCTCCAAGGGTGCCACTCACCTGCTTTCCTGTTTTGTTTACTTGACATGCCCTTCAAGACGCACTACGTTCTCCAAGGGTGACACTTTCCTTTTGATTGATTTTGGTAGAAGTCAAACGCCTAGAGTCAATACTTCATTAGGTGACCTTGTGGGAGTCTAAGGGCCTTTAAGGAATACGTACCCTTAGTTATTGCATGCCCCTTAGAATCATCGTGAGAAATTGTCACAGTCTTCCCTCATGACATCATGGATATATCGAACTAGGTAATCATTAACCTACAGTTCAAGCCATGGTGGGAGTGCTAGTAGGCTGTGGCGGGGATTCTACCACACCTATCCCTCAATATCTCTGGTTTTCATGCATGACCCCTTTACTCCTAATGTGAGTTCAGTTAGCAATCTATAGTCGACCTATATCCATCAACAAAACGTGTCAGCGATAACAATCAACATCACAATATCTAGTCATATGTCATATATGTAATATCAAAAACATTCAACCATAACACTCCACTCCTTGACTCGATCCAGAGTCCAGGGGGATCCATCGATGCCATCGAAATCCTCAAACGTCCATAGTCCTACACACTTAGTAAAATCTATTCAATAACACCTATCGATATAAATATAACAAAGTAACATATCATCAGATCCACAACATCATCATAAGCCATAACCAAAACAATCAATCATATAATGAACCAGATCACTTGCATGCAAGTGTACTCAAAGAATAATTCCAATCAGTGTATGCAAGAGTGGGATGTTACATACACCCCCTCTTGTTTTAAACTTCATCCCGAAGTTTCATAATATATAAGTGTCAGAATAAAGTATCTCACAATATCTATATGTCTAGCTATCAAACAAAAATGGGAACCGTTGACGCATGTCATATGCATCCTCCCAGATCACCGAGTGCGGACTATAGTTGCCCCACTGGACCTTGACCTAATCTATTGTTTGATGTTGTAGCTATCGAATGTGATGGTCCAAAATACAGATTGGCTCCACTGTGAGTGCACTTTCATTCGATACCTGCAAGGAACTCATGTCAATCACATGTGTAGGATCACTAACATAATGTCTCAAAAAAGATACGTGAAAAACATTGTGCATATGCCTCAAAGAATCAGGAAAGGTTAGTTGATAGGCCAGAGGCCCCTTCCTTTCCACAACCTCGAAGGGTCCCACGAACCTAGGAGATATTTTAACACCCTTTCCAAATTTGATCGAACACTTGTGAAGTTTGACTTGCAAGAAGACTCAATTGCCAACTTCATAAGTATGGTCGACACAATGTGCATCGACGTAACTATTTTGTCGATCCTGTGCTTCCTTGATCCTTTTCCTTATGGTTTTCATTTTATCTTCCATTTCTTGGATCAATTCTGGTCCCACTAGGACCTTATCCTCAATCCGATCCCAACTCAAAGGAGTCTAACATGGTTGCCCATAAAGAAACTTGAATGGTGCCATCTTAATGGTACTTTGATAATTGTTGTTATATGAAAATTTTACTAGTGGAAATAATTCTTCCCAATGCTTATGTTGGTCCATCACATACATACACAACTTATCCTCCAATATTTGGTTCGATCGTTTGGTTTTCCCGTATGTCTCTAGGTGATACATGGTACTAAATTTAAGCTAGGTTCCCAAGGCCTCTTGGAAACTAGTCCAAAATCATCCTGTAAACACAGATCCTCGATTAGATATAATCCACTTAGGCATGCCATGCAGTCTCACAATCTCGCTGATGAAAAATATAGCTAAGTCAGGTGCCTGATACATCGTATGCAAAGGAATAAAATGAGCACTCTTCGTCAAAGTGTCGACTACTACAAAAATTGATTCATGTCTCCTTGCCGTTAGCAACAATCCAACAATGAAATCCATCGAAATGACCTCCCATTTCACTTCCGAAATAGCATGTGGCTGTAGTAATCCTGTCGGGTGTCTATGTTCAACCTTCACTTGCTGACATTCTAGACATCTCTCAATGTAGTTGACTATGTCTTCCTTCATTCCTTTCCACAAGAATATGGGTTTAAGGTCTGCCCTCATCTTTGTGACTCCTAGATGATCCATGTACACTACTCTATGAGCTTCGTTTAATATCAAACTACTCAACTCGTCATTGGCTGGTACATAAATCTAATTATGAAATATCATTAATCCATCGTTTCCCATAGAAAATCCCTCAAACTTGGGTACCATCACGGTGTTTTTTCTGACAAATTCCTTAACCTCCCTATACCAGTCATCATTGCGTTGTAACGTTAGAATATTTTCACATAGATTCGTCTGAAGAGGAATCACTGAAAATATGCGTGGTCTCCGACTCAACACATTAGCCACTCTGTTCATTATTCCTTTTATGTAGGTAATCTCGAGATCGCACTCGCTAAGCAATTCCGACCAATGCCTTTGTCGCACGTTCAAGTCGCTTTGTGTAAAGATGTGCTATAACCCACAGTGGTCTATTTTTAGTTCAACTTTCCTTCCAATCAGGTAGCATCTCCACTCTCTTGGGGCATACACAATGGATAACAAATCCAAGTCATGCATCACATAGTTCTCCTCATGCCTTCTTAACTTTCTCGAGATGTAAGAGATCACTCGACCTTCTTGCATCAAGAATCTGCCTAATCCTTCCTTGGATGCGTCAGTTCATACCAAGAAGTCCTCCTCCATATTAGGGACCTTTAGTATCGGCGTTGTCATCAACATTTCCTTGAGCCTCCAAAATAATTCCACACATTTCACAGCCCACACAAATGTCTTGTTCTTCTTCTACAATTCTATAATCAGATTTGCTATCTTTGAAAAACCCTCAATGAATCGTCGATAGTACCCCGCCAAACCCATGAAGCTACACACTTCAGGGACACTCGTCGGCACATGAAATTCCATAATAGCTTCTACCTTCATTGGATCCATAATGATACCTTCACCAGAGATGGCATTCCCTAAGTAATGAATCTTCGATTGATAGAACGAGAATTTCGACAATTTCCCAAACAATTTGTTCTCTCATAGACACTGTAGTACCAAGCGAAAGTGTTTGTCATGCTCCTCCATTGTCTGAGAATATATGAAAATATCATCAGTGAATACTTGAACAAACTTGTCCAAGTATTCGCAGAACACCCTGTTCATCAAGCTCATAAATACTCCTGGGGAATTTGTTAGTCTAAACGGTAAAACAGTAAACTCGTAATGTCCAAACCTCATTTAAAGGCTGTCTTAGGAATGTCTTCCTCCTTGATTCATAACCGGTGATACCATGATCTCAAGTTAATCTTTGAGAACACAATCATGCCCTTCATTTGATCAAACAGATCGTCTATCCTTGGCGATGGATACTGGTTCTTGATTGTTTCCTTCTTCAATTGACAGTAGTCAATGCAAAGTCTCCATGACCCATCCTTCTTTCGTATGAAAATAAAAGGCGCACCCCATGACAACACTCTTGGACATATAATCCCTATATCCAACAACTCCTTAGTTTCATTTTCAAATACTGTAACTCAGGGGTCGAAATCCGATAAGGAGTTCTTTCTATCGGTTCAGTTCCTAGTTTCAGGTCGATGGTAAATTCCAATTCCCTCTCCGGGGGAAACCCTAGTAACTCCTTTGGGAAGACATCTGCAAACTCTAGCACTACCAAAAGGTTTTATAGTCCTTTAGATGTTCCCTTTTAATTCAATGCAAGGATCGCATAAATATTTCATCCCTTGCGCACACTCTTTCGAAGTCGTAAGGAAGAGATGAACCTTAGGGAAACTCCCTGGTTCTTACCTACAATCACGTATCTTTGTCCCTTATCATTGACCAAACTTAACTGTTTTGTATTACAATTGAGTATCACCTCATGTGATTCCAACCAGTCCATACCAATCACGATGTCATAAGATCCTAATATCGTGACGTACAGGTTGGCCCTTGTGACAAACTCTCGCAGGTTAAGGCTACATCCCATAACCTTTCCTCCAACCTTCTAGTTGGCTCCCAAAGACATTTATAAAAAGATAAGCTTGTCATGTTCGACTGCATTTACCTTAATTCTTTTTAGTTCTACACCAAAAATAAAACTCTCTGTAGCACCTGGATCTATCAAAATACTAAGGTTCTGGTCAGCGATGGTACTTGATGTCTCGAGGAAAGTAGATTGGTGCTCTTCCTAGTGGTTATTCATTGTTGCATGAATCCGATGGGCCTTTCTCAAATCTCTCACGGTAGTGGGTCTTGCTGATCCGGATGCTATGGTCCTCTCAATTGGGAAGTCACGTTGGTAATGTGGATCTCCACATGTCTATCACCTTGTCTTTGGTCCAATAATCCTGGTCCTTGACGCAGAAGCTAACGACCCACCGACCTGAAACCATGGTTTGTTCTGTTGAACAGGCCTGAACTTCTACTGCTATGGTCTATGATGTTGTTGATGATGTGGTCCTCTGTAGGGAGTATGCTACTGAGGCACTGGTCGTCGAGGTGTAGTGAAAGTGGATCCTCTCAGAGTGCCTCGATATCCCGGTGGATGCCTAGCTGGTGTCTGTTGTTGTTGTACACCAAATGTTGCATGCCCTATTGGTATCATCAGAGTCCTACTCTAACCCCCACTGATGAGCTCCTCCCCAGCTATGAGGGACTTTTGAACAACATCGTGCAATGTTTGAGGCATCAAAATCCTCACTTTCACACGAATGTTGACATTAAGGCTGGACACAAACTTGTTGACCTTACGCTTCTTGGTATTCAGGTGTAGAGCATACCAAAGCAGCTCCATAAAACGGTCCTAGTACTCGGGCACCGTACGACCACCCTGTCTGTTAAGGTCCTAACCCACACATAGGTAGATCAATGTATTCGGATGTAATAAAGGTCAATATTAATAAGGAATTTCAATAAAATAGAATAAGGCAGATGTAAGAAGACCTAATAGAAGCTTCCGCTTCTAGAAGGATCTTCCTCTAGATGCTTCTCTTAATAGACATATTTAGTATAAATAAGGGTCGAGGGTATGAGAACCCTAGCTTGGAGATTATTGTAACAGAGCACTGCTCGACTGGAGGTTGCCCCCTTGAAGAGGCCTGTGAACATTGCTTTCTGAATCAAAGTGCTATTTCTATTGCTATTTCGTATATCATTTCTATGTATTGTGAAGATTATGTTGGATATTATACTATTATTCTGCCATTTCTAGCATTTTATATTTGTTCTGCATATTTTATATATCCGGTATCTTGCAAGTGGTATCAGAGCACTTTCCTTGGTAGAGATTGTGGGTATTTTTTTTTAGGGTAGAGACGTATTCTGGCGTCTTTAAGCCATAGAGATCTGTCATTACGCGCATAAACCCGCGGTTGAGGGATTCATAAACACAATAAATACAAGTGGTTCTTAAGCGCACATCTGTTGGCCACCCTTGTAACCACTGTTGGTACCCCTTTGAGTGGTAGCGCATCAGACAACACCTGTGTACGGATCGGCCTAGATTTCCTAAAGCGCTCTTTAGATAAACCTATCGATTGTTGGACTGCTATAGTGTCACTGAGAACAACACTCGGGAAGATACTCTCTAGTACATGGGTAGTCGGGTAGTACGGCTAAGGGTACGGTCTATCCTCCTTAGTTAGTGCCCTGAGATATTGGGCCGAGTACTACTGTTGGACCCCGCACGTATATCAGAGAGTTATAGCACAGGGCAAACCCTTGTCTATAGAACCCTTGAATACCTAACCCTTGGGGAACATAAACATAAACATACACAAATTAAACTGGCGAGATATATTGTCGTGCATCTGTGTTTGGGTTGCTAAGTAAATACTCTCTAGTTCAGAATTTGGGGATTTCAGCACTGCAACATTATTCAGACCAAAGTATAACCCCGCAGCTGTAAAAAAAAAAAAGTATGGAAATTTTGTCACCATTATTTGAGACCTATTCCATTAGATTCATCTCTTCTCCCTTATCACATTCATCCATATCATTTTTCTACAAAAATTTCTGACCCTGCCCGCTCCCTTTTTAGTTCACCCATCCTCATGGCCCATACCCGTAGCCAAGAACTAGAGTCTCACTTCAACACCTTGTAATCTGGTTTCCTCGAGACCCAACAAGAAGTGAAACAACTCAGTGCTACTATTTCCTCCCGTGATGCATCCATAAATGCATCTGTAAATGTAGCTGTGCAGTCCACAATGGTGGAAGTCAAACATGAACTGACCACCCATCTTGAATCTGTCTTTGCATCACTCTTCACCAAACTCAAGATCCCTACCGATGACTCTTTTCCTGATGCACATAAAAATACTGAAGGTGAAACTTCTTCCCATTCCTTTCAACCCCATCACTTTCAACGGGACATACGCCTTTTGCGGGTGGATGTAACCAATTTTGATGGCTCGGACCCCACTGGTTGGGTCACCCAAATGGAACAATATTTATCTCTCTACAACATTACAGATGACTTGGCCAAACTCCGGTATGGTGTTCTCCATCTAGATCAAGAACACTGGCAATGGTGGCAATGGAGAAAAACTTCCCATCAAGGGTATATTGCTTGGACCCAATTTGTAGTTGAGCTTTATGAATGCTTTGACACTGACACCAACCATTTGGGCCGTTTGAAAAAATTGAAGCAATCATGCACAGTAGAAGACTTCATAGCTGCATTTGAGCATCTGGCTTTTCGAACATAGGGCATGACTGATGCTTTCTTTCGAGAGTGTTTTATCAGTGGCCTCAAGGAGGAGATTCAGGCCCATGTCCTCATGGCTCGACCTATGACTTGGGTGGAGGCTACCAAAAAAGATAAAGAAGCACAACAAATTGTTTCCTCTCAAAACCATAAGCCTTCCTTTATCCCTCACCCTAAACCAGTACACCCCACTACTCCCTCCGCCCCATTAAAAATCCAAAAATTGACCAGGGCTGAAATGGTTGAACGCCAACTCAAAGGCCTTTGTTATAATTGTTATGAAAAATATTTCCCAGGCCACAAATGTAAGGAACAAAATATTTTTATGGCCATCTCTGAGGATATTCTGGAAGACGATGTTGACACTCCCCTTGTGCCCAAGTCACCAGAAATCACTGACATAAACCCTCCCTCCGACCCTCCCGAAGTGGAACCGATCATTTCCCTCAATGCTCTCACCAGCTTCTCTACCCCCCAAACCCTCAAGTTAATCGGTTACATCAAGCACCGAAAGGTCATCATTCTGGTTGATAGTGGCAGCACCCACAATTTTATTCATCGCCGCATTGCGCAAGAAACCCATTGCTACATCCATGCTGTCAACAATTTCCAAATCATGATTGCCAATGGTGGTTCTATGAAATGTGGCGGGCACTGTGAAAATGTGCATCTCCAAATCGGTGACTACCACCTAAAATCCCATATGTTTTCTATTGACATGGGCGGTTGCGACATTGTGTTGGGTGCAGACTGGCTAAGGACTTTGGGTCCCATTCTCATGGATTTTCAGAACTTAACCATGCAATTCGACCAAGGAGGCCACCAATATAAATTTCAAGGAATCACTGCTGGTTCACCCGAGGTCATCAGTTCTCATCGCATGGAAAAACTGCTCAAAAAAGGTCATTATGGTGTCATTGCCCAACTCCACGCCATACAATCCACAGAGACCCCACCAGTGCCCCAAGACCTCCAAGCCCTCCTTTCTAAACATCAAATGGTATTTTCCACTCCCCAAGGACTCCCTCCTTCCTGTGGTGTCCATGATCATTCCATTCCCCTTGTCCCAGGAATCCTTCCCCCCAATATACGCCCATATTGCCACCCCTTTGCACAAAAAAATGAAATTGAAAAAATGGTCCAGGAACTCCTTATTGTCGGCGTCATCCGTCCTAGTACGAGCCCTTACTCTTCTCCGATTTTCATGGTACTGAAGAAAGAAGGTTCTTGGAGAATGTGTCCTAACTTCCGGGCTCTCAACAAAATGACCATCAAAGACAAATTTCCCATTCCTGTCATTGATGACCTCCTGGATGAATTGAGTGGCGCCCAATTCTTTACCAAACTTGATCTTCACTCGGGCTATCACCAGATACGTATGAAAGAGGCCGACATTAACAAGATTGCCTTTTGCACTCATGAGGGCCACGATGAGTTTTTGGTCATGCCCTTTGGTTTGTGTAACGCCCCCTCCACCTTCCAGAGCCTCATGAACCATGTCTTCTGCCCTTTTCTCCGTCATTTTGTCTTAGTTTTCTTTGATGATATCCTCATCTATAGAAAAACCTGGACAAACCATCTTACTCATG
>ML784851.1:330260-362424 GCA_009831015.1 Picea engelmannii
TGTGTAACGCCCCCTCCACCTTCCAGAGCCTCATGAACCATGTCTTCTGCCCTTTTCTCCGTCATTTTGTCTTAGTTTTCTTTGATGATATCCTCATCTATAGAAAAACCTGGACAAACCATCTTACTCATGTGGATCAAGTTCTCCGCCTACTCTCTCGGCACCAACTTTTCCTGAAACAGTCCAAATGTGATTTTGGTGCCTCAGAAGTAGAATACTTGGGTCATCTGGTGGGAAAGGATGGCATCGAGGTGGACCCAAAAAAGATTGAAGCTATGCAAGACTGGCCGCACCCAAAGAATCTCAAAATCTTGCGTGGATTTTTGGGCCTCACAGGGTATTATTGCAAGTTCGTTAAGAACTACAGAAAGACCGCAACACCTCTCACGACTCTCCTCAAAAAGAACTCTTTCACTTGGCCTCTAGCAGCTACTCAAGCTTTTCAAACCTTGAAGACATCCATGTACACCACTCCGGTTCTGGCCCTTCCCGACTTCACAAAGACCTTTGTGTTGGAATGTGACGCCTCAGGGAAAGGAATCAACATTGTCCTTATGCAAGAGGGTCGACCTTTGGCCTTCACTAGCAAGAAATTGTCTGAAAAGCATCTAGGCAAACCCATTTATGAAAAATAAATGTTGGCAATTTTGCATGTCCTTGAGTTGTGGCGTCCGTATCTCTTGGGGAAACGCTTCCAAATTAAGACAGACCATCAAAGCCTCAAGTACTTTCTGGAACAACGCATTTCCTCCCAGGAACAACAAAAATGGGTGACTAAGCTCTTTGGATATGATTATGAGATCATTTACAAGAAGGGCAAAGACAATGTCGTGGCGGATGCACTGTCCCGGAAATATGAAGACGAAGGATCCATTTTTTCTCTTTCCTTCATTGTACCCGATTAGCTCCAAGCTGTGCACCAGGAATGGCTTCAAGATCCCAAAAGTTTCCATCTGATCCAGCAACTGCAGAACAAGGCTCCGGCTCCCCTCGGGTACTCCTGGCTCCAGGATGAGCTTTGATACAAAGGCCACTTGTATTTAAGTAAACAATCCAAGCTCAAATCCACGGTGCTTTCTGAGCTTCATGCTACACCCACAGTGGGACACTCAGGGTTCACCAAAACATATGACTGAGTCAAATGTTCTTTTTTCTGGGATGGTATGAAACAGGACATCCGTAAGTTTATCGTTGAATGTGAGGTGTGTCAACGCAACAAGGGAGAAACAGTCAAATCTCCAGGCACCCTCCAACCGCTTCCGATTCCCCTTTCTATTTGGAAGGATATCTCTATGGAATTTATTACAGGCTTACCCAAATCGAGGAATAAATTAGTCATAATGGTGGTGGTGGATCACCTTTCCAAGTATGCTCATTTTTGCGCTCTTCCCCACCCATTTACTGCATCCACGATGGCTCAAATTTTCATGGACCAGGTATTCAAGCTTCATGGCATGCCACACTCTATTGTTTCCGATCGAGACCCAACTTTCACAAGCAATTTTTTGCAAGAGTTGTTTAGGTTACAAGGCACACAATTGCATCTCAGTTCAGCTTATCATCCCCAAACGGATGGTCAAATGGAAGTTTTCAACAAGTGTTTGGAAACATATCTGAGGTGATTTGCCTCTGAAAAACAACACCAGTGGGCTCAATGGTTACCCCTCGTCGAATGGTGGTACAACACTACATACCATACAACCACTCGCATGACTCCTTTTGAAGCAATATATGGACAAAAGACACCTTCATTTCTCTCATACTTACCGGGTACCTCGAAGGTCCAGGCAGTTTACCAAACACTTACAGTCCGAGAGGATATCCTTCGTAGAGAACTTGGTCATGGCACAAAATAGAATGAAGCAACAAGCAGATCAAGGTCACTCTGAATGTCAATTTGCAGAAGGGGATCAGGTGTTTCTGAGACTGCAACCATATAAGCAAACTTCCCTCAAGGTCAAGCATTTTCAGAAGCTAGCACCCAAATTTTATGGCCCTTACAGATTTCTCAAGCGTGTGGGACAAGTCACATATCAGTTAGCTCTGCCCAGTCAGTTGAAGCTACATCCTGTTTTTCATGTTTCATGCTTGAAGAAGGTGATTGGAACCAGGTGCCAAATTCAAACCAACCTTCCAGAGTTAGCTGAAGAAGGATCCATTTGGCTACAACCAGAAGCAGTTTTGGACCAGCGTGAGCGTTGCCTGCGTCAGATAACCATCAAGGAAGTGCTAGTATAGTGGAAAGATATGACTCCAGCAGATGCCACTTGGGAACCAACTACCATTCTGCAGCAGTTTCCACATCTCAAGCCTTGAGGACAAGGTTGTTTTTAAGGGGGTGGACATATTAAGGTCCTAACCCGCACATAGGTAGATCAATGTATTCGTATGTAATAAAGGTCAATATTAATAAGGCCTTTCAATAAAATAGAATAAGGCGGATGTAAGAAGACCTAATAGAATTTTCCACTTCTAGAAGGATCTTCCTCTAGATGCTTCTCTTAATAAACATAATTAGTATAAATAAGGGTCGAGGGTATGAGAACCCTAGCTTGGAGATTATTGTAACAGAGCACTGCTCGACTGGAGGTTTCCCCCTCAAAGAGGCATGTGAACATTTCTTTATGAATCAAAGTGCTATTTCTATTGTTATTTCGTATATCATTTCTGTGTATTGTGAAGATTATGCTGGATATTATACTGTTATTCTGCCATTTCTAGCATTTTATATTTGTTCTGCATATTTTATATATCTGGTATCTTGCACTGTCACAAGGCATTGAACTCATTGAGCTGATGCTCAATGAATTTCTCAAACAGATACCTCTCCCAGAACCATCCCTTGAACAGTTCCCACGACACGTCTTCAACGATCATGTTCAATTGCGGCAAGAGCGTCTTCCACCATAGAAGAGCGCTTCCCTTCAGTTGAAATATGGCCATGTAGACCTTCATGTTGGAGGTATAGTCACAAAGTGAAAAGCACATCACCATATTATCCAACCATGTCTCGACGGCTGCACCGTCCATGGCACCATAGAACTTGAGAAACTTGACCTTCTCGAGTTTGCGATGAATGCTACTAGTACCAGCTGGGGTGCATGGTGGAACCTTAGGAGGTGTCGTTTCCCTGGCCTCATCTCTATCCAAATGACTAATCAGTTCCTTTGGCATCCTCTTAAAGGACCTCATCAAACCAACCACATCACCCACAACTATCTTTTCCTTCCTGACAACCTATTCTTCTCCCTAGGGGTTATACCCCTCGAACGTGGATGCTACTGGGGGCATCACGTCTCCTCCCCTAGCACCCCATTGTCTACCTCCATGACATCCTCTAACCATGGTTAACTACACAAATTACAAATCAATTTAAATAGCGACATTTTATAATAAGTATCTAATCAATGGAAGTTGTAGTGATCCCAAGTCGTGGGTCGAGACAACTCTGATACCATATGTAATGGCCCCGACTGCTATGACATCAATGCAATGTATGCCATGTACAAATTTATTTTTTATTTTTTAATTTTAATTTTAATTTTTTCATTAGGAAATAAATGACGATATTAAGGTTGAAACATATCAACTTTATGACATTGTAACTAAGGATGACACAAGTAACATATACATGAGAGCCTAACATAAAATCACACCAAGAAGCTCGAAGCAACTTACAACATTTACTCAGATAAGGAAGATAACAGCTACACTAATTAACATCATCAACAATCATCACAGCGCAAAACATCTAACAACCGACATATACATAAACCTTCATGGCGAGCTATATTTAATACAACAAATCATGCATTACAAACAAATTTCATCACATCAATCTCAATAATCAACACTGTCATCCTCGGGAAGCATAAGACCCAATTCCAGGTTATCATATGCGCTTAGCGATCAATGCGCGAAATGCTCCAACCATAAGGAATCATAACTTCTTGTTCTTGTACCTTCACTTAAATTATGTACTATGAGCATAATAGATAGTCATCATTTCAATGAAAATTTAAACAAACATAAACTGAAATATCAAAAGGATTTATAATTAAAAATTGAACATCATATATGAAAACACTTAAATTTTTAATCTAGATGGTTATTTCAATTGCTCGAAACATCCACACAAATCCTATTTTTCACTAGAAGGATTTAGGTGATAGGTTCAAATTGAACTTTTCTCCTTTGTCTATGAAGGGAATTCTAACTAAATGCCTAAGCATCATAAAATTTGAATACATAATAAAAAGCTTCATACGATTGTGAATAAAAGATAATCGTCTCAAAATAATTGCAATATTTTGTAACTTAAAATTTTTATTTAATTAAACTTCTAGTTATTGTATGTTTTCATTTTATATAAGTGTGAACATACATTCCTTCCATTATATAGAATTTTAGAAATGTCTTTCTTAGTAAAAAAGTATATTAAATTTTTTTAATAGAATAAACCATAAAGCATACAACATGATAGCGACAACAACTACAATTAATTTCAACTTTCAACACTAAGATAAAATAATAATTGATTAATTTATCTACTACCATCTGTCACACATCATCATAACCTTACAGTCATAATTATTAGGCATAAAAGCAACCATTACCATCATTATAAACTATATCACCTTATAACTTTACGACATTAACAAATCATCGTATAGTAGGGTTATCCTTGATATCGTGGCAACAAGATAACTATTGGTATCAAAATGAGAGATCGCTTACAACCGAATAAAATCATGGAAGATCCTAGATTCGTGGCAGTGACGAGGGTAAGGAATTTTTCCTAACTACTATAGAATTGACGAAATATTACAAGTGGTTTCAATCATTCCAAGTCACCAAAAAATTTACAGTTTTACTTATATTTTGATACACAAGAGGTCGCATAAATTATACCACACTGTTTTAATTAAATGGGTTAGAACACTTTTATACCACCTTAAATTTATCAAAAAGATTTAAATAAACACTACGTAAAAACTCATCGTGGGATTAGTGGCAGCAAGAAGGGAACTATCAGCAATAACAAAAAGGTGTTGACATCCAACATAAATGCAACGAAGAACGGGATCACTTGCTACAGAAGGAATCATGGCAACTGGGAAGGCATTGTACTAGATTAGGAAGGGCTGCTACATGAAAGAAGAAATGTTGTCACAATTTTAATTGTCTGGGAAGTCCACTAGCGAAAGAAGAGAAAAATGAAGGGATTTAATTGATTAGTCAATCCTAGGTTGCTTCAACAGTAAACACGGGTTGGATAAAAATAAAGGGGTGGCTTTACTATCTAACAAAAGTAGTAAGATACAAGACAAGTACCACAAAAGAATAGAATCTTACATAACACTTAACTGGTTGCGTGGGACCTACTTACCAACCCCACAGAAATATGCAGTGACTCATGCCAAGATATGAGGTTCATTGTTTGGGTGAAGGACGGGTATCCAATTACCATCACAAGAACACATAGACAGAGTTTGACTAGACATCTATCTTATTTTGAGGGATTTGGTAATCAACCGTCCCATAAGGAAGACCATCGAACTGCCTGGTAGGATTAGAATATTGTTACACTACACTTCGAGAGGAAAGGTGTTACACATTATTTTCATCACCCTTATGGCCGATAATGATGTAAACCTGTCCTTTGTCTTTAGAAGGATCAATGGCTTGAATCCCTAAAGAAGAATGAAGACATTTTTTCCGAGAAAGATGAAATTATACTTTTCCTTTGTCGAAAGCCTTAGAAAAATGGATCATCACACCTTGCTTAGTGTTAAGGGTGTGACGATCTAGGATCATCGTAGGTTGCACCACAGTGGCCTGCGGCATCGTCGCAACTTTCTCAGTGTTAAGGGTGCGATGATTTTCGTACTAATGAAAAAGTGGAATTTCTCGAAAGTTGTAGAATAGAATCTTCGAGGGTGAGGTGGCCTCCGATCGGTTTGGATATGAGTCGTATCCCTGATCTCATGGGATCATCCTAACCTCCTCACCCTATCATTTTCAGCTTATAAAAAAAGAAGAGTTCTCATGGGAAAATTTAGTTGGCTAGCTTTTGGTGTGAGCTTGAGTAATTTTTGTAGCTTTGGGATTTGCTTTATCAAGATAGATTGTTGGTCTCAGAACCTGTGGAGAAAGAAGTATGTGGGAAGCAAGGAACTGTTGGAAGGGACATTACAACATCAAGGCATTGGTTGTATTCTCCTTTATATATCTTTAATATAGTGATATATTTCTTTCCCATAAAATTGGTCTTATTTTATTGCATGATTCCTTGATCACATACATAGGTTTTGTTGAGTATACGTTGTTGCTTTCACTTCGTTGGCTTGTGTCTTTTTACAGGTTCAACATCCCATAAACCTTGGGATGGAGTGAGGATGAAACTAGCGAGGACACACGACATTTAAACGATATGTCATTTATCTCTTGTTAGTTTGTATGCTTCATGATTAAAACTTAGGGGAAGTTTTATATTATGTCTTGTTTTGTTCTAGTTTCGGGGTGAAACTAGGGGATTAGTTTGTGTCCGCACTTACCAATTTGCCCGATAAAAAAATTGGAGACCATATTGGGGAACAAATTGTTTTCCTAGTTTGTCTTTCTTTCTTTCTTTGATTGCCAGGGTTTTATTTTTTGAGTCACGGGGAGATCCGGATGAACTCTTTGACTGTTTAAATTCATTGGAAAACCTCCTTGCTTTTTATTTTTTCCATTTTTCCTTTGATCGTTGCACCCTACTTTGAGAGACAGTGAGATGATCTAGGATCGACCCAACCTACCTTTTGACACAGTACATCATTGTCTCACTGCATTTTTCTCTATCTTATGATGATCAAGGATCGTCGCTCTATGTTAGTCTACAACTTGCGACGATTATGAAAAAAAATTAGTTTTTGGTGGTTTTCCTTGCTTAGATCTTAGATATGGTTTTGGGGTGAATTGTTGGGTCTGATTACATTCTGCTTGAAAGCCTTTGAATCTCTCATTTTATCCATCTTTTCTTTGTTTTGGTTTGTTTAATTATGAAAGGTTGAGATCTCTTGCTTTGAGTGTATTTTAGTTACAAAGCATTATTTTTCTTTAGAATTGTTTAGTGAAAGAACACTTTTTTTTTCTGAATAGTTTGTGTTAAAAGAAAAATTGTAGTTTGGGTTTCTTTTGTCTTGAATAAGCTCGCTATTTATTTTTCTATATCCTTGAAACAAAAAATTTGAATTTCTTTCTTTGCATTGGTTTGGGGGCATCTTTGCATTTGAAGTAGCGAAATTGCATGGTTTTTGGCATTTTTTGTCTTTTTGGTTCATTTCTTGATATTGATGAGTTTAATAAATTTTTGGGACATTGTGCATCTAGAAATGATAAACGTTTTCTCCTTATCGTAATATAGATTTCATAGAAATGAAATATTTGCATTCTCATTTCTTTGCATTGTTTAGAGTCGGTCAAAACATCATTTAGTCCACACCATTTTCCTCTTGAGTAACAACAACCTTAAAATAAAGCGCTTATAAAATTTGATTAGACATTTTTATATTTTTTGGTAGCAAACATACATTAGATTAGTTGTAGAGATTTGGAATAGGTGTGAAAGATAACTTTCCAAATATGCAAACAAACATAGTATCTTGTGATAGGGAGAGTTAAATCCACTTGCTACATTTTGTCCTGGGAAGCCCTTCTAACACAAGGGTCAATCATGAGGTCGCATTAGGACCAACAGAGTTACTCGCCCTGCTTTGTTGGTATTGGTGTAGATATTGCCCGTATTATTGGGGGTCACTTGAGAAGAAAATCCTGTGGGGACCTTCTCCAGTCGATTTCGGGCTTAGTTACCCTGCCCTTGCACGTGTATCGAAATGTCCATTGTTTCCCCATGCATCATTGTAGTAGTTGGTAACCTTAGTGGACATCCTCTTTAGGCTCTTTACACAAGGTGATTGTGGAGGGGAAAGTCTTCACGATACCTGGAATCGACGTTGGCCAAAATCACTCACGCTCCTTGGAGAGTATACCCATGTTTATGTGTTGGAGCTTGCACCAGGGTGTAAGTCCATTAAGTAGTTAACCAACGTAACTTTTCCACCCACTCTATCTCATCCCCTTCATACATTGTTCCCGCGATGTTGGATTTCATCACCAACTAGTGTGTTCATTGTAAGAAGGTTTTGTTTTCTTGTTTTCTTCCTAGCTTTTTAGCGTGTGTTGTTTGTTTTCCTTAGCAGACTCTAGGTTGGATCTGTGTTTAATGGCATCAGTTCCCAAAATGACCAATGAAGGAACCCCTTTTCCACGGGAACCTTTTTTTTTCATGTTCTGTCACAAACCCACTATGGAAATGAATATTTTTTGCCGAATTCTCGAGGGTCAGAATCCCCGAAATCCTACGAGGCTTAGCACAGGCTAGTTCTCCCCTTTTTCCACCTCCATGTGATCGTTGATCCTGATCACAGGTCAAACAACTAGGCGCCTTTTTCTCATTTCGCAACTTAGTGTTATAAGCGAGTCTAGACTTTCGTCTCTGCAAACCCCAAATGTTGAACTACCGAAGAGGCTTCGATCAACAATTATCCCCCTGGGCTATGCCTTAGTCCACAGGTCCTTTTCGGTAGCTCCCCTGTGCGAACAACACTAGGTGCGAGCTCCACCTTTCCCAAGTGACCACAGAACTATGACCAAGGCCTATTCCCAAAGGCTCTTGTCGCAACTCGCCATCTCGTGAGTTCGCGAGTCGAAACTCCCGACTCTTCCTTCCCAATCTCGCGATACCCAAGATCACAAAATGGGTATAGCTCCTTTTTTCCAGTGCCTTCCACGCGTGACCACTGGCTAGGCTAAACGCTAGCACCTCTCGCTACTTACACCTTCACGAGTCGAAGGGTTGAGCTCCCGTGCTCTTACTTCCTGAATCCTCGAGACACGAGAAGTCAACAGAGCATTGACTCCTTTCTCCAGGAAACACGTGTCCACCTGTCAACCACGTGGGCCCCACCTTGTGGTTCTGCCACGTGTTCCTCACTTGTGCCTCGCCTCTCGACACTTTGTGACTTCTGATGTAGAGAAGAGGTCCTCTCAACCTCTGAACCTATGAATGCACGATACACACGATAAGGCCATGATCCAACGGTCCTCCCATTCCTGGATCCAACGGTTCAGATTTTTCTCCTTGCGATTTTGCACTTCGCAACTTTGTGAGTTGGATCACCCAACTCTTGCACTCTCTTCTTGCGAAACCCCGAGATGAGAGATCCCGATCTCGTACCTCTTTGGGACTGCCCCGGCCCTAACCGCCTTGCAACCCTACAAGATCCAACGGCTAGCGACTATTCACCACTTCTATCTTGAAGTGTCTCCACCATCCATACAACTTCTCCCATGGCTGCTTCTACGGATTAACTCCCTCACAACTCAGTGCGATCCAACGGACCACGACATTTCATCACTTCTCTATGAAGTCTCTCTATCTTTTGTTTCTGCTCTCTTATGCGTGTGTCTGGACGTACATTTTCGACGACTCAGATCTATTTCTCTCT
Source organism: Picea engelmannii (assembly GCA_009831015.1). Classification (NCBI taxonomy): domain Eukaryota; kingdom Viridiplantae; phylum Streptophyta; class Pinopsida; order Pinales; family Pinaceae; genus Picea; species Picea engelmannii. The sequence continues at coordinate 339,812 of ML784851.1, forward strand.
AGCTGATCTAACGAAAATCGTAGCTCCTCCTTGAGCATGTGCTTCTCTTCCTTCTCCTTGGAATATTTCTTAAGTATCAAAGGTCTTGGCCTTTGCTTCCCTTCTGTGATCTTTGCAGCTAAGGCTCTGTGCACAAAATGGCACTATCCCTCTTGAGCTTCTCTTCTATGGAACCGTGAAATATTTCCTCGACCTCATTGATTACTACAGTGTTTGCGCACACAACAAGGTGCTACCTGTCCTCCTCAGATGGATGGCTGTAATTCTCTCATGACTTCACCACCCTCGAAGTCAAAAGACTTCCCTCTAGGACTTCCGATGTCTGAATCCCCGATATGGGTGATTTCGCGACACGTGTCCTTCCTCCAACGGACGACTCAGGTTCTTTCGCGACTTTGCCGCTCGCAAGGGCTATGCACTCACCTCGGTGAGTCCTGTTTCCTGAATCTTCGAAAAAGATGATTTTGCAACACACGTCCTCCCGCAGGTGGAAGAATCAAATCCCCTTTCTCTATTTTGGGACTTCTGATGTCGAGTGCCCAAACTTTCGTCCTCCGGACTCCCGAATTCCCGAATGTCGAAATCCCGATATGAAATCCTTCTCGGGAATTTCGCCCCTATTCACGAGGGCTTAACCCTCATGCATCTCCTGACAGATCCAACGGATGTCGAGTTTTCTAACTAACATCTGATGGTTCAAATCGGTCCCACGTTGTGCACTCTCCCACTTCTCCCTGGACATGGAAAAACCAACGGTCCAGATACTCTCACGGACCTTCGGGATCTACGGTCCCAATTTCTTCACCACTCACGAAGATAAAGGAAAGGGGTTAAGGCATGTAACACCCTCGTTTCTTCCTCCAAACTAATGGTCATGAATGACCACAAATCTTCTGACGGGATCTCATTCGTCGATCGATACCTATCCCTACGTTTCTATTTCAGGATTTCAAGAGGATCATTCTTCCTCGTATAGGGTTACTAAGACTTGCACCTTCAAATCCTTTTCCAGGTTCTTGATAATCTTTCCAAGAAGGATATCTCTGTGGAGAGATCTATTCCAGGTATTCCTAGGGACGAATAAAGGTATAGATTTCCTGAGAACGGACTCGAAGTATGAATTAATTCAATATATATATATATATATATATATATACAAATCTATCTATAAATGTAAGCCATATGTGGTCCTTCTAACAAAAGCATGCAACCACCATTTCTGATCAAACACCACACAAATAGTCTTATACTAAAACCCTTCATGATTTCACAGCTTATGAGCATAAATGTCAGAATATACTTTTCAAGATACAAGATGAAAAATACTTATCAGAAAAACACCAGAAGTGATGCAACTGCTGAGAGGGGTGCTAGTTTCCACCCAACCGTAGGCTCAACGAATCCCAATGGATTTACCACTAGCCACCCCCGAGCTGAGACCACGATGTTGCGAGACTACGTCTCTGTTTTCCAGTGACCGAGAATGAAGGTTGCTCTCCTTCTTCTCTGCTATCACTCACTCTGTATTTTTCTAGAGTTCTCTTTCTTCCCTTGCATCTGCCCCCTTCTTGCTTCTCCCTCGCGCCTTTTTCCTCTTGCAAGGTTGTGTGTGGCATGATTTCCCTCTCACTGGTCAGGCTTGGCAACTCTACGGATGGGCAGTTCACCCCCCCCATCCCTCATTACTCATGAGGAGCCATTTACCTACCAATCCTGGTGAGTCATTTAATTTGGGGCCAGCAAGTCGCTCTTGGTTCTCTGGGCCAGTGAAGTCCAAATATGGTATTGGTTTCAGTGGAAGTTAACACCACCTTTCTAGGTTCCTTCCACCACCTTTCTTCAGCCATCATGGTCTCTTTTTCAACATATCCCCTCTCAACAGTCCTGCAATATATATATATATATATCATTCACATTCATCGACCTTTTTCACAAGGTCCATTCACATCACACATTCACATTTTTGAGTTTGCCACAGTTCTTGGCCAGTATAGTTATTTTTACAAACTAGGGGAAACAGGGTGTTACATGTTCACAGAAACATTGGTCCTCCTCAAATCGCTACTTTGAGCCTTCCAGGTCTCACAATTGGGTTACCAGTATGGTTTTTTTCCACTCAGGTAATCCCGAATGCAGCTAGTGCTTCAGTTGTGAGAAATTCCCCCCAAGAACATCAACCTCATGTTGATCCTTCACCTTCTTCACCAGTAAGATCTTCTTCACCTTCTCCACTTGAAAGGTCTTCTTCTGTTTCATCTTCTTTGCCGAGTGAAAGCTCTGAAGCTAGTAACCTGGTGGATAAGAAGAAGAAGAAGAAAAATAAGCAAGGGTACAAACTTCTAACCATTTCCAAACATGTTGGAAAACCACCAGTTACTGATAATCGTTCTGGGAGTGTTGATGATGCCAATATCACCCAAACAACTGGTAATCCCAAGTACCCTTGCAGGATTTGTAAGGGTAGCCATATTCTTCAAGATTTCCCTAGTCTATCCAAGTTTATAGAAGTATGGCATACACACCCTTGCCAACTCATGTCATCAACCTATGAACAACATGCTAATAACCTCCCGTCAACTAGTCAGGATACTGTTCAGAAGAAGAAAAGTAGAGTCAAGTTCCCATGTAGGTTATGTAGAGGGAGTCATCAAACTCACCTTTTCCCTTGTATGGAAGAAACCTCGAAATTACTGGAAGACATGACTGTTTCCTATCCTCAACTTCCAGCTTCTTATCACAAGCTTACTCTCAACCCACCTATAGTTGATGGAATGATCAATCTAGTTGCTTCGTTAATCAATTCGGTTGATCATGTAGTCAATCCGGTCACGTCCTTAGTTGAACCAGTAGATAAAGTGATGGATCCAATCCCATCATCAGTCGATCCCAATCTCCCATTAGAGAGTGTCACCCAAGAGACCGATCCATTTCCAACCATCGGCCCCATTCTCTCCTTGAAGAATGCAACTCAAGTGATCGATCGGATCCTATCATCGGTCGATCCTATTCTCCCGCTAGAGAGTAACCCTGATACTTCCCACATTTTTCTCATTGATAAAAACTCTACCGCACTGAGGGGCATTCCTCCTTCTCCCTTGGAACCCCATCCAAGTAATGAGGCCATCCTTTTTTATTGGGATGTGTTAACTGGACCTCATCTTTCATCACATTCCATTCAAGATTACAATACAGGTTTGTGGTCGGGACATTCCTCGGACGTTGATAGATAAAGGTGCATCCGTTAGTATTTTTTCCTCTATTGCTTGGAAAGATTTGGTTTGTCCTTAGCTTGTGTCGGTTACACATAATCTGTTATCTTTTAACAGAAGAACCAATCACCCTTTAGGGATCCTTCCTGAGTTTCCCATAACTTTGGGAGGGAAAACAGTCTTTATTGATGTTATGGTAGTCCAATACCCCTTGGATTTTGATTTACTCTTTGGGAGAGGTTATGTCTATGCCATGAAAGCTATTGTGTCCACTCTTTTTCGTGTGACATATTTCTCGCATGATGTAAGAGTGGTGACTATTGATCAACTTTCGTTTGTTGGTCCTGACTTGACCATCAACTTAATGACTTCCCTAAATGGTTCATATATGCAGTCTGTATCACCCCTGCCACAAGTAAATTATGTGGCATTGTCTTCCATGCCTCCAGCTGTCGATGAAGACGAGCCTCTCACTATAATCTTAATCTCTTATGACTTGGATCTAGTAGTTGACATGGTGATCTCCTTGGTAGGTCTATTGGAGGCTGACCTCCTTACCCCTATCATGACCCTCAACATGTGTTCCTTCCAGAGTGTGTTTCTTTTTTCAAGTGAATATCTCTTGGAGGCCATGACCGAGTTTTTTCCCTTGACATGGTGTCCTTCTAGAGCATTGTCCTCTTGGAAACTATGATCAAGAAGAGATTTCTTGAGAATGGTTTTCTGATTTCAATATCTTTAAAAAATGAAACCAGCTATGAGGATAGTTTTCGCATCTCTATAGCAACCTCCATTGGATTACTGAGAGGGGGGGTGAATCCGTAATAGAGAAATTTAATCCTTTTTAGCCATATAATCCAAGTGTTATATCAATGTATCATTATCATCCATTAACTGCAGAGTAAATAAGAAATGAACAAACGAACAATCATACACATACACAATACACTAGTGTTTTACATGGAAACCCAAAGCGGGAGAAAACCACATAATGCATTTCTTATATGTATTGAATAATTACATTCATTGGAAGCACCAACTTCCTTTGTTTTCCAGTTGCAACTAGAAGGAGGATCCAACCCCCTAGTTTCTCAGGCTACAACCCGAGGGAAGCTCCAACTCCCCAATTCTCTGGCTACAACCAGAAGGAGGATACAACCCCCTATGCTCTCTGGTTACAACCGGAAGGTGGCTACAACCACCTGTCCTTGCCCCATCTAACCTCCCTAATGTATAAGTAGAATGATGGAACCACTATCACACTATCACTGTGAGATATACTATTGTAAACCTGTACCAATCAATCTGCACCAAATAACCTGTACCAATAATCTGAACCATGCATCAACCATGCATCAACCTGTACATCAACCTATACCATAAATAAGTGCCTCAACCATGCACCAACCTATACCAAATAAATTGTAATCAACCTGTTCCATAAACAAGTGCATCAACTATGCACCAAACTATACCTCATCATGTACCATGAACAAGTGCATCAACCATGCACCAAACCTATACAAATAACATGTCACAACAACTTGTCCAAACAACTTATCACAACAACCTGTCTCATCAATATTATCAACCAAATCAGATCTACTCGCTAAGATCAATCACCAAGACAACTCTCAAAGATGTGTATATGTTATCACACTAAGTTGCCTTGGGTCTTTATCCTTTAGTTTCATCCTTTCCTAAGCCTTTAGATTTTAATTTTTTGATTTATCCTTTTAAAAGTTTGTTTTCTTAGTTTCCCTTGATAAATAAAGTCTTAAGTCATGACTTATGTTTTGATCCTCACACAAATATTTGACTCGTGACCATTTTTTATGACCTATCTTTTGATCCCCTCCATGACTTGACACTAGGATCGACTCACTTCACGATCAGCTTGACTTGAGTTACCACTTTCCTCATTCATGCCCTTGTAACCTTGCCTTGCTATCCCTTTTGTACTCTGCTTACTGTTCAAATCATTTTTTGAAAGGGAGTGTTGCCAACTCATAAGGAGTTTCCATAGCGCACTTCCTGTCTATAATTTTCTACCATGATTTATGATTACAACGTTGATGTCATCTCTTCCTTGTTTTCAGCGCCAGGGGTGGTTAAAAGATGCTTTCAAGATCTCATATTTATGAGCTCTGATAACGGTTTTTGAATTTTTTAAAAAAACTCAAATTGTTGTGCTACGCAAATTACCACTTCCGACCGGTTGGCAGCAACACTACCAGATCCGATGTTGATGTGGATTCAGAGGCCGATTTGCTCATGAATTCTTCCTGATATATTGTTGAGGCCTCAAACTGACTTTATTCCACAAGAATTCTTTGTTTTCTTCCTCTGCACATCAATTTCAAGGAGAATTAGCACTCTAAATTTTGGTTATCAGGCCTGCATAGTTGGAGGAGATCTTTCCTCACGCCATCCTATCAATTTCTTCCCTCCTTTCAAACTTGTAGATCTCATTACTTGCCTATCGATTTTGATATATCTGCCCGTCATTACCGTTGAGCTCACAGTATCCAAACATATCCTATCCTCTGCATGCACGATGTGCTACCTAGAGACGCTACTCAAGCTACATTGTTTCTCCCTTGCCTCCTCTGACAGTTGAGTTGGGTAATTTTAACCCAGTTTCCAAGAATATTACAGGGTATCTTTTCATCATATTTTTCTCAATGTTTCATATCTGCACATATTCAGGAAGGGATTTCTATAGCCAGTTCTAGCTAGCTAGCAACCAGTCTGGTTTAAGGAAAATTCTTATAAAGTCCATTTGAGCTTTGAATTTTTAATCCTCCTAGTTATCACCACTCCATAGCCCTAAAATATCTTATCCTAAACTATGGAGATTCCTTAGATGAAGAAATCACACAAGGGAGGTAAGGTGGTTAGAACCGAGCCTGTAGACATGCATCTATTCGAGGTAGAGCCCATGGCCAGAGAAGTTTTTCAAAGGGTGGGATGCCTCTCTTTCTGCCAAAATATGCAAAGAGGTCATCCTGAGGTGACAAGGAAGTTTTCCTTACATTTTGATGGCCTGAAGACCAAGGTAGGGGACCTAGAATTTGAGGTGTCAGAGACCTCTATTTCATCTATTACAGGAATCCATATCATAGGTGAGAGATGGTTTAAATCCATGGCCTTAGATGTATCCTATGCCAAATATTTCCTTAAGCCTGGACATCAAGCTAATAATATGACTAAAGGTGTGCCAAGGAATCATCTAATTGAGTATTTCAACATGATATTGAGGATCATTCAAAGGTACCAGTACCATATAAGGCTTCTGCTGCATTTTACTAGAAAAATTGAAATGAGCATTCCCTACTATTTGCTAAGGAGCATAGGCAAGATGTCATACAAGGTTCAATCCAAGTCTAAGGCTATGGATACTAGCATCTTTCACTCTGGATTGATTAGAATGCTAGTTTCTAAAGAGATGGGTAAGAAGGATATCTCATGGGAACATTTCGTTATTTCTTCTCACTTTAAGTTTGATATAGTAGCTACTCCTCAGTCCCAAATAGAAATACCTTTACCATCCACCAGTGTTGCTAAAGCGGGTACTAGCAAGAAGAGAAAGAGCATAGTTCTTGTTCAAGATCAAGAGACCATCAAGGAGGTTGCAAAAACTGAGGAGGAGTCGTGTCATTCTCCACAGAGAGATATTTCACCCCCTCCTCCACTAGAGTTATAAGAATCCTTGTCTTCTACAAAAACTACAACAAAGAAAGGGAAGAAGCTACACTTCTCCTCATCTCCTTCAACAACCAACATCAAGATCAGAAAGCCTTTGACAAGAGCATAAACTCCTAAAAAGGTTGTTGAAGAACAATACCTACCAAAAGTCTCTATCCTACATAAGAAGAAAGATAAGGGCCAAGGCATTGAAAAGCCTGTGGATAAGAAAGAAGAAATCCCTGTACAGAAGAAGAAAGAAGAAATCCTTGTATAGAAGAAGAAAGATAAAGGAAAAGGCATCAAGAATCCTGATGAGATAGAAAAAGTAATCCCTATGTAGCAAGAAGAGGAAACCATGAAAAATCTTGTTGAGACTATTCACATCACTACTCCACCTGGAAACCAGACATTCAAAATACTAATTAGGTAACTTAGGGATGCTAGGAAGGAGGTGGCTCATTTGAAAGCAGATGCCATGTTTGACATAGTTAAGATGAAAGAAATCATGTATGGCTACAACCACACTCTTGACCTAGCAAGGTTTGTAGCAAGAAAGTCTCAACCTCTCCATAGGCAACTCAAAAACCTTTATAGGCAGAAAAAAGACTTTCAGTCTCAGAACAGAAGGTTCAAAGTAGAGTTGCAACATTTCCAGGATGAAATGGCTCAAATGAACTTGAAGGTATTGGTTGAAGCTGTTATTGAAAAGGAGGAACCAACAGCCAAGGAGAGCATAGCTCCAGTGAATAAGCCTACCACTGCTAAAGGGAAGAAGCATGTTGTGCTAAAGGGAAGTCCTCCTTCTTCGAGAAGGAGTGTCAAGTTAATGAAGTAACTGGTGAAAAGTGAGCTCCATTTTTTAAGACGACCCCTTTTTTCAAAGATAAACAATTGAGGAAACACTACATCTACCACCTGTACAGGCTATACAAACTTCTAGTACTTACTGTTCAAAGTTTTGTTTTTTCACAAAGAATTAATCCCTTCAACAGTAGTAGCACAGACATTCCTTAGCGCTATGGCGCTACAGAATAGTCTATTTTGATGTTCCACCAGTCTGCTACCTATAACGTTGTCGAATCACCTAAGACTAATGGCGGTGCAAATACCCAAGGTTGCTACCCATTCTTCACATGTTCAAGTGAACGTGCTGCGAATTGTGATGGCACTACCGAAATTTTGACAGGATATACAGGAGGGTGCTACAGAAATTCTGGTAGAAACTGTATTCTACATAGAGACACACCAGGATGGTGCTATCAAAATTCGTTACCGAAATTTTGGCAGAGACTGAATTTTGCACAGAATACACGAAGGCTTGGTGCTACCTTTTCTACTTGCCTATTTTTGAGGTTGCGCTATAGTTTCACATGAAATTTGGTAAAGGTGCTACACAGTGCACTACTCAGAGTGCTACCAAATGATGCTACCAACAGATACCATGAATCAAGGAGAGTTGAGATAACATATTTATGAATAGCTGATGATGGGGAGAATTGCAGAGACAACAATTGTCAGCATGATAAAATACACATGTCATTGAAGGACACTTGGTAAGAAAGGAGTTGTGCACCAAAGGGGGATCAAGTCAGTTCAAATATTGGTTGGATCAGTGACCAAAATTTTCCCATTTTATAGCATAAGTTGTTAGATGAAATAACTTCTTAGAGATTTTCATGGGAAGAAGGCCAGCTCGCACCCCTAGTTGTTGCCTCCTTTTTTATTATAAATAGATAGATGAAATTCTTTAGTAGGTTCGAATGGTTGAGCTAGGCTCCCTTATGCTGTAATATTTTGATGAAGTTACTGTGAATTGGTTATGTACTTGATTTGAGACATCTTGGTTAATAGAAATCAATTTCTTATTCCAACTTATTTTCTTTTGATGCTAAAGTGTTCATGCTTTGAATGATTCACATGAATTTTTGTGGTGATGTTATGATGTATGTTTGATTGTAATATTATTATGATGTTTCTTTAGTGTCCTTAAACTTTGAACTGAAGAGGATCTTGTGTTAAGAGTTTTTCTTCCTTAGGTTGTCTGCAGACCTGATGTTTACAACAACCTCTACATCTGTCTCACTAAAGTATTCACTCTGTTCACATTTACTCTCACTTACTCGTTGAATTTATCCAAGACCTTGATTTCTCATGCAAGCTAGCCCTGATTTCTGAGTTGGAACATTATCATCTTGAGTCTTATCCATTTGACCCCTCAAAAAACTCTTTTACATCTACATATAAACTAATGGGTATTGGGATTTCCTTCCATGCAATCTGAAGGTGATTCCTAGTGCTAACAACATCAACCAAGCATAACACAACAACTCATCATCATCACCAAGATCAATATGTGATTATATTAATACAAGTATAGTACATCATCCATAAACCATGTGTCAACAATACTACTAACAAGTGCCTCCAACCATGTACCAAGTATGTACCAATCATGTATCAACTACTCATCAACTATGACTCATCAATATGTACCAACATCATCAAATATACACCTCATGTATGTGCCAACTCATCAACTACTTGTCTCAACCATGTACCCAAAATGTACCTTAACCAAAAGCCCTCATCAATTTCATCATCCAAATAGGATTTGTAACTCTGTAATAGAACTGGTGTGTATGATCACATACTTGCAAACCTTCCTTAACTATAACAACAAGAGACTACCATTTTCATCAATTTTTTCTTTAGTCTCACATGACTAGTTTTGTATTAGTCAACAACCCTAACTTGAAATAATTATAACTATGTACCTGTAATGAATAAAGATATGAAACTGATACATAATGTTCTTCAGTGTTTTTTATGCAATTCCTCAGTGTAACTCCAAAAATAAAATGACCCACAAGTTGAATTTTTTACCACAAATACTTGGATATGTTTCCTCAATGGAATATCAATTTCAAGGTCTGAATCATTCTATAAAAAAATTGATTGCTAAAATGGTGAGATGACCTGTAAATAACATACCTTAGAAAGCATCATCAAAATAATTTATCCTCCCTTGAATTCCAACCTTCTTTTCTTCACCTCCTTCCGAAATTCAGCTTAGATATCCTTTAGTTACCTCAGACACCTATATATATTCAATATTATCAAGTTTCATCTTAAATGAGAGAGCCTTGCCTCTTATTTATACTCTCCAAGTAGCTTCCTTAAAAACATCTTCTAGGTCACTTTGCCCACTTTCTTTATTTTAGGGTTAACCCACTTCTAATTTCTCCATTAAATTTATTATTTAAATAATTTGTTTTGTATTCACTTTGAATTATAATACACTCATCACTTCACTTTATTATTTAACTTTTAAAATATCTTAAACCACTTTGACTACTTTGAACTTTTGGGGCTTCTAGATGACATATGAGGGTTCTCCAACTTCGTAAGGCCATAACTCTCAAACCGTGAGGAGTTATGTGACGTTCCACATAACACTAGAAATGAAATGACATGTACTATCCATATAGAATAGGATTACCTGAAAATATATCAAAACTCATACCATTATCCATCAAACAAACTTGTGTCCATTACCCAAACCTAGGTTCTCCAACTTCTCATGGCCATACCTCTCTAATCGTGAGGAGTTATGTGACATTCCACATACCACCGAAAATGGCATGACAAGCACTATCCATCTAGGATAGTTTCACTGACAAATTCACTGAACTTCATCTCATTATTCCAAAAATAAGCATGGGTTCTCTAACCATACTTCTATGATAACTCAATCTGCAAAGCGTCTTCTCATGAGGGATTTCACCATAAGGGGACCACTTTGGAGTTAATCTATTTGTACTGATTATGAACCATTGCAAGACAATAATGAGTCATTTTTGCATCAAACAAAATTGGGTCCATTACCCAAACCTTTTTTCTACCGGGCTTTCTTCAGGGGTTGACATCAATCACTAAGGGTTGACATCAATATACAATATCACTCTCCAATAGTTGACATCAATGACAACCAACAATCCATACCAACTATCCATCAGCCTAAGCCAACTGTTTGACAATCTCCCCCTTTGGCATTGATGGCAACAACAACATTGATGGTAACACTTAGTCATGATAACATTCATGCTTATACTCTTTATCAATGTTTCTATCTATCCCCCTTTGACATCAATGGAAAAGGGTATCTCCCATTGGGGTTTCTCCCCCTGAATGAACTCTCCTTGGGGCTTCTCCCCCTATCTACGTGCCTTTGATTTTTCTTTTTGTTTATAATCCTCTGATTACTCTCCTTCCCTTCATATGAATAATATCTCCCCCTTTGACAAAGGGTATCACTATGAAATCATATCGCTCATTCTTCCCTTGTGACAATCACTCCCCTTGGAAACATGCCTCTATGCTCTCTCTCCAAGCATTTAACTTTGCATCTAATAAATCTCTCCCCCTTTATCCTATTTATGGTGCTTCCTCGTGTACATCTAAGACATATAAGATAAGCATTCAAAATCATTCATTTTGGATTATAAATTACTCCTAGTCTCTGGCGAAGATACTCAAGGGCTTCCCGTGGAAACGGTTTTGTAAATATGTATGCCACTTGTTATTTTTTTCCCACATATTCAACTCTGTTGTTCTTCTCTGCAACCTGTTTCCGTAGAAAGTGATACTTGATTGGAATGTGCTTCGTCTTGGAGTGCATCACCGGGTTTTTTGAGATACTAATGGCGCTTGTATTATCACAATAGATTGGAATGGGCTCATCATACTCAACCTGTATATCTGTCAAAGTTTGTTTCATCCAAAAAACTCGTGTACAACATGTTCTTTATGAAATATACTCTTCCTCGGTTGTAGATAGAGATATTGATGATTGTTTCTTGCTTATCCATGATACTAAACACTCACCCAAGTAGAACGTTGCTCCACTGGTGCTTCGTTGGTTATCAATACAACCTGCCCAATCTGCATCTATGTAGGCAATAAGAGATATATCCTTTCCTTTTGGATACCATAATCCAAAATCTTATGTTCATTTGAGATATCTGAAAATTCTCTTTACTGCTAATACATGTGATTCCTTTGGTGCTGCTTGAAATCGTGCCACCTGTCCAATTGCCTGCATTACATCTGGTCTAGATGATGTCACATATAGTAGGATACCAATCATTGACCTGTATTGCCTCTGATTTGTAGACTTTCAATCATCATCTTTGCTTAACTTTTAGTTGGTTTGCATGGGAGTGATAACTGGTTTGAAATATTCCATTCTGAACCTCTTTAGCATTTCTCTGATATACTTGGTTTGAGAAATAAAAATTACTTGGTTTCTTTGACTTATCTAAAGTCCCAGAAAGAAGGATAGTTCTCCAAGTAATGACATTTGAAATTCATTTTGCATATCCTTTGCAAATTTCTGTCTTAACCTGTCATCATCACTTGATGTAGAGGTTGTTGTTTGCGCTTCCTTTCCATATTTCATAGAGATTTTTGTCATTATTGTTTCTGAGCATTACTCTGTTTTGAATGTGAACTAATGTATGCACTACATGTGTCCAAAAAATATCTGTCAATTTGGAATCCATTAGCATTGTTCGAGCCATTTCTTGTGTAATTATCATCTATTATGATTATGTTCCTTTGTCTCTGAACCACTCTCTAACCCAATCTATGAATCCATCATCCACTATCATATATTTGTCCAAACCTGCTAAGTGTTCTTACGAATCCATCTCTGTCCATACTGTCCAAGACTCTACTTGCACAAAAATCCATAATGTTGACCCATTTATCACTATACTATCATGAAGTCTTGATTAATCAATCAAACTATACTTCTGCTAACTGATTTCTCTGAATATGTCTTCTCAAACTTTGCAAGTTTCTCGAAGGATGGTTCTTTGGTTTGTCCCAACTATCACATAGAATCCCCCTGTCTAATATTCATATTACTTGGGAGTCTCTAAGACAGATGGCTCAGAGAAATTCCTTCTTTGATGTGTATTCATCATCATCTCCATTGGTAGATTCATCATCATCTTCATTAGTAGATTCATTATCTCTTTGAGATCTCACTTCTTTCGTTCTATCTGTGGATTCATCTTTCACTGCAATTCCTGAAAGTACAATCTCTTGAACCTATTCCTTATTTACATGTCCTTCCTTTCTTTAAGTTATTTTCCAAACCTTTATGTATCTGACATCTTTATTTTTCTCTATAGAATTTTCTTCATCTCGTTTTATTGCCAATCTTGCGATCTATGGTACTTGGTCTTTGTTCACTTGTTCTTCCTGTTTTCTTATCCATACTTTCTTATATATGATATCAATATTATATTTCATGGAATTATCGATCATTCTTCTACAATCACTGGCTATGTGTCCATAGTTATTACATTTGTAACACTCAATATTACGTGCGACGACATAGGCACTTTTTGCTTGAACATTTCTTTTATAATTCCTGCAATCTGCAACCTTATGTCCAAAGTTAGTACAACAAAAACAATGACCATAAAATAAATTTGCATACCTGGGAGTGAATGATCTTCTTTGTGGCATAGTCCTTCTGATTTTTTTCCTTGACTAATCATGATCATGATTGAAGCTTCTTTTTGGCTTGAACATGGATGGTCTTCTTGAAGATGTATTTTCAATACTTTTCTTAGATTCTGGTTGACCATGATTCCTTCCTTTGAGTACTTCTGCATAACTCTTTCTATTTTCTTCATTATTCTTTTCTATCAACCTAGAGTTCTTCTCTTCATTCTCTATAACTGATGTGGATGTTTCTGTCTCTTCACCGTTATTGTTGAGCTTGACTATTTTACTTCTCAATGTGACAACTTATTCTTCAAGCTTCTTAACCTCTTCTTCTTTATTCATTATCTGAGACTTCATGACCTCTTATGTTCTCTTTGCTTCTTCAAGTTGGATTTTCAGTGTAATTATTTCTTCTTCCAATCTTCTCTCTTCTTGACCAAAATTTTCCTCAAGTTGGTTTAAGTCATTGGTTCTTTCCTTGATATGATCCATCAATATATTTTCTCTCTTTTATGCTTCTTCCTTTTGTGCTGCTATGTTGGCTTCTAAACATTTCTTTTGATATTATAGATTTTCTTCAATTCTTCTGGCCTCTTCTAGTTAAGCTCTTAAATTCTTGATGTCCTGCTGATCCTTTTCAGAACCTTGAACACTTTCCTTTTGGTTCATCAATTCTTTCTTGGATGACTTGTTTTCTTCTCTTTCTTTCTTTAGATATTTAATTGCACTGATCAATTTTTATCTGTAATCAACTTCTGCCTCTTCATACTCTTCTGAATCTGAATCTGTCTGACATGATCAACATATTTCTTCTTGTTCTGTATCTGCATCTTCTTTGGCATTTTCTGAATCTGCGATGGGTGAAGAATATATGTCATGTAACTTATCCCAAAGTTCTTTTGTTGATGAAAATTTATGAACCTTTCTCTTATTGGATTAGGTAATCCTTCCCAGATGAAATCCATTGCTATTTTGTTATTCTTCCTTAATTCCTTCTTGGCTGCAGTCTTTTCCCTTTTTGAACTATCATATCCTGCAATAACTGATAGCCAAATATAATGTCCCTATTCATGTAAAAATAATTTTGTCCCTATGCTCCACATATCATACTTAAAACCATTATGACCATTAAACATTGGTACTCCATTCTCAGAATAATCCATGATCTACTTCCAATGGTTAAATTGTTTCCCGAATGAACCAACTCTGATACCAATTGTTGGATTACTGAGAGGGGGGTGAATCAGTAATAGAGAAATTTAATCATTTTTAGCCATATAATCCAAGTGTTATATCAATGTATCATTATCATCCAATAAATATAGAGTAAATAAGTAATGAACAAATGAACAATCATACACATACATAGTACACCAGTGTTTTATGTGGAAACCCAAAGTGGGAGAAAACCATGGAATGATTTTTCTTATATGTCTTGAAGAATTACATTCATTGGAAGCACCAACTTCCTTTGTTTTCCAGCTTCAAATGAAAGGAGGCTCCAACCCCCTAGTTTCTCGGGCTACAACCCGAGGGAAGATCCAAATCCCCAATTCTCTGGCTACAACCAAAAGGAGGCTACAATCCCCTATGTTCTTAGGCTACAACCGAAAGGTGGCTACAACCACCTGTCCTTGCTCCGTCCAACCTCCCTAACATATAAGTAGAATGATGGAACCACTGTCACACTATCACTGTGAGATATACTGTTGTAAACCTGTACCAATCAACCTGCACCAAATAACCTGTACCAATAACCTTAACCATGCATCAACCTGTAATCAACCTGTACCATAAAAAAGTGCATCAACCATGCACCAACCTGTACCAAACAACTTGTAATCAACCTGTGCCATAAACAAGTGCATAAACCATGCACCAACCTGTACCTAAACCTGTACCATGAACAAGTGCATCAACCATGCACCAAACCTATACAAATAACCTGTCACAACAACTTGTCCAAACAACCTATCACAACAACCTGTCTCATCAATATTATCAACCAAATAATATCTACTCACCAAGATCAATCACCAAGACAACTCTCAAAGATGTGCATCAACCAAGCATATCACAACAACTCATAATCATCACCAATATCAGTATGTGCTTCTAATAATACAAGTATATTACATCATCAAGAAACCATGTGTGAAAAATACTATTAACAAGTGCCTCCAACCATGTCCCAATTATGTACCAATCATGTATCAACTACTCATCAATTATGACTCATCAATATGTACCAACATCATCAACTATACACCTCATCTATGTGCCAACTCATCAACTACTTGTCTCAAACATGTACCCAACATGTACCTTAACCAAAAGCCCTCATCAATTTCATCATCCAAATATGATTTGTAACTCTGTAATAGAACTGGTGTATATGATCACATACATGCAAACCTTCCTTAACTTTAACAACAAGAGACTAGCATTTTCATCAAATTGTCCTTTAGTCTCACATGAGTAGTTTTGGATTAGTCAACAACCCTAACTTGAAATAATCATAACTATGTACCTGTAATGGATAAATATATGAAATTGATGCACAATGTTCTTAAGTGTGTTTAATGTAATTCCTCCAGGTTTCACTACTTGGAACCTCTCAGAAAAGGAGTTATAGCAAATATGGCATACCTTGCTGAATTCTGGATTATTCTAGAGAGCGACCTTGTAGAGCCTGCCCCGCACTGAATATTTGTTGAATCGATCTGAAACTATTACACAACATACTAAAGAATGTACTATAACCAAAAAATTTGGTCTTACTGAATTTGATTATTTTATGAAGAAGTTATGATGTTTTTTTCCCGAAACACATGTTTTAGACTAGTTTCAGGACTAGCCACAAACCCTATTTTCTATGGAGTGTAACTCCAAAAATACAATGACCCAAAAGATGATTTTTTTACCACAGATACTTGGATATGTTTCCTTAATGGAATAAAAATTTTATTATCTAAATCATTCTATAAAAAAATGTTATTATGAAAATGGTGAGATGACCTGTAAATAACATACCTTAGAAATCATCATCAAAAGAATTTATCCTCCCTTAAATTCCAGCCTTCTTTCCTTCACCTTCCTTCTGAAATTTGGCTTAGATATACTTTGGTTACCTCAGACACCTATAGATATTCAATATTCTCAAGTGTGATCTTAAATGAGAGAGTCTTGCCTCTTATTTATACTCTCCAAGTAGCTTCCTTAAAAACATCTTCTAGGTCACTTTGCCCACTTTCCTTATTTTAGAGTTAGCCCACTTCTTATTTCTCCATTAAATTTATTATTTAAATAATTTATTTTTTATTCACTTTGAATTATAGTACACTCAACACTTCACTTTATTATTTATTTTCTAAAATCTCTTAAACCACTTTGACTACTTTGACCTTTTGGGGATTCTAGATGACATACGAGGCTCCTCCAATTTTGTAAGGCCATAACTCTCAAACTGTGAGGAATTATGTGACGTTACACATACAAACAGAAATGGAATGACATGTAATACCCATATAGAATAGTATTACCTTCAAATATGTCAAAACTCATACCATATCCATCAAACAAACATGGGTCCATTACCCAAACCTGGGTTCTCCAACTTCTCATGACAATAACTCTTTAATCGTGTGGGGTTATGTGATGTTCCACATACCACCAAAAATGGCATGAAAATAAATATCCATCTAGGATAGTTTAACTAAAAATTTATTGACCTTCATCTCATTATTCCACAAATAAGCATGGGTTCTGTAACCATACTTCTAGGATAACTCAATCCACAAAGCATCTTCCCATGAGGGTTTTCACCATAAGCGGTCCACTTTGGAGTTAATCCATTTGTACTTATTATCAACCATGACAAGACAATAATTAGTCATCTTTACATCAAAAAAACTTGGGTCCATTACCCAAACCTTTGTGCTACTGGGCTTTCTTCAAGGGTTGACATCAATCTACAATATCACTCTCCAATAGTTGACATCAATGAGAATCAACAATTCATACCAACTATCCATCAACTTAAGCCAACTGTTTGACAACCTTGTTAAAAAATGAAACATAGATTACAAACATAGTTCTTGTTTATGTGTCAATCTCGTTAAAAAATGAAACAGAGGTCTGGGGATTGCACCTGGATTCACGAGAATAGTTCTTGTTTGTGTGTCAAGCTCATTGTTTGCACCCAATTCGTCACCTTGTGAGAAAATAAAAGGTGCTTACATGCCCAGTTGGGTCTTGTTGAGCATGACAGCTGTAGAGTAAAGGGTTAGAGAAACAAAAACAAAACTATAAGAAAGAATCAAATCAAAACAAACTAAAACTATGAGCATATAAAAAAAGAAATAACAAAGACAACAAGACCAATATCACCAATGTTTTTAGGCTGATCAATTGATGAAATCAAAGCACAATGAAGAAAGGGGACTGTGAGTCCCTTCTTTCCCCAATGGAAGGCTCTTGTGCCCTCACAAACTTGATCTCCTTACAATAAGAAAATGAGAATGATGGTGAAAGAAATCCAAGCACATTCACTCAATGGAGAGGTGAATGGCTCAATGAAATGATGCTAATGTGTTATTGTCAAGGAGTGAGTCCTTAAAACAATCTAAGCAGCATAACATTACATGAAATTCCTTGAGAAAATGAGGTTTCCTCATGGCTTTTTATAGCATTGCATTGGGTGATTATGTAACTCCTTTGAGGTGTGAAAAGGGGCTCTTTAGGGCTTAATTAGGTCTTTGACCAGCCTACCATGCGGATTCAGCTCAGATTTGGGAGTCAAATCATCTTGGGAGCTGATCCATAAGTGGTTGGGAGGCCGACCAATTCCATAAATGCGTCGTTTAGCAGGTGCGCGGGTTTTTGCGCCAACAACCGTGCGTCGTGCGCGCATGCGTGCATTGTACGTTCTTGTTCCGTGCATATGAGCGCGCACCCAACTTCTGTAAAGCACCCTTTGATTTTTGGTTACTTTGTATATAGTTTTTGACCTTTTTGCAATGTTGGGAAATTAATTCAGTGCCATGAATGAATTCATTCCTGTTTGACGATGCTGAGTTCTTGTTTCCATGTGCGGACGAAATTTCAGTGATAACAGATGCTCCCTGATGGATGAGGTTAGGAGCATACGTATAGCCGAAATCCATCAATGTTTCTTCTACTGAAAATGGTGTTGTAAGAGAGAGCAAGAGTGGGACTGTGCAGAGCAATCCGTTGGAGAAGAAAGGAACCGGTAGAACCCGACCTTCCATAAGGTGCGTAACAATATACAACTGTGTACAAACGAGGCGGGCATGCCCCATGCTCGTGTTATGTAACTCTGATAAAATATGACGGAAGTGCTGGTGTAGATAACTGCAGCACCCTCGGGGGCGGTGATGATAAAGGCAGAAGACAATTCTGCAAAGGAATGTACTCTGAACAATAGGCAATGATCACGGTAATAAGCAATGACGATGATGTGGGCATTGATGGTCCTACTAGGTTCAGAGGTATTCGAAAAATGATAAAAAAAAATGCAATAGTCGCAAAGTAAGACCCACCATAACATGAGAAAGTGTTAGCGTCGAATGTTATGGGGGCCAACGACAGCAGGGAGCAATGGTGTTTCACCCTGTGCCGTCCGAGATATCTCATTAAATGGAGAATGAGAATCAAGATACTGTCGCCCTTCTAGAAAAAATGTGTTGCTGTCGACAAGAGGGTAACGCGACTCCCAGAAGCAAAGGGCTTCATAGAATCTACTGAGTGAGGAAGTGGCAGAGGTACATGGATGAAGTCAAAAAGTGGGAAGACTCAAGACTGCCCTTGGTTGGAGGGTGTATGATATAATGAGTGGCTGCAACCGTGTGACAAGGTCGAGTGTCAGGGGGACGTCAAGACCGAGGATAAGTTGTGCCAGAGGTGGGACAAGGTAAACAAATTCATAGGGTAGAGGTAAGTGACCTATGGAGTATTCTGAAGATATGGACGATGTCGATAAGGGTAGATGAGAAGAAATGCTCCAACCAAGGGTGACATGGGTTGCGTGTGTCCAAAAGGAGAAAGTCGCCAACGGTGACGACAAAAGAAAATGTAATGACTGAAAATAAAGGCGTTTGTACAATAAATAATGAATAATTTGGGAAAAATGTACAAATATAGAAACGGGTGCCCCAGTGTGAAATGAGTGCCCCAGGGAGGGCAAAAATTTCTTGGAAAATAGATGAAGGGTGGGGGGCCCTTTGGTGAGTTTCTGTATGAGGTAGGTGAAATGAAGATAGGTTCGCAAATGGGAAAACTGAGGGTGGATGAAATGGAGGGTTCATGATCCTGCGGAGGTGCAGGTAAAAAAGAATAGAACCATAAAGAGATGATCTAGGATTCCATATGGGAAGCTAGCAAAATGAGGAGAAGAAGTATGTGGTTGATGCGCAACAGGATGCAAGACTATCGGGAATCCCATCCCTAAAGGGTAATGAAGAACAGCATGAGTGTCAAAAGTGCCAAAAGGTGCTATGAATGGGACAACTCATGTGGGTAAGAGAGCTACCGGGTAACAGTACCGAAGATTCAAATGGAGGTGTGAGTACTGCAGAGCCGGGAATGAGGATCCTAAAGGAAAATATCAGAGGGTGTGACTGGAAATGGAAATGAAATACAACGGGGGAGACTACATGCCAGTGCTAAATATATATACCTGAAGGGATGATGTCGGTGACCGATGAGCAAGTACCTGTGCACATAACAATCAAATACCCAAAGTGAACTATATCTGAAGAGAATCAAAGACATGGGCATGTACTTGACAAATGTGACTATGCGCGTTCGTACCTGACCATGATATGAAGAAAAAGGGTGCCCCGGGGGCCTAGGGTGAAAAGTGACCCAGGGACGACCGAGATGTAGGCGACGGTATGTTGATCCCGTGGCTGAAGACGGTTTGAAAAATGGACACCTTGGGCTCCCAGAATGGTGAGTGGAAGTTTGGGAAAAGGCCTATATATAGTTGTAGGGCCCACATTGCCACCTCATTTGTACCTACTGCTACAGTGACTAGACGAGCAGATTGCAGAGGAGATTGGGATTTTTAGGGAGCACAAGGTATCCGATCGATGGTGTGCGAGTATTAGGTTGGTGGTCTGATCATCCTGCACAGAAATAGGTTTCCAATTTTTGGGCAGGGTAGGTACGGGGGGCCGTACAGGGGGTGTGAGGGGATTTTTTATAGGATGTGGGCCCACATGCCGTGGGCGATTCAGTGGAAGGCGTGCATACGTGCACGCCTATCCAGTAAATAGACGCGCATGGATGCACGTGAGGGGGGATTTAAGGCGTGCCCTAGGGGCGCGCCTGTGAGGCGGACAGGCGTGCATTAGTGCGCGCTTGTGATGTGGACAGTCGCGCTTTGGAGTGCGGCTGTAAGTTGGATAGGCGCACTCAAGAGCGCTCCTGTGTAATGAACAGGCACGCATATATGCGCGCCTGTGTAGTGAACAAGTGCGCATATGTGCGTGCCTGTGGGTGAAAAAACCGCGCCTATGAGGCAAGGTTGAAGGGTAAAAAAAGTGAGTCTTTTTGATGCATTGGATGGTTGCATAAGCTGATATAGGACTCTGTGTTGTGTGCATGTGGCTAGTAGTGACTATGGTTGTTCGGTGGTGTGAGAAAGATTGGTCGCAGTTGCGAGATGCTGTGGCCAATGCAGGGCCTGAGGTGTGAGCGACTTTAGCAACCTGTGGGTTGCTAAAGTTCTTTGAGTGCCCGTTGATACGAGCACATAAGTACTTACTACAGTTCCTGCTCCAGATGTGGAGTCCGGAGCTGCACTGCTTCCTCGTGCGAGGAGAGCAGATCCCCTTCACTGCGGTGGGGGATGTATATTTTTTGACTGGGCTCCCCTTCCGGGGAACGCCTCTGCCGGCAGAGCCTGTGTTGCCGAGGGATACACCGCTTGCTACGATCGCCAAGAAATATTGCTCAGGAGAGAACTACATGTCTGCGACTGTAGTGAGTGTTAGTGGTATAGATTCCCTGGCGCATCATTGCATAGCGGCGATGATTGTTCGTGTGTATGGGTCACTTTGTGACCCAACGGATTAGTGGTGGCCAGCTGCTGGTGCTGGAGAGGGTGGTGGTGGGCCGTGAGCGTTTCGCATGGGGGCTTACACTGCATGCATGGATGATCGCGCAGTTGGACCGTTTTCGGTCCACAGGTACCGAAGAGTTTGCTTTTGGCTCGATCTTGGTAGCCTGGTTCTTAGAGAGGGTGCCGATGCTGCGCTCGAGGGTTCTATGAGAGGCGCCTGGGGCACGAGAGCCGTGATTGAGGTGGTGGTATTCATTTTTGGTTCTCCACGGGGGTGGCGAAGGTGGCCATTATTTTACAGTGCAGGCGGCACAGATATGGCGGCAGATGCCACAAGTGATATTTCGGTACCCCTATGCTGGGGTTGACTTCCGGGGGGAATCGAACATGGTGTTGCCTCCTGGGGAGGTTTTTGACCATCGAGGTATGTTGAGTATTGTGTATGTTTTGATTTATGTTATCTTTTGATATATCAGTTCATATGTGATATAGACGCTGATATGATCGTTTGTTTGTTGTTTGTGGCATGTGCATATGTGGCACCTCGCGGGCGTGAGGTGGAGTTGCAGAGAGCGTCAGTTCAGCGAGAGCCAGAGAGACTGCCGCGTGGAGAGAGGCGTTGGTGGGATGAGGCTGCAGGGCAACCAGCAGAGCCCAAGAGGGCAGCGAGGAGGCGTCAATTCGATGACCCTAGTGCGGGGCCATCACACGCTCCTCCGGCGGCAGCCGGAGTAGATTTTGATGATATACGCTGTCGTCTAGAGACGGTGTTACAGGACGTGCCTGAGGGCATGTGGATACGCATCCACGACGAGGGGTTCCTGGAGCAGTGTATAGGAGTACCGCCACCATGGCGGGGTATAGTGCGATGAGTAGCTGTGCTTGCCGTGATGACGAGTGGACGCCTACCGCCAGGGCAGGAGGGTCCTGTGGGTGTTCCACCACCACCGCCTAGGGCAGGTGGGGGGGGCCACCACCTCCTCCTGAGGGAGGAGCAGGCGGGGGTGCGATAGAGGCACCCTGATGGATGATGTATACTTTTTGTTTATAGGCTGGTGAGTCGGTTTTTGTACCGAGGTGCTGCATTAGCCTACGGATAAATGTATTTT
>ML784851.1:362610-396701 GCA_009831015.1 Picea engelmannii
ATGTTGTGACAGGATTTATGAGATGTGTTATGTATGTCTAGCTTGATGTGATATATGCCAATCTAACACTATGTTAGCTATTTCATCTGTTGTTTGATTCAATTGTCTTGGAATATGTGTAAATTTAATGGAATCAAAATGTCGAGATAACAGTCTAACCTGTAGGTATTTGCGAAAGAGGCACGGATCGCGTACACGGTAT
This sequence comes from Picea engelmannii, assembly GCA_009831015.1. Taxonomy (NCBI): domain Eukaryota; kingdom Viridiplantae; phylum Streptophyta; class Pinopsida; order Pinales; family Pinaceae; genus Picea; species Picea engelmannii. The sequence goes on from ML784851.1 coordinate 362,813, forward strand.
ACATTGTTGAGTTGGAGAACGACTAGTTGAGAGTCGAGGAAGATGATAAGGTGGCGAATATGATGACGTTGGGCGTCGGCCAGGAGGCCAATGACCGTAGTGTATTCGGCTTGGTTGTTGGTTGCTGGCCCCAAACAGATGTCGCTTGAATGTATCATTTCATGTGAGGGGGTATATAGAGCCCAAGCCGCCGACGCGAGATTTTGTGTCCAACAGCTGGCGTCGTCGGCGTAACCGATGTTGTAAGCTGGTGGAGGAAGCATATGTCAAGAGCACAAAGGATAGTTTAGATGAGGGGGAAGGAGAAAAAGAAAAAACACTAAAAAAGAAGAAAAAATAACCTAAAGTAGAATGACTACTTCTAAGCATAAAATTTCTTGAGGTAATACCCATTGACGGGTTCCTTGAGCAAGAGGCCTTCGAGGGAGGCCAGGATGTATGCGCCTTTGGTGAGGCAATGTTGGATGATGTAAGGGCCATGCCAAAGTGATTCGAATTTGTCGTGGCCAAAGGTATCATGAGCGATATCATAGGCCAAGACGAGGTCACCTTCTCGTAATGAATGAAGGTTGACATGGCGATCAAAGGTAGCTTTGGATCGTTTTTTAGCTGCCTCGTTGTTCTGTAATGAAGATCGACGATCTTCATCCAATGACTCCAAGTTCAGCAAGCGCTGCTCCATTGGAGCAGTGTCAGGTAATAGCTCAATTGCGGTGTGTAGGGTGGGAATTTCGCACTCGATGGGAAGAGTTGCCTCGACCCCATGGACTAAATGAAATGGCATGAAACCTGTAGCGGTCTTTACTTATGTTCGATAAGCCCATAGTGCAGAAAATAACATATGATGCCAATTGGTTTTATGTTTATTAACTGTGCACTGTAACATGGTCTTGAGGACTTTGTTCACTGCCTCGACCTGTCCGTTTGACTGAGGGTAATATGGCGAGGCGAACTCATGAGAGAAGCCTAGACGAGATGAGAGTTCGACAAAGATCTCATTCTCGAAGTGTTTCTCGTGGTCGGAAACCAGTTGGAGTGGTACTCCAAAACGGGATATGACATGGTTAAAGAAGAAACGCGCTGCAGTGTCAGCAGTGTTGTTGAAGGTGGGCATAGCTTCGGCCCATTTGGTGAAGTAATCAACGGCAACAACAATGTATTTGTGACCATTACTGGAGGGGGGATTACAAGTCATAAAGTCTATGCCCCATTTTCAAAAGGGGCCGGCTGTAATGACAGGGTGAAGAAGAGTGGGGGGAGCACGGGCTTTGTTGGCATAGAGCTGGCATTGCTCGCATCGTTTCACGGCATGAATGCAATCATGAAATAGGGTAGGCCAAAAGTAACTGGCTCGGATAATGTTTTGAGCCGTGGATATACCCGAAAGATGGCCCCGACATGTGCCACTATGGCAGTCATTTAATACTCTGTCGGCCTTGTCAATAGTCAGGCAACGATGAAGAATGGTGTCGATGCCCCGCCGATATAGGATGTCTCCGATGAGGAGGTAGCAGGGGGCCTGATGGAGAATACGCCGACAATCATCGCGCGATAGGTGGTTACTGAACTTTTGAGTTCGTAGGTAGACAAGAAGGTTGCCATACCAAGGATCATCTGACGCGATGTAAAAGAGATGTTCGTCAGGAAAGTCGGTGTTGACGGGGGGCACTGGGGATGTCAGAGGGAAGGGTCGTGACAAGTTCGGTGAGAACAAGGTCCTTCTTACTCTTAGGCATTGAGAACTCGAGGTCGTATTCCTGGAGGATAACGATCCACCGAGCGAATTTGTCGTTAACTTTCCGACGGCTGAGAAAGTACTGCATAGGGTTGGAATCTGCGACGACCTTTGTGGTGCGAAGCAAAATGTAATGGCGCAGTTTATGGACTGTGAGGAAAACTGCAAGAGCAAGTATCTCTTCGTGTTTGTACTTCAAGGGTGGTCCCGAGAGGTTCTTACTAACGTAGTAAATGAAATGTTCACGATTGTCATCTCCGAGATGGAAGAGGACGCCGGCTACTGATACAGTTGATGCTGATACGTAGAGGATGTAGTCGGGATTATAGTCAGGTGCACTAATTAAAGGTGCATTTGAAAGCGTTGCTTTAAGATCGTCATACGATTGTTGGGCATAGTTGTCCCAGTGAAAAGGGATGTCGTGACGTAGTAAGCGAAGGAAACCATGTGCGCGGATGGCGTAATCTGGGACAAAGCGACGAAGAAAGTTATCTTTTCCCTGAAGACTTTGAAGTTGTCGTAAATTCCAAGGAGGTGGAATTTCGTTGATGGATTTGACTTTAAGGGGGTCCACGGTAATATCGCTTTGGGAAACGATAAAACCGAGGAGGCGTTCGGCAGTGACACAGAACACACACTTGAGGGGGAAAAAGCAGATGTTGTACTAGCGGCACCGTTGAAAGATGATTCATAAATCATCGAAGTGTTGGGTGCACTTCTTGGATCGAGCTGTGAGGTCATCCAAATAGGCGAGGATGATTGCAGCCAGATCATGAAATATGTATGTCATCGCCCGCTAGAAAGTTGCGCCAGCGTTTTTTAGGCCGAAGGGCATGACACGATATGAGAAAGTACCCCATGGGGTAATGAATGCCATCTTATACTGATCGACTGGGTGGATTTGAATTTGGTTATAGCCATAGAATCTGTCCACAAAGGAGAGAGCCTCGTGGTCGGCGCAGTCGTCGATAATTTGATCGATGAACGGCGTTGGAAAGTTGTCTTTTGGACATGTTTTATTGAGATCGCGAAAGTCTGTGCAGACACGAATAGTGCCCTGTTTTTTTTCAACGGGTACAAGGTTGGAAACCCATGAAGTGTAAGCGATGGGGTAAATAAACCCGACCGTACGTAATTTGTCAATTTTGGCTTTGATAGCCGTGGCCTTAGATCGGTGTAGCGGTCGTTGTTTCTGGCGAACTGGTGTGATGTCCGGCCAGGTGTCGATGCGATGTTCGACAATAGATGGGTCGAGGCCAAGCATCTTCGTGTATGACCATGCGAAGATACCCCTGTATTCCTGGAAGAGGGATTTATATGCGGCGATTTCCTGAGGAGTGCAAGAAGCTCCAATGATGATTTCTTCGACGATGCCCTTTTTAATGGAAATGTCGATTTTGATGGTGGGGGAAATGTTAGCCAGATTACCTTCTTCAAATGCGTCGGGGGCAGGAATGGGGTTTTTGAACCAATCGATAGGCCATGATGGGATGAAATCTTTGGTTTCGACCACTTAAACAGGGTTTTTGTGAGGAGGCATGAGAGCGTCCTGTGGAAGGAAGATTGCGCGATGATGTAGTGCGTCCCAGGGAGAGTCTGAGCGTTGTATCTCTTCCAGTATTTCTTCGTCGTATTGGAAACGAAAAGAATATAATGGATCGTGAGGAGTGATTTCAGTGACAGTGTGATTGTCCCCTGCTGAAGAAACAAAGGGGGTAATGCTAGGAGATGGTGAGGGTTAACTCGTCATAAACCATATGTTGAAGCACTGAGGGGTACCTGTGGTGGTTGGATGGAGAGTCTCCGCTGGGGAATGAGTAGGAGAGTTGGGGGGGTTGCAGGGTAAATCCTCAGAGACGTCATTTAAGAACCATGGAGGCGTTGGGAGTGCCTCGGGCTCGGGAGAAATGATATGAAGATCCTTGAGTGAGGAAGTAATGTCAATTACCATTGTTGCGGGTTGATACCGTAGGGCCAATTGACGTTTCCTATATGCCAGGATCATAGGACACTGGTATGTAAAATGAGCCAACGAATCGCAGAGAGAACAAGGGCATCTCAGACATTCATTGACTGAAGTGGTGACATAACGAATGTCTGTGATATTTGAAGAGGACATAGCAGGGCGTGGGTTGTTCTGGATGTTTTGGCGTACAACTGCTAATGTCTGCCGAAAGCGTGGCAGTGCTGGGCAATGATGGGTGTAATGGCCATATTCGGAACATATAGCACACACAAATTTAGTCCTCAACCCTTTACTACTGGAAGGTGTGGTGGTAGTAGTGGGATTAGCAGTAGTGACGGGTGTTGTGGGGGATTGATTGGGGGGAATCAAATTCCGTAATTCAGGTAGGGATGGGCAATTGTTGGTTTGGTGGCCCTCTTTCTCATATAATGCGCAAGGTGGTGGGATGCGTGGAGGAAGTGGAGTTGTGGGCTCATTTTTCTTTCTCCTGCCCCCAGCTATAGCAGGGGGGGTAGGGAGTATGGAGGTAGTGGGGGTGAGGACGGGAATCATCATGGGGAGGCTTTCCTATGGGGGAAGGGATGGGCGAGGGACCATCTCAGGTGGATGTAAATACCACACTGGGATTGCTAACACCATATTGGGTAGTGTAAGAGTTGCGGCTACCTGAAAATCTTCTATACCGGGTGGAGGGTAAAAGAAGGGAATTTGAGTGAGGGTTGGGGGAACTGTCTCCCAAACGGGATTTTTCCCTTGAGGGGATGTGGATTTGTGGACTGTTGAGGTCGATGAGTGCGCAGGAGGCTCCGGTGGGAGTGTTTCTGCGACTATTGAGACGTCAGGAATGACTGAAGCCTCCTGAGGAGGAAGAGAATCATCCATGTGAGTTCCATCAAATGAGATGACACGGACTTGATTAGGGGGAAGGAGTGGTGGTGCTCCATGGTATGTCCCTAATAAGGATGGATATTTGAAAATCCCAGGACCCATCTCGACAAGTGGATATGCGTCTTTGTTGGTATGGATGAGAGGAAGAATGTTATAGAGATTGGCAGATGGATTAGGCCCATAATGTGAGACTTGGTCGATGGTCACGATCTTCCCATTGTGAGGAAACATGATTGTTCAAAAGACGGAAGATGCCATTGCCTTCATGGCATACATGTAGCTACGTCCGAACAAGATATTGTAATCGAGCAGAGCATCGATAACTTTGATGTCAATGAGAATAGTTTTTCCCCCGAGTTCGACAGGGACATTTTGGAAGAGCCCTTCAGGAGATGATGGTCGTCCGTCATAAGCTCGTAAGGTGATGGCGGAGGGTATGAGTTCCGGAGAACCCAGTTTCTGCCAGACTATTTTGGACATGATGCATGTATATGCACCTTCATCAATGATGCATCGATGGACGGTGATGTTCCGTATTTTACTGGTATTTGAATAGCGACCAAGGAGGGAAGACGAGGTTCGTAGCTATCAAGGTCGAAGGTGATGAGTCGAGTATCAGCAGGGTCGATTGCCCCCAAGGCGGAAAGTAGTGATTTCCGTTGTGTAGGACAAGTCTGGAGGACTTCCAAAACTGACATGGAAGTCGGGGATTGTGCTAAGTCGTCCACTAAGCTATAGTTATGAGCGGCCCTAGCCTGTGGATTGTGAACATTCCTGCGTAAGGGGATGTGAGGGATGCGTAATGGTAGTTCGACGGAAGGGAGGGGGATCACCAACGGGGGTCCCGTCGGTGTAGGTTTTGTCTCTGGAGAGATAGGAGTAGACTCAGCTGGTGTCTGATACTGACGATTGCGTGTTTGCAAAAGAATTTCTTCCTCACTGGTGAGGAGAATTGTTCGTTCTGCTGGATTATTGGGATTATGGTATTGGGCCTTGGCCCACCTGAGGTGGGGGATGTTGTGTGTCCTGTTGGGTGTTTATCACACCTTGATGTGGGATAGGATTTTGCAACACAGCGGGAGGGGGTTGCTGAACATACTGTTGTGGTGCCTGTTGAGGGGCGGTTTGTGTAGGGGTATGGGGAAGACTCCCCGAGTCTTTCAACCGTTTGAAATCAGCGATCTAGGGGCAATGGTGAGTGTAATGACCGAACTCGCCACAAAGAGCACAAGGGTGGATGGTTTTAACATTATTTCTCCCTTGGTGTTTGTTGTTATTGCGCCCTTGGGGGTTTTGGTTCCCTTGGTTCTGATTGCTCCCAGTGGGTTGGTGTTGTGGGGGTTGATTCCCTCCTTGACCAGGGTTGTTGTTATTCATGTTCCGTCCTTTCTTCTTGGCATTGTTCGAAGGGTTGGTTTTGTTCAATTGTTCAAAATTTTGGTACTGTTGAGCAGCAGAGGGTTGAAAAAAATTTACCCCCGCATGAGGATGTGGGGGAGCCATGGGTTGTGGAGGACCAGGAAACGAGAAATATGGATTTTGTGGTGGTACCGATCCATAAGGTACATAGGAAGGCGTAGTTCTCTCACTAGTACTATAAGTTGACGTTGAGGGAGTACCATTGTTTGTGGGAATAGGTGGATGTATGGGAGGTGTCGATGGTGGTCCACTGATGGGTGGAGGTATAGCAACAGGGTATGGCTGTTGATAAGGTGGTGGGGGGTAATAAGGAGTGCTCCCATATGCAGGCGGGTATTGAGGTGTTCCATACATCGGTGGTGGTTGGGTTTGTGGATTATTGTGTGTGGTGGCACCTATTAGTCCGTCTGCTGAGTGCGACATCCCAGGTTTGTCTTGGCCAAATGGCACAGGTTTTGGAAGATCAGGAAGTACTGTGTACAAGTACCCTGACTGTGCGTAGATAAGGTCATTTTTTTTAGCCTTAATAATAGCCTCCTCTTTGGATTGAGGGAAGGTGGAAGCTACATCTTTACCAAGTAGAGAGACAAGTGATCTAAGAAACCAGTCAAGACATTACTGCTTGGTGGTTTCTGCTTTACACAAACTACGTCGCCTACGCCACTCATGAATGTGGTCAGCGATGTGGGTGGCTGAGGTTTGTTTGAAGTTAGAAAATAGTTCTATATTGTTGTCATGGAGGATGGGTAATTGGAAAAATTTCAAGAAGACTTTGGCCAATGACTCAAAGGTCCCATGGGACCCTGATTTTTCTTCGACATACCATTTGGCTGATGGGCCAGTAAGTGTGCGCTGAAATAATCACAATCTGATGGAATCATCCATGATGCTATTGGAAGAACACCATAGATGAAAGGTCATGACGTGGTTGGTAGGATCATCCCCTGCCTTTCCTTCAAACTTTGGTATGTCCGAAGGAAGTTTGGTTGTCATTGCAGGCCATGTGGCGTCATGCAATATAGGATCATTGGTGAGCTTGGTGAGATCCGGTATGTTGAGAGAGGCCAAGTATGGCATCTGTAGTGGGGTGGCAGTATTAGTTCCAGCCATAGTGTGTTGTGAACCTGACCCTTGATGGCGACTAGGTGGGTTGGTGCTCCCTCCTTGAGAGGAAGTGTGTCTCCCGCTTCCATGCAAAGGAGAGCGAGTGAATGTATGACCTTGGGAAGTGGACCCAAGTAATGTAGAACCAAGCAAAGTTGATCCTAAGATAGTAGCACTCACAGGAGTGTATGAATGAGGTACCGATGAGCGGGTACGACTAGATACTCCCCCTAAGATAGGAGGGAGGTTGAGCAAGCGTCGTGAACGATGGGGGTTCTGTGGTTCCCCTATGATGTCAAACTAGTTATGTGAATGTGTGCACAAAGTGGTGAGAGAAATATAGAAACAAGAGATTTTGCTGTGACTATTTTACACAATATATATATCAAAGTCAGACTGTAATCAGATGTGCATCATACATAAATCAGAAAGAAGCATATATATGGGTAAGAGGGTTTTGTCCACATGGGGAAAAAAGAAAGCAAATGCTCGTGTCCTAGAAGACGTAATGTCCTTCCTCTCAAATAGCATTGGACCTTCCAATAGTACTCAACAGTGGGGTCTGAAGTCAGCGGCTGAGACACTAGTGAAGGATGAAACAATTGGTTATAATGAGGGGTAGAGGGGGCATATCCCGAAAGAGCTGGCGATATTTCCCAATAGCCACACAAAATCCAATCAAGGTGAAATTGCAGCCCACAATCGGCACCTGGGTAGATGTCCTAAAATTGGTCACTAGGTACCTCGGTCACAGTGTGGCATTTAGATTTTCAGCCTAAGAAATGGGTCACGGGCTGGATCTCGTCCAATAGGTGGGTGCCTCAAGGGGGGACGCACAGAACAACCAAATACCCAAAGTGAACTATATATAAAGAGAATCAAAGACATGGGCATGTACTTGACAAATGTGACTATGCGCGTGCGTACCTGACCATGATATGAAGAAAAAGGATGCCCCAGGGGCCTAGGGAGAAAAGTGACCCAGGGACGGCCGAGATGTAGGCGACGGGATGCTGATCCCATGGCTGAAGACGGTTTGAAAAATGGACACCTTGGGCTCCCGGAATGGTGAGTGGAAGTTTGGCAAAAGGCCTATATATAGTTGTAGGGCCCACATTGCCACCTCATTTGTACCTGCTGCTATAGTGACTGGATGAGAAGATTGCAGAGGAGATTGGGATTTTTAGGGAGCACGAGGTATCCGATCGACGGTGTGCGAGTATCAGGTTGGTGGTCTGATCATCCTGCACAGAAATAGGTTTCCAATTTTTGGGCAGGGTAGGTACGGGGGGGCGTACAGGGGGTGTGAGGGGATTTTTTATAGGATGTGGGCCCACATGCCACGGGTGGTTCAGTGGAAGGTGTGCATACGTGCACGCCTATCCACCGAATACACGTGCATGGATGTGCGTGAGGGGGAATTTAAGGCGCGCCCTAGGGGCGCGCCTGTGAGGTGGACAGACGCGCATTAGTGCGCGTATGTGAGGTGGACAGTTGTGCTTTGGAGTGCGGTTGTAAGTTGGACAGGCACGCTCAAGAGTGTGCCTGTGTAATGAACAGGCACGCATATATGCGCACCTGTGTAGTGAACAGGCGCGCATATGTGCGCGCCTGTGGGTGAAAAAACCGCGCCTATGAGGCAAGGTTGAAGGGTAAAAAAAATGAGTATTTTTTATGCATTGGATGGTTTCATAAGCTGATATAGGAATCTGTGTTGTGTGCAGGTGGCTAGCAGTGACTATGGTTGTTCGGTGGCATGAGAGAGACTGGTCGCAGTTGCAAGATGTTGTGGCCAATGCAGGGCCTGAGGTGCGAGCGACTTTAGCAACCTGTGGGTTGCTAAAGTTCTTTGAGTGCAAGTTGATACGAGCACAGGAGTAATTACTACAGTTCCTGCTCCAGATGTGGAGTCCGGAGCTGGACTGCTTCCTCGTGCGAGGAGAGAAGATCCCCTTCACTGCGGTGGGGGATGTATATTTTTTGACTGGGCTCCCCTTCCAAGGAACGCCTCTGCCGGCAGAGCCTGTGCTGCCGAGGGATACACCGCTTGCTATGATCGCCGAGCAATATTTCTCAGGAGAGAACTACATGTCTGGGACTGTAGTGAGTGTTAGTGGTATAGATTCCCTGGCGCATCGTTGCATAGCGGCGATGATTGTTCGTGTGTATGGGTCACTTTGTGACCCAACGGATTAGTGGTGGCCAGCTGCTGGTGCTGGAGAGGGTGGTGGTGGGTCGTGAGTGTTTCACATGGGGGCTTACGCTGCATGCATGGATGATCGCGCAGTTGGACCGTTGTCGATCCACAGGTACCAAAGCGTTTGCTTTTGGCTTGATCTTGGTAGCCTGGTTCTTGGAGAGGGTGTCGATGTTGCGCCCGAGGGTTCTATGAGAGGCGCTTGGGGCACGAGAGTTGCGATTGAGGCGTTGGTCTTTAGTTTTGGTTCGCCACGGGGGTGGCGAAGGTGGCCATTATTTTACAGTGCAGGCGGCACAGATATGGCGGCAGATGCCGCAGGTGATACTTCGGTACCCCTATGCTGGGGTTGACTTCCGGGGGGACCCGAACATGGTGTTGCCTCCTGGGGAGGTTTTTGACCATCGAGGTATGTTGAGTATTGTGTATGTTTTGATTTATGTTATCTTTTGATATATCAGTTCATATGTGATATAGACGCTGATATGATCGTTTGTTTGTTGTTTGTGGCATGTGCAGATGTGGCAGCTCGCGGGCGCGAGGCGGAGTTGCAGAGAGCGCCGGTTCAGCGAGAGCCAGAGAGACTACCGCGTGGAGAGAGGCGTCAGTGGGATGAGGCCGCAGGGCGACCAGCAGAGCCTGAGAAGGCAGCGAGGAGGCGTCGATTCGATGACCCTGGTGCGGGGCCATCACACGCTCCTCCGGCGGAAGCCGGAGTAGATTTTGATGATATACACTGTCGTATGGAGACAGTGTTACAGGACGTGCTTGAGGGCATGTGGATACGCATCCAGGACGAGGGGTTCCTGGAGCAGTGTATAGGAGTACCGCCACCATGGCGGGGTATAGTGCGACGAGCAGCTGTGCTTGCCGCGATGACGAGTGGACGCCTGCCGCCGGGGCAGGAGGGTCCTGTGGGTGTTCCACCACCACCGCCTAGGGCAGGTGAGGGTGGGCCACCACCTCCTCCTGAGGGAGGAGCAGGTGGGGGTGCGATAGAGGCACCCTGATGGATGATGTATACTTTTTGTTTATAGGCTGGTGAGCCGATTTTTGTACCGAGGTGCTGCATTGGCCTACGAATACATGTATTTTTGTATGTAAACATTCGGATGGCCTGATGGGCCGATATATATATATATATATGAGTATACATATTTTGAGATCTTGATGTTGTCTACATGTGTATTTTTTCGATGATGATGAGGTCTATTCTATCTATATGTTGTGATAGGATTTATGAGATGTGTTATGTATGTCTAGCTTGATGTGATATATGCCAATCTAACACTGTGTTAGCTATTTCATCTGTTGTTTGATTCAATTGCCTTGGAATATGTGTAAATTTAATGGAATCAAAATGTCGAGATAACAGTCTAACCTGCAGGTATTTGCGAAAGAGGCACGGATCACGTACACGGTATACATTGTTGAGCTGGAGAACGACTAGTTGAGAGTCGAGGAAGACGCTAAGGTGGCGAATATGATGACGTTGGGAGTCGGCCAGGAGGCCAATGACCGCAGTGTATTCGGCTTGGTTGTTGGTTGTTGGCCCCAAACAAATGTGGCTTGAATGTAGCATTTTCATGTGAGGGGGCATAGGGTTGGAATCTACGACGACCTTTGTGGTGCGAAGCAAAATGTAATGGCGCAGTTTCTGGACTGTGAGGACAACTGCAAGAGCAAGTTTCTCTTCGTGTTTGTACTTCAAGGGTGGTCCCGACAGGTTCTTACTAACGTAGTAAATGACATGTTCACGATTGTCATCTCCGAGATGGACGAGGACGCCGGCTACTGATACAGTTGATGCTGATACGTAGAGGATGTAGTCACGATTATAGTCAGGTGCACTAATTAAAGGTGCATTTGAAAGTGCTTCTTTAAGATCGTCAAACGACTGTTGGGCATAGTCGTCCCAGTGAAAAGGGATGTCGTGACGTAGTAAGTGAAGGAAACCATGTGCGCGGATGGCGTAATCTGGGACAAAGCGCCGAAGAAAGTTAGCTTTTCCCTGAAGACTCTGAAGTTGCCATAAATTCCAAGGAGGTGGAATTTCAGTGATGGCTTTGACTTTAAGGGGGTCCACGGTAATACCACTTTGGGAAACGATAAAACCGAGGAGGCGTCCGGCGGTGACATAGAACACACACTTGAGGGGGAAAAAGCAGATGTTGTACTGGCGGCACCGTTGAAATATGATTCGTAAATCATCGAGGTGTTGGGTGCGCTTCCTGGATCGAGTTGTGAGGTCGTCCAAGTAGGCGAGGATGATTGCAGCCAGATCGTGAAAGATGTATGTCATCGCCCGCTGGAAAGTTGCGCCAGCATTTTTTAGGCCGAAGGGCATGACACGATATGAGAAAGTACCCCATGGGGTAATGAATGCCATCTTATACTGATCGGCTGGGTGGATTTGAATTTGGTTATAGCCAGAGAATCCATCCATAAAAGAGAGAGCCTCGTGGTCAGCCCAGTCGTCGATAATTTGATCGATGAACAGCGTTGGAAAGTTGTCTTTTGGACATGTGTTATTGAGATCGCGAAAGTTTGTGCAGACGCGAATAGTGCCATGTTTTTTGTCGACGGGTACAGGGTTGGAAACCCATGAAGTGTAAGCGATGGGGTAAATAAACCCGACCGTACGTAATTTGTCAATTTCAGCTTTGATAGCCGTGGCCTTAGATGGGTGTAGCGGTCGTTGTTTCTGGCGAACTGGTGTGATGTCCGGCCAGGTGTCGATGCGATGTTCGACAATAGATGGGTCGAGGCCAGGCATATTCGTGTATGACCATGCGAAGATATCCCTGTATTCCTAGAAGAGGGATTTATATGCGGCGATTTCCTGAGGAGTGCAAGCAGCTCCAATGATGATTTCTTCGACGATGCCCTTTTTAATGGAAATGTCGATTTTGATGGTGGGGGAAATGTTAGCCATATTACCTTCTTCAAATGCGTCGGGGGCAGGAATGGGGTTGTTGAACCAATCAATAGGCCCTGATGGGATGAAATATTTGGTTTCGACCACTTAAACGGTGTTTTGGTGAGGAGGCATGAGAGCGTCCTGTGGAAGGAAGATTGCGCGATGATGTAGTCCGTCCCAGGGAGAGTCTGAGCGTTGTAGCTCTTCCAGTATTTCTTCGTCGTATTGGAAACAACGAGAATATAATGGATCGTGAGGAGTGATTTCAGTGACAGTGTGATTGTCCCCTGCTGAAGAAACAGAGGGGGTAATGCTAGGAGATGGTGAGGGTTCACTCATCATAAACCATATGTTGAAGCACTGAGGGGTACCCGTGGTGGTTGGATGGAGAGTCTCCGCAGGGGAATGAGTAGGAGAGTTGGGGGGGTTGCAGGGTAAATCCTCAGAGACATCATTTAAGAACCATGGAGGCGTTGGGAGTGCCTCGGGCTCGGGAGAAATAATATGAAGATCCTTGAGTGAGGAAGTAATGTCAATTACCGTTGTTGCGGGTTGATACCGTAGGGCCAATTGACGTTTCCTATATGCCAGGATCATAGGACACTGGTATGTAAAATGAGCCAATGAATTGCAGAGAGAAAAAGGGCATCTCAGACGTTCATTGACTGAAGTGGTGACATAACGAATGTCTGTGATATTTGAGGAGGACATAGAAGGGCGTGGGTTGTTCTGGATGTTTTGGCGTACAACTGCTAATGTCTGCCGAAAGCGTGGCAGTGCTGGGAAATGATGGGTGTAATGGCCATATTCGGAACAGATAGCACACACAAATTTATTCCTCAACCCTTTACTACTGGAAGGTGTGGTGGTAGTAGTGGGATTAGCAGTAGTGATAGGTGTTGTGGGGGATTGATTGGGGGGAATCAAATTCCGTAATTCAGGTAGGGATGGGAAATTGTTGGTTTGGTGGCCCTCTTTCTCACATAATGTGCAAGGTGGTGGGATGTGTGGAGGAAGTGGAGCTGTGGGCTCCTTTTTCTTTCTCCTGCCCCCAGCTGTAGCAGGGGTGGTAGGGAGTATGGAGGTAGTGGGGGTGAGGACAGGAATCGTCATGGGGAGGCTTTCCTGTGGGGGAAGGGATGGGCGAGGGACCATCTCAGTTGGATGTAAATACTACAATGGGATTGCTAACACCATATTGGGTAGTGTAAGAGTTGCGGCTACCTGAAAAGCTTCTATACCGGGTGGAGGGTAAAAGAAGGGAATTTGAGTGAGGGGTGGGGGAATTTTCTCCCAAACAGGATTTTTCCCTTGAGGGGATGTGGATTTGTCGACTATTGAGGTCGACGAGTGCGCAGGAGGCTCTGGTGGGAGTGTTTCTGCGACTATTGAGACGTCAGGAATGACTGAAGCCTCCTGAGGAGGACGATCATCCTCCGTGTGAGTTACGTCAGATGAGATGACGTGGACTTGATTAGGGGGAAGGAGTGGTGGTGCTCCATGGTATGTCCCTAATAAGGATGGATATTTGAAAATCCCAGGACCCATCTCGACAAGTGGATATGCATCTTTGTTGGTATGGATGAGAGGAAGAATGTTATCGAGATTGGCATATGGATTAGGCTCATAATGTGAGACTTGGTCGATGGTCACGATCTTCCCATTGTGAGGAAACATGATTGTTCGAAAGACGTAAGATGACACTACCTTCATGGCATACATGTAGCTGCATCCGAACAAGATATTTTAATCGAGCGGAGCGTCGATAACTTTGATGTCAATGAGAATAGTTTTTCCCCCGAGTTCGACGAGGACATTTTGGAAGAGCCCTTCAGGAGATGATGGTCGTCCGTCATAAGCTCGTAAGGTGATGGCGGAGGGTATGAGTTCCGGAGAACCCAGTTTCTGCCAGACTATTTTGGACATGATGCATGTATATGCACCTTCATCGATGATGCATCGATGGACGGTGATGTTCCGTATTTTTACTGGTATTTGAATATCGACCAAGGAGGGAAGACGAGGTTCGCAGCTATCAAGGTCGAAGGTGATTAGTCGAGTATCAGCAGGTTTGACTGCCCCCAAGGCGGAAAGTAGTGATTTTCTCTGCGTAGGACAAGTCTGGAGGACTTCCAAGAATGACATGGCAGCCGTGGATTGTGCTAAGTCGTCCACTAAGCTATAGTTATGAGCGGCCCTAGCCTGTGGATTGTGAACATTCCTGCGTAAGGGGATGTGAGGGATGCGTAATGGTAGTTTGGCGGAAGGGAGGGGGATCACCGATGGGGGTCTCGCCGGTGTAGGGTTTGTCTCTGGGGAGATAGGAGTAGACTCAGATGGTGTATGATACTGACGATTGCGTGTTTGTAGAAGAATTTCTTCCTCACTGGTGAGGAGAATTGTTCGTTCTGCTGGATTATTGGGATTATTGTATTTGCCCACCTGAGGTGGGGGATGTTGCGTGTCCTGTTGGGTGTTTATCACACCTTGATGTGGGATAGGATTTTGCAACACAGCGGGAGGGGGTTGCTGCACATACTGTTGTGGTGCTTGTTGAGGGGCGGTTTGTGTAGGGGTATGGGGAAGACTCCCCGAGTCTTTCAACCGTTTGAAATCAGCGATCTGGGGGCAATGGTGAGTGTAATGACCGAACTCGCCACAAAGAGCACAAGGGTGGATGGTTTTAACATTATTTCGCCCTTGGCATTTGTTGTTATTGCCCCCTTGGGGGTTTTGGTTCCCTTGGTTATGATTGCTCCCAGTGGGTTGGTGTTGTGGGGTTTGATTCCCTCCTTGACCAGGGTTGTTGTTATTCCTGTTCCGTCCTTTCTTCTTGGCATTGTTCGAAGGGTTGGCTGTGTTCAATTGTTCAAAATTTTGGTGTTGTTGAGCAGCAGAGGGTTGAAAAAAATTTACCCCCGCATGAGGATGTGGGGGAGCCATGGGTTGTGGAGGACCAGGAAACGGGAAATATGGATTTTGTGGTGGTACCAATCCATAAGGTACATAGGAAGGCGTAGTGCTCTCACTAGTACTATAAGTTGACGTTGAGGGAGTACCATTGTTTGTGGGAATAGGTGGATGTATGGGAGGTGTCGGTGGTGGTCCACTGATGGGTGGAGGTATAGAAACAGGGTATGGTTGTTGATAAGGTGGTGGGAGTTAATAAGGAGTTCCCCCATATGCAGGCGGGTATTGAGGTGTTCCATACATCGGTGGTGGTTGGATTTGTGGACTATTGTGTGTGGTGGCACCTATTAGTCCGTCTGCTGAGTGCGACATCCCAGGTTTGTCTTGGCCAAATGGCACAGGTTTTGGAAGATCAGGAAGTACCATGTACAAGTACCCTGACTGTGTGTAGATAAGGTCATATTGTTGAGCCTTAATAATAGCCTCCTCTTTGGATTGAGGGAAGGTTGAAGCTATATATTTACCAAGTAGAGAGACAAGTGATCTAAGAAACCAGTCAAGACATTACTGCTTGGTGGTTTCTACTTTACACAAACTATGTCACCTACGCCACTCATGAATGTGGTCAGCGATGTGGGTGGTTGAGGTTTGTTTGAATTTAGAGAGTAGTTCTAGACTGTTGTCATGGAGGATGGGTAATTGGAAAAATTTCAAGAAGGCTTTGGCCAATGACTCAAAGGTCCCATGGGACCCTGATTTTTCTTCGACATACCATTTGGTTGATGGGCCAGTAAGTGTGCGCTGAAATAATCGCAATCTGATGGAATCATCCATGATTCTATTGGAAGAACACCATAGATGAAAGGTCATGACGTGGTTGGCAGGATCATCCCCTGCCTTTCCTTCAAACTTTGGTATGTCCGAAGGAAGTTTGGTTGGCATTGCAGGCCATGTGGCGTCTTGCAATATAGGATCATTGGTAAGCTTGGTGAGATCCGGTATGTTGAGAGAGGCCAAGTATGGCATCTGTAGTGGGGTGGCAGTATTATTTCCAGCCATAGTGTGTTGTGAACCTGACCCTTGATGGGGACTAGGTGGGTTGGTGCTCCCTCCTTGAGAGGAAGTGTGTCTCCCGCTTCCGTGCAAAGGAGAGCGTGTGAATGTATGACCTTGGGAATTGGACCCAAGTAATGTAGAACCAAGAAAAGATGATCCTAAGATAGTAGCACTCACAGGAGTGTGTGAAGGAGGTACCGCTGAGCGGGTACGACCAGATACTCCCCCTAAGATAGGAGGGAGGTTGAGCAAGCATCGTGAACGACGTGGGTTCTGTGGTTCCCCTATGATGTTAGACTAGTTATGTGAATGTGTGCACAAAGTGGTGAGAGAAATATAGAAACAAGAGCTTTTGCTTTGACTATTTTACACAATATATATATCAAAGTCAGACTGTAATCAGATGTGCATCATACATAAATGAGAAAGAAGCATATATATGGGTAAGAGGGTTTTGTCTGCGTGGGGAAAAAATAAATCAAATGCTCGTGTCCTAGAAGACGTAACGTCCTTCCTCTCAAATAGCATTGGACCTTCCAATAGTACTCAACAGTGGGGTCTGAAGTCAGCGGCTGAGACACTAGTGAAGGATGAAACAATTGGTTATAATGAGGGGTAGAGGGGGCATATCCCAAAAGAGCTGGCGATATTTCCCAATAGCCACACAAAATCCAATCAAGGTGAAATTGCAGCCCACAATCAGCACCTGGGTAGATGTCCTAAAATTGGTCACTAGGTACCTCGGTCACAGTGCGGCATTTAGATTTTTGGCCTAAGAAATGGGTCACGGGCTGGATCCCGTCCAAGAGGTGGGTGCCTCAAGGGGGGACGCACAGAACAACCGGACCTCGGCCTTCGACCCTTCACAGGTATCTCCCTTCCTTATGGTGATTGGAACACTGGACTTGGAGGATTTTGAAGTTCCCTATTTGTCAACCTCTATGTTTGAAAATGTGAGAACCAGATAACGGGGAGTTATTTGGATGTCTATCCCCGAAATCCTACCTAGACTAAAAACTTCTTTTGGAACCTCCTGTGGAGGAAAACTTAGTGAGTTTTTAGAAAAAAAATTAGATGAAGTTGTTTTGTGAGGCTGGGGGTGAAAACCAACCTCGTTTGATTTAAAAGTGGGAGTGGATAGTCCTGTCAAGAAAAGATGGGGTGTTTTCAGAATCCCTTTGGAGGAAACCTACTTAGACCTCCACGTTTCGAGAAGAGGCTATGTGAGTGCGAAGTGACTTTTGTGTGTGAGTGAAAGTGTGCCAAATTTTAGTTAATTAGATGTCACCTTGTTTCATGTGGACATCGCTTGGTCCTTACAAGAGTGTGATTACCTAATTAGCTAGATGTCATTGGTACAACCTTGCGGAATTTTTAAAAGCCCTAGGAAACTAGCATGTGGACATGTGGTCCATTACTATCATTTAACTCCCTATGTGTGAGTTAATCTAGAAAAAGCATGAAACTATCCTAGATTGAACATGTGGGCATGTGTGGGCCCGTTACAAACCTTTAAACTCTCCTAGTTTTTTATCTAAGAAAGCAAAATTCCAACCACTATCCTACTTTTGTGACATGTGGGCATGTATGGGCCCGTTACAAATTTAAGATATGTTTGAAAAATGAAACTAAGAGGGGTCCCAAAAGGGCCTTTGTCCTCTCCTAGAGGTTTTGAAATTTTTGTTAAGGGAGATGAGATTGTTTTCGCAATCGTTTTCTGGTTCTCAAGATCGCTTGAAGGCGCAAGAGAAGAGCATACTCAAGATTGTTACTTCAACTTCGAGTTCTGAAATGTGAATTTAGATGTGATTAAAATTGATGTTCTCCTTAGATTATAAATCAAAGCAAGCCATCCACGTGGCAAAAAGAAAATAAGGGAAAATGATTTTTATCCACCTAAGTGCTTATGTTTGTTTGACTATCCCCTTTATAAGTTGAGGGGTCTAAGTGGTGCAGTATTTAGAGCATGCATAACATCATTCTTAAGAAGGAAAATGACTTTCCCCACATCCAAGACCTTACAATGTGAAATTTATATCAAATGTGCGGTCCCTAGTGCATACACAGGCGCACAGAGCGCAGACGCGCCAGAAGAACTAAGACAGAATGCACATGTGTGCAGAGGAAGACTGTTGTTCAGGCACATGCGCACACGATGCGTGTCTGTGGGGTGGAATACCCACGCGCCTGTGACAAATGACCGAGAGAGAAAATCCGGATGGATTTCTCTCAATTCTCCCTTGAATTGACTGGTTAGCAGGTCGGCAAAGGCCGGTTTGTGCACCTGCAAGTTAAACAAAGTAAAAGGAAAGAAAAATAAACCCAAATGAGGGAGGAATTGATACCTTCTCCCCAGTATGGTCGCCAATCTGTTTGCACCCAATTCGTCACCTTGTGAGCAAATAAAAGGTGCTTACATGCCCAGTTGGGTCTTGCTGAGCATGACAACTGTAGAGTAAAGGGTTAGAGAAACAAAAACAAAACTATAAGCAAGAATTAAATTAAAACAAACTAAAACTATGAGCATATAAATAAATAAATAACAAAGACAACAAGACCAATATCACCAATGTTTTTAGGCTGGTCAATTGATGAAATCAAAGCACAATGAAGAAAAGGGACTGTGAGTCCCTTCTTTCCCTAATGGAAGGCTCTTGTGCCCTCACAAACTTGCTCTCCTTACAATAAGAAAATGAGAATGATGGTGAAAGAACTCCAAGCACAGTCACTCAATGGAGAGGTGAATGGCTCAATGAAATGATGCTAATGTGTTATTGTCAAGGAGTGAGTCCTTAAAACAATCTAAGAAGCATAACATTACATGAAATTCCTTGAGAAAATGAGGTTTCCTCATGGATTTTTATAGCATTGCATTGGGTTATTGTGTAACTCCTTTGAGGTGTGAAAAGGGGCTCTTTAGGGCTTAATTAGGTCTTTGACCATCCTACCATGCAGATTCAGCTCAGATTTGGGAGTCAAATCGGCTTGGGAGCTGATCCATAAGTGGTTGGGAGGCCGACCAATTCCATAAATGCGTCGTTTAGCAGGTGCGCGGGTTTTTGTGCCAACAAACGCGTGTCGTGCGCGCATGCGCGCATTGTATTCTCTTGTTCTGTGCATATGCGTGCGCACCCAACTTCTGTAAAGCGCCCTTTGATTTTTGGTTACTTTGTATAGTTTTTGACCTTTTTGCAATGCTTGGAAATTAATTCAGTGCCATGAATGAATTCATTCCCGTTTGACGATGCTGAGTTCTTGCCGCCATGTGCGGACGAAATTTCAGTGATAACACTCATTAAAAAATGAAATAGTGGTTTAGGGATTGAATCTAGATTCATGAGCATAGTTCTTGCTCTTGTGTCAAGCTTGTTAAAAAATGAAATAGATTTTCCCCTTCTTCGATTGAGGCAATTACTTCATTATGCATAGTACTTGAAGATTCATTTCATCCTCATGTTCCATGGGAGGAAAAAAATATTGGGGGGAAATGCTTACAGCCTCTGGACTTCATGCTGAACTTTAAGCCGCTAGATTCTTAAGATGGGGGCTAAGTACCAACCATCCCTAGATAATGTGTTGGGAAGTCGCAAGCATAGTTTTCTCTGGTTCAATCCTGTGTAAAAATGAAACCACCTACCTCAAGCATAGTTTCCTCTAGTTCGAGCTTGTGTAAAAATGAAACCAGGTCCAAGCATATTTTTTTTAAGTTTTAAGCTTGTGTAAAAAATAAAATCTATCCCAAGCATAATTTTGTTTTGTTTTAAGCTTGAGCAAAAATGAAAAAAATCCCGAGATTAGTCTTTGTTCTTTCTCATGCTCATAAATACCTAAGAATGTAACTGAGTAAACATTTATCGATTTTTCGGGCTCGTAAAGGTTATAGGAAAAATGAACCCCCTGGAGTTCCCTTTAAGCTCTTTTCAGACTCCCTAAACACAAAAATATTTCTGAGTGATCTTGTTCTTTTCACACTCATTAAAGTATTTGAAGAAAAAGTTTGTTGAGTGGTAGATTATCTCTTTTTTATTATCATCATACTACTTTACGAAAAAGGACATTTTAGAGTTTTCTTTAAGTGTTTTTTAGACTCTCTAAATATGGAAAACCCCTGAGTTTTCTTTCTTTGGACTCGTAAAACAAAAATCGAAAGGCCCATATGGGACCGAACCAGTCCTTCCTATGGTTCGTTAAAAATACTCTGAGGGACTCATCCAAAGGATGAGCTTACATTACAAGAATATGTTATCCTCCTCAAGATTGCATAAAAATAAATAGGTACTCGCCAGGAATTGTGGGGGAAAATTTGGGAAATAAATATATCTAAACCTGTATTCTATGGAGGAGTTTCTTTTGAACATCACACCCTTTCACTCACTTTGTGTATAGGTTGGAAAATCTGCTTGTCTCCTGATCATACTCCTTTATAAGATTACCAATTGGTCTGTGATCCTTGTTGTTAAGTCAGTTTTTCCAAGACAATTGTTGTGTTGTCAATATGTTCAAAGAGAAGTTCAACCCAGAAATCATTCTATCATGTCAACCATTTATGCAATCCTTAAGCCTTATATTGCGTCGTTCATCCCTGAGTCAGTCCTGAATCACTTATTACTCTGATCTACTTCAAATATTTTTATCTGTTTCATGTCATTGATTGGGGGATACATTAAGGCCCTCCTGTGACAAGTATTTTCTTGTTGAATTCAACTCATTATCGAGGAATTATACTTAGAAACTAATTGGTACCTTGGAGCTTGCATGTTTGAGTGGTAGGTTTCCTCGCTTTCAACAATGGGTTTTCATTATTGACCCCTGATCGGGATATTTCGTCGAGTGTTCGACTTCATCTCATTAATTCACATTCGTTGGATTGTACTAGAGTACCTTGGGGGTCATTAACATTAATGGATATTTTCCTCACACTTGTTAATAGTGTTCATTAATGACCGATAATCAAGTGGTTTCTACCATGTTCGACTTCAACACATTTATTTGCATGGTTAGATTCGTACTATACAGTGGTGGAAATGAAAACCCTAAATATTTTTTGACAGATTCAGGTTGTGTTGGAGTATATTTAGATTGTACTATTGCACAGATCCATAGTGTATGTCTCGTGGCTATGTTCAAATTTGAGTCTTTCGCAAATATATCCACGGTGTATTTTTGGTGGCTATGTTCATATTTGAGTCATAATGGCATGGATCCACAGTGTATGTTTGGTGGCTATGACCTGTCTTACTTGACATGGATCTTTGCATGTCAAAATTTATTCTTTGAGTCATTTTTATTATGAGTATGAGAATTCCTACCTCAGTGATGAAGATATTATTGTACTATATTTCCTTGTTTGTTGGGAGATTTTCGACCGACATGTTCCTTGTTCCCTACACGCACTCGACAAAGTATTTCAACTATCACTCTGATCTAATTTCATACTTTGGGGGGCTCATTGTTACACATTATTTTCATCACCCTTATGACTGATAATGATGTAAACATATACTTTGTCTTTAGAAGGATCAATGGCCTAAATCTCTGAAGAAGAATGAAGACATTTATTCCTAGAAAGATGGAATTATACTTTTCTTTTGTCAAAAACCTTAGAAAAAGGGATTGTCACACCTTTCTTAGTGTTAAGGGTGCAATGATATAGGATCATTGCAGGTTTCACCACAGTGGCTTGCAGCGTCGTCGTATTTTTCTTAGTGTTAAGTGTGTGACGATTTTCGTACAAAGGAAAAAGTGGAATTTCTCGAAAGTTCTAGAATAGAAGCTTCGAGGGTGAGGTGGAATCCGATCGGTTTGGATCTAAGTCACATCCCTGATCTCATGGGATCATCCTAACCTCCTCACCCTATCCTTTTCATCTTATAAAAGGAGAAGAGTTCTCATGGGAAAAGTTATTTGGCTAGCTTTTGGTGTGAGCTTGAGTAATTTTTGTAGCTTTGGTATTTTCTTTGTCAAGATATATTGTTGGTATCAGAATCCATGGAGCAAGTAGTGTGTGGGAAGCAAGGAACTGTTGGAAGGGACCTTACAACATCAAGGCATTAGTTGTATTCTCCTTTTCATATCTTTAATACAGTGATATATTTATTTCCCATAAAATTGGGCTTATTTTATTGTATGACTCCTTGATCACATACATAGGTTTTGTTGAGTATATGTTGTTTCTTTCACTTCGTTGGCTTGTGTATTTTTATAGGTTTAACATACCATAAGCCTTGGGACGAAGAAAATATGACACCAGCGAGGACAAATGACATTTAAACAGTATGTCATTTATCTCTTGTTAGTTTGTATGTTGGATGATTAAAACTTAGGGAAGCTCTATATTCTGTCTTGTTTTGTTCTAGTTTCGAGGTGAAACTAGGGGGATTAGTTTGTGTCCTCACTTACTGATTTGCCTGATAAGAAAAGGTACTGCCTACAAATAAAATTTAGGGTACAAATTCCCATAAGGGTCTACGATCAACTCATTCTCAATTGATCGCAGTGCATAATACAATCATAAAAAAAAACATAGCAAGATAATGAAAAACAGATTTCGTTGATTACAAGAAATCTGATATCACAACCTCCCATCACGTAAATCATCCTAAAGTTATTGATGCATGTAGCCAAGGTCACCCAAATCTTTTATGTATGCCCAATATGCCTGAATGTTTTCTAAAAATGGATCAAAGGTATCGTTTCGCAAGAGAAAAAAGGGGGAGCAGAGGAATGGAAACTAGAAGAGTTCATCGGGAAAAAAAAATCTTCAACAATTTATTTTTCAGTTTGAATAGTCCAAAATTAGTTTTTTATAAAATTTACAGAGGCATAAAGGGGTCTACGTGAACAATGGCTCTACCAGATTTTTTTTATTCTTTTCTAAGGAACAAATAATATACACTCATTGCTAAATGGAACATAGAGTAAGAATATTCTCTTTGCTCACATTGCTATAAAAATATAACATTCCTTGATATTCAAAACATAATCAATTATACAACACATCATTCATCCAAAACTATACATATAATTCCATTGTATTACATGGTTCTAGAAGTATTGAATCAGATTTCCATAGCTAATGGAAATAGATAATGAACTTGTTATTCAGGAAAATTTCAATAGATTAGTCCAAGATCACAGCTATAAGTTTTAAAAAAGAAATCACAACCATATTATTAACAAAATATAATATTGATCCTATCGATTATACATCACAATAATTAGAGAAAACATAACGTCATTTTCAATAACATTTTCAGATTGATTACAAGTACTACATCGATTTAACCAGATTCCCATTCGAGTATATATCTTATTCAAGTAATACATCAATAAATCTTCTAATAATTTACTAATGTATACATTGTGGACTGTAAGTAACTATAATTACTAAAATTGCATACCGTAATCGGATGAAGATGATAAAATTGAAGAAGATTCCCACTCGAAGTCTTGCACTCCATCCATCTCTTGCTCGCTAACCGCTGAGACCTCACCGGTACCTCCCAACCAACGCTAGGGGTACTCTTCTTCCCCCTAAGCCCCTCTAATCCACAAAGGGGCCACACACGCACACAAAGAATGCTAGCTCCCATCTCGCCACCCAAGGTCGAGCTACCACTCGTTATTTGAGCTAGGTATCCCAACTCCCACAAAGGAAAGTATGTCAAGAATAAAATCCAAAAACATAACCTTATGCATTCCAGACGTGATCCCTTCTCCTCCTTCACCATTCCTTTTATAGAGATTTCTTATAGATTTGTTTCCAAAACCCTCATTAATTTTTGTTTATTAAAAATCAATTAGGATAAACCTCCCTCGTACACATGTCATCCAATACCTTAGTTGCACCAGAAATTCAATTAATTAATTAATTTAATTTTCCTATTTCCCTCACCCACCTAAAAGCGTTCCTAAAAACGATCCTCTATTTATCTTATATTCCCTTACATTTATTGAATGACTGACATCTTTCTTAAAGCCTAGTTGAGTTCACAATTAAAAAGTTCCAAGGACTAGATTCCCTACTATGTTCCACATTCCCCTTTTTCTTTAAGTTTCTCCTTTTTATTTAAGTTCAGAATTAGCAAGTCTACACATAAACAACAATTTGCCTTTTTAATAATTTAATCCTTCATTAAAATTTTACTTCAATTATTTATGTTTGAATTTTCTTTATCCCCCCTTTGTTAAATGTCCATTTCGTTTTTTTTGTTCATGTGTCCTAGTTAGACCTAGGTTTTAAATTCACTAGGATCGGCAACAGTTTTTAAGGGAAAATTATAATTATTTATCTTTACTCACACAACATTCATTTTAAGGTTGACCAAATCCTAAGGAGACATAGTTTTCTAGGTACTAATTTCTTTAACTTACCGATTTTAACAAAAACACAATGTGCTTTTCAAGATGCACTACATGCTCCAAGGGTGCCACTCACATGCTTTACTATTTTATTTATGTGATGTGCCCTTCAATATGCACTACATTCTCCAAGGGTTCCACTCACCTTTTGACTGATTTTGGTAAATGTCAAACCCCTGGAGTCAATACTCCGTCAAGTGACCTTGTGGGAGACTAATGACCTCTAAGGAATAAGGACCCTGCATTATTGCATGCCCCTTAGAATCATCGTGATCGACTATCACAGTCTTCCCTCACGACATCGTGGATATTTCGAACTATGTAATCGTTAACCTACAGTTCGAGACATGGCGAGAGTGCTAGTAGGATGTGGTAGGGTTGTTGCCACACCTCTCCTTCAATATCTTTGGTTGTCATGCGTAACCCCTTTACTCCTAATGTGAGTCTGGTTTGCAAGCTATCATTACCCTGCATCCATCAAAGAAATGTGTCAGTGATAACAATCAACATCACAATATCTAGTCATACGTTACATATGTAATATCAAAAACATTCAACCATAACATTCCACTCCCTGAATTGATTTGAAGTCCAAGGAGATCCATCGATTCCATTGGCATCCTCAAATGTCCAGAGTCTTGTACACTCAATAAAAACCAGTCAATAACACCTTTTGATATAAATATAACAAAGTAACATATCATCAAATCCACAACATCATCATAAGCCATAACCAAAATAGTCAATCATATAATGAACCGGATCACTTGCACGCAAGTGTCCTCAAAGAATAATTCCAATCAGTGTGCACAAGAGCGGGATGTTACAATTGTGAATCTTAGGTAGGTAAAGGTCTCAATAATGGGTCTTGTCTCTCAAATCTATTAAGGCCATTATGATTCTCTCCTTTAGAGCCTGGAATTCTTCTTCTTCTTCTTCTCGTTCAACTTTTTGTTCATGTTATTCATCACTCACATCACAAATATCTACTGAAATTTCTCTTCTCTCATATGCCTTCATGGAATCCAACCTAGAAAATATAGCTCTAGAAATCCCAATGATTTCATCAACAAAAAATATTCATTGTTATTCATCTCAAAATGTATTTTTCTCCTCCTCTTATGCATTTCATATTGTTGTTTAAGTAGAATCTTCCTTCTTCATAGATTTACCCAATGGTATTCTCCTCCAATATAACTTCTTCTCTCCCAACAATTATAAACAATGAATTCACTTTATTACAATCATTATCACTCACATTTGGGGATAAAAAATGCTCCAATACATTACTAGTGTAGACATTATATTAACTATAGGGGATGTAATCACTAGGAGCACACAACAATGAAATTTGAAAAAATACACACAATAGATTAATGGAGGAAAATTCAGAAGAAATACCATCCTATTAAATTATCATCTCAAACATTACATCTAAGCCTTAATAGGTTCTTCTTCTTTTGACAAAAATATGGGCTATGCACCTCTCAAAAACCTTAAAACTACCCATCAATCTAAGTCTTGGCCAGGATTACAATGGGATGCATAAGATTTTCCTTCTTCCATTGTGCAACTATCCTTTTTCTTCTATCTCCATTTAAATGAATGATATGAGAATACCATTTCCCTACATGCTCCCTCTTTCAATCTACATTCATTGAAATCCCCAAAATATTAAACCAACCTCCCTAACAAATGATTATGGGGCCTTTCATATTTCTCCACCATGTCATTTAATACCAATCACCACCTTAATTTACTCATTCGCTAACTCATGGTCTCATTCATTGAATGTTCTTATTATATGTCATACTTAGTTCAATTGAAAAGAAACCCCGCTTGGGTGTTATAAAACCAAGATTGTGGAGCAATAAAATAAAACAAATGCGGAAATAAAACACACACGATACACAATACAATAGAGACACATATATATGTGGTTCACCCACTGTGGGCTACATCCACCAGAGAAATTTCCAAGTCCTTCCTTTTTTATTATCCAACAAATGAAGGGATACAACCTACAGTACACTCGTTATAACTTCCTCTTATTTCTCTCATAGTCTCCTCACTGAGAATACAATATTCACAATGATACATAGCCGCAATACATTTCCCTCATAAAAGAAGGTTTCCTTCTATGGAAAAAAACCCTAACATAACTTCTACTATTAGATCTATGTCCTTATAATGAACGGTCAAAATTTACTATGAAATTACAATATACATTTACAAGGCAATTTTTCCTTCGGGGACCCGCTTGCCCCCGGACCCTGCAGGGGGAATAACCCTCCCTTGCACTCCCCCGCGTGGAGGAGTGTACATTCTTCCATGGTGTAAATTCTTCATGGGGTATAAACACGGCTGAAAATAAAGACCTTTGAATATGAAAGATAATCAGTCTCCACAACCAACAATCTCTCACTTGGAGACCAATCTCAACAACTCCATTGTTGTTGTATATTCTAGACTATGATCCTTCTTGGACCTGGAAAATTTCTCATCTTCACGTTCATGCTTGAATACCAACTGAAACCAAGCAGGAACTCAATTTCTCCCTGGTTACTCCCTTTGTTAACATGTCTGCAAGCTTCTGGCTAGTGTGTATCTTTTCCAACTTCAAATGTCCATCTTCCAAGACAGATTGTATGAAATGTCACTTGAGTTGTATATGATTAGTGTTCAAATGGAAGGTTGAGTTATTTGCAAGATGAGTGGCACTCTCATTGTCACAGTACAACCTGATATTCTCCTTCTTTTTTCCCAATTCCTCCATAAACCTTTGTAACCACATCATCTCTTTATTATTCTCTCTAGCAGCAACATACTCTACCTCTGTTGTTGAAAGTGAAACAACCTTTTGTTGTTTATAAATCCAACTTACTGTTGTTCCACCTATAGAAAAAACATACCTTGTGGTGCTCCTCCTACAATCTTTATCATCTGTCATATATGAATCAACATATCCTTGTAGAACAGTTTCTGAACCTCCAAAACATAATGCATGAGTAGCAGTACCTCTCAAATACCCGAGAATCCACTTTACTGTCTCCCAATGTTATTCCTAGATTGTTCATATACCTTCTCACAACTCCCACTGCATGTGCAATATCTGGTCTTGTGCAAACCATCGCATACATCAAGCTGCCAACTGTTGATGAATAAGGGACCCTGGACATGTATTCTATCACCTCCCGTGTCTTGGGACACATTTCCTTAGTTAATTTGAAATGGATGACCAAAGGTGTACTAACTGGTTTTGCATTATGCATTCTAAATCTCTCCAACACCTTCTCTATGTACTCACCCTAAGACAATGACAATTTGCGATTTTCCTGTCTCTTGTTATTCTCATACCAAGGATTTTCTTTGCAGAACCCAAATCCTTCATTGCAAATTAATTATCTAATTTCTTATTGAGCACATTTGTATCCTACATATTAGACCCTGCAACAAGCATGTCATCTACATACAATAGAAATATAATATAGATTCCATTTTCTAGCATTTTAAAATAAACATGGTGATTAGAATGACATCTATTATAACCTTGTTTTATCATAAACCTATCAAAATTCAAATACCACTACCTTGGATCTTGCTTTAGGACATACAAGCTCTTCTTCAACCCGCATACCGAATTTTCCTTCCCTTTGACCTCATACCCATGTGGTTGTT
This sequence comes from Picea engelmannii, assembly GCA_009831015.1. NCBI lineage: Eukaryota > Viridiplantae > Streptophyta > Pinopsida > Pinales > Pinaceae > Picea > Picea engelmannii. The sequence continues at coordinate 391,047 of ML784851.1, forward strand.
ACATTTAAATATCTTCCTACAAATCCCCATGAACAAAATTTGTTTTTACATCTAATTGTTCAATATGCAAATCTTCTACTGCCACAAGACTTAAAATAGTCCTAATTGAAGTCATTTTAACAACGAGAGAAAATATTTCATCAAAATCTATACCTTTCTTTTGTGCAAACCCCTTTACAACAAGTCTATCCTTGTACCTCTTTTTGCCTCCATCTTCTTCCTTTAACTTGTAAACCCATTTATTCTTTAATTCTCTCTTTTTTTGCAGGCAACTGAACCAAATCCCAAGTATGGTTATTTACCAAGGAATCTGTTTCCTCTTTCATTCCTTGCTCCTACTTCTTTTTAGTGTCTACCTACATTGCCTCTTCATAACATTTTGGTTCACCAGAATCAGTCAACAATAAATAATACAATGAAGGAGAGTATCATTCAGAGGGTCTACTTAACCTGGTAGATATTCTAAAAACACTTGCAGGAGTTTGAGGTACCTGTTTCTCCTGTTGTTGTAAATTTTGATTTTTTGGTTCCTTTGGAATGTCTTTTTCAGTGATCTCATCAAGCACTGTGTATTCTAGTTTTTCTTTTTCTTATATCTTTCCCTGCAATTGATCTTTGTACATGACCTTCTAATTGAATATGACATCGCTACTCCTAATGATTTTGTGATTTTAATAATCCCATAAGAGATAACCAAAATCATTAACATCGTATCCAATAAAGGTACACTTCTTGTATTTTTCCTCAATCTTTGTTTTATTTTATTTATCAATATGGACAAATTCTTCACAACCGAAAGTCTTCAAAAAAAACTAGTTTACCTTTTTACCTGTCCATGCGTCCTCTGGAATTCCATCATCCAAAGAGATTGAAGGTCCTCTCTTTATTAAGTAAACAACAATATCTACAACATCTTCCCAGAGCTATAAGGGAAAACCAACATGCAATTTCATACTCCTTGCACACTCCATGATTGTCATGTTAATCCTTTCTGACCCACCATTTTCTTGTGGTTTTCTTGAAACTATCTTCTCTCTACAAATACCATGGTATGAATAGTAATCATCAAAATCCTTGTTGCAATATTCACCTCCATTCTTTGATCTAAGACACTTCAACCTTTTTCCTATCTCATTCTCAACCAAAGCTTTCCATTTCTTAAAAGTATCAAAAACATCATATTTTTGTCGAATGCAATAAGCCCAAGTTTTTCTAGTTGCATCATCAATAAAAGTAACATAATAATGAGATCCACCAAGAGATGATAACTGAGTTGGTCCCCATACATTTGTATGCACAAGCTTTAAACTTTCACTCTTCGTTTCTTTTCTGACTCTGAGAAATCTGACTCTCTTCTGTTTCCCATAAACACAATGCTCACAGAAATACAAATCAATTTGCTTAAGATTTGGAAAAAAAATTCTTTTGTGAAGTATCTGCATCCCCTTCTCACTCATGTGTCCAAGACTGTGATGCCACAATGTTTTATCCACTCATGTAGAATCTAAAGCGATAGAAAAGTCAATATTACTAGTACATAAATACAATGTGCCTACCTTCTCTCCCTTTTCTATCACTAATGATACTTTGGTGACCTTCCACACCTTATCTATAAATATGGATATACAACCTTTAATTTCCAACTACCTTGTTGAAATTAGATTTTTCCTTAGATCTAGAACATGTCTTACCTCTTTCAACAACCATTGGTTTCCATTCCTTTTCTTTATTTTTACCTTTCCCATTCCAACAATTTTTCATGGTGCATCATCACCCAAATGAACCTGTTCAAAATCACCTTGAACATAATCTAGAAAATGTTTCCTATGGGGTATGGCATGAAATGAAGCCCCTGATTCTACTACCCAAGATTCAAAAATATTATCTACAAAAAGAATCAAAGCATCTTGTAACACATCACCTTTTACATTTTCTTCCTAATTTTTCTCTCGATGTCCACCTCATTGTTTCTTTGGAGCTATGCAGTCTTTCTTCAAATGTCCTTTCTTCCTATAATTCCAACACTCTATCTTTCCCAGTTTGGATTTGGATCTGTCCTTCCTAGAATTCCCGTGGTTTCCTGGGCCCTTTCCTCTATCCTTTTGTCTTCCCCTGTTCTCCATGTTTAACACATTACTTGATGTCCCTGTGATTTTCCTTCACATTTCCTCACTAAGGATAACACCAACAACATCATCAAATTTTAAAGTGTTTGAACCAGAGACAGAGTTACTTACAGCCATGACCAAGTTGTTCCATCTTTCTGGCATTGAGAACAATATTAAAAGAGCCCTGACCTCATCATCAAAGTCCACTTTTACAAAACTTAGTTGATTAGTAACCATATTAAATTCATTTAAATGATCTGCAATAGACCCAACTTCTGACATCTTCATATTAAATAATCTCTTCATTAGAAATACCTTATTGGACACCAAGGGTTTTTCATACAATTTAGCCAATGCATCCATCAACTCCTTCGTTGTCTTTTCTTTCGAAATATTGAAAACCATCGACATTGTCAGGCTCAGCCATATCGTTCCTGGAGCCTTTATGTCAAGAATATCCCATTATTCATTCTTCATGTTTGTTTGCTTATTTTCTATTCCACCCAATGGTAGGAATAGATCCTTCTGATATAAATAATCTTCCATCCGCATTTTCCATAACTGGTAGTTTTGGCCGTTAAATTTCTCAACCCTAAACTTTCCATCTTCCTCCATTTCTCTTACTTGAACTGGGAGCCCTCTTTTCCTATGAGTTACCTTTCACTATGATACCAATTGTTAGAAAAACAGGATCACGAAGCAATAAAATAAAACAAATATGGAAATAAAACACAGAAGATACACAATACAATAGAGACACAAATATACGTGGTTCACCCAGTGTGGGATATGTCCACCAGAGAAATTTCCAGGTCCTTCCTTTATTATTGTCCAACAAATGAAGGGATACAACCTATAGCACACCCGTTGTAACTTCCTCTTATTTCTCTCATAGTCTCCTCACTCAGAATACAATATTCACAATGATACATAGCCATAATACATTTACCTCATAAAAGAGGGTTTCCTTCTTGATCCAGATTTAGGAGTGGAACGAACTGATTAACATATTGAATAAAATAAACATAGAGATATGAATAATAACACAAATATCTAGTGAACAATATCTTCTATTAAATAATGAAATACACTGAAACTGTAAAACTACAGAACTGAAACACTTGCTTGAATGGTGGTAGCTATCTCTGAGAAGAGATGTGGCTGCTACATGCATTCATATGAGAAGAATGGATTACAATGAGGTTCCAGAGGCATTTTTGATATTACATATGAATGCTAAAACCCTAGACATCCAAAAACCTAACCCTAGAAGGTGAAACGCCAAAAGTATTAGACCCTCTTCATGCCAAAAGAGCATTTTTCCAAGTTGGCATAAAGCTTATGCTATTGTAGAGTGCTCAAAACCTATTGAATATGCCTCATGTGCTCCTCCTACGTTCTATTGAAGATGAGGATGTCATCCAAATATACTACCACAAAGGAGTTTGTGAAGGGTCTCAATACATCATCCATCAACCTCATGAAAGTGGCTCGTGCATTTGTTAAGCCAAAGGGCATGACAAGCCATTCGTAGAGACCTTATTTAGACTTGAAGGTTGTCTTCCATACATCTTTTGGTTTGATGGGAACCTGGTGGTAGCCATACTTTAGGTCAATATTTCTGAATAAATTTGTCCCCTTGAGTTGGTCAAGAAGGCCATCAATCCTGGGAATGGGGTAGCGATTCTTGACTGTGATTTTGTTTAAGGCTATGTAATCAATGCAGAGTCGCCAAGTCCCATCCTTCTTATGCACCAGTACAATCAGGCTTCCTCAATGGGAGGATCTAGGCCTGATGTGCCCCTTTTGATGTGATTTCGTTAATTTCCATCAGTGAGCATCGATAGATTGGTTCATTAGGTAGAGGCGCACCTAGGTTCAGATCAATTGGATTCTTGACTTGGAAGTGTGTTGGTACCCCAGTAGGTGAGGTGAATATGTATTTATATTCTTCCACGATCCTGTCCACTTGCTTCTGTTGCAAAGAGAGGCGTTGTGTATAGGCCACAGATGTGGCAGTGACCTTTTGCTTACTGTGAGCATAGATCACAAAGAAGAAGAAATTCTCGGTCTGTGAAGTGACTTTTTTGCATTGCTTATCAGATATTAAAGAAATAGAAGTAGGTGGTGCTACCTCTGGGATCCTGTAGAATTGTCTACCCAAATCAATAATAACACTATGGGGTGATGTGAGTGGGAAATCCTTCTTACGGACTTAGCATTTAAGGGCTCTAATCATGCATGTAGAAAATGACCATTTAAAGGCCTCTACTTTTTCCTATTCTCCCAACACAAAACCCCACATTCATGCAATACAAAGGTGCAAACAAGATTAGGTAAATCTACCTTAAATCCTTCATTTGATGTTGATCTCTTCACTTTCACTCGCTCCTTGACTGCAAGCCTCTTCCCAAAGTTGACCTGCATTCACACATGGACAAACAAAAAGTTGCAAACATGCATTCCATATACTAATTGTTGGGTTAGATGTGACAATATAAAATAAATACACAATTTGAACACATGATATGGTGGGACGAAAAAAGTATTCCTTTTTGTATTAATATTCACAAGAGTAAACTTACAATATGTGGCCGACACTGCTCCTCGAACCTGATCTTGGGCTCCTCTTCACAATGCACCAACTACTCAACCTCACAATACAATTGCAGGAAATTGGGGCAAAGGGGGGATGAATTTGGGAAAATTTTATATACTCTTCTTCTTCTTATCTTTCAAATGGGACCCCTACCCCTTCTTTTATAGGTAGTTATCTGGTTGAATGACGGGCCATAGGCAGTCAAACATTTTTAGCAATTTCCCAAAACTTTGTTTCTCGTCTACAACTTTCCATTTTTCGTGCTTTTGTCAGTATATGCAGGTTGTAGAAGGCCTGCAGGCGTATGGATGTGTTCATACACGGGATGTAGAAGGCCAGGGTGCGTGTGGCTCAAAAAAGAGGGCTTTTAAGAAGAGCTTGGCTCAAGAAATTGGAAAATAGTAGGGCCTGAGACCAGGTATGCAGGATGGGTGCAAATTAGGCTTATAACAGATGCCCCCTAAAGTGTGAGGTCAGAAGAGCATCTGATGGCCAAAATAATTTACCAATCTTTATCAATGTGCCAAGTGAGTGAGCCCAGGGACCTGTATTCGGGAGCTGTCATCTGCAAAAAATAACCTTTTGTGTCTCCGAGGCGTGCATACCCATGCTTGGGATAAAAAATAAAGATCATGGTTGCCAATAAAATACACTACATATCCATGTCATATAACTATATAAAGTGTAGCCGCGAGAAATACACAGCGGATCTACATCTCAAAATCAAAAGATATACATGTATAGTATCCATCTTCAAGAAGCTAAGTGTCGTCTGATGGTTGGAGATGATGTGTTAAGAACCAAACATCAATATAACATATAAAAACCTCAGGAAAAGTACTCAACACCTTGAAAAAGAGATAATTTCAGATAATAAGCCTCTTCGAGGGGGAAACCTCCTTTTACCCCACTTAAATGTTCAAGTACAAGATGATTCAAAATGAAAAT
>ML784851.1:408902-419276 GCA_009831015.1 Picea engelmannii
ATGGTGGTATAACACTTCCTTTCATACTGCAACAAAAATGACACCATTTATGGCACTTTATGGATACCACCCTCCTTCCATCACTTCTTCTCTAAAAGAAAAATCTAAGGTTCAAGTAGTGGAAGATCACATCAAGAATCAACAACAAGTTCTCCAAATATTAAAGGACAACCTAACCATGGCACAGAATCGCATGAAACAACAAGCAGATCAACATCGTAGTGAAAGAAGTTTTGAAGTAGGGGATTGGGTATTTTTAAGACTACAACCATACAAACAGATGTCCCTCAAGCAAGCCAATAAGGATAATAAATCATCACCAAAGTACTATGGCCCTTATACGGTGTTGCAAAAGATTGGTACTATGGCATACAAATTGGAGTTGTTTGCATCTTCATGAGTACATCCATTTTTCCATGTTTCATGCTTAAAGAAGGTTATAGGTGACAAGATCCCAGTTCAAACTATATTTCCAGAACTTGACGAGGAAGGAAAAATCATATTGGAGCATGAAGCCATCACTGACACAAGAATTCGCCAGCTGAGGAATAGATCCATTTCAGAGTATCTCATTAAATGGAAGAAACTACCAGTTGAAGATTCCACTTGGGAAGATGAGTCTTTTATATAGAAGCATCCAGAGTTACTCAAGTGTTGCAGACAAAACTTGTCTCAAGGGGAGGGGCATGTTAAGCCCTAATATTGGTTCATTTCCCCTTAATTGGGGCATATTATATTAGTAATGTTATTTTATTTATGTCGGCTTTAGGCCATTAGTTATAATTATACCTCCTATTCTCCTATATATACCAAGGAAACATTTTCATTTTGAATCATCTTGTACTTGAACATTTAAGTGGGGTAAAAGGAGGTTTCCCCCTCAAAGAGGCTTATTATCTGAAATTATCTCTTTTTCAAGGTGTTGAGTACTTTTTCTGAGGTTTTTCTATGCTATATTGATATTTGTTTCTTAACAAACTCCCTAAGTGTTCCAGCACCAACTGGATGGAAGCACCAACTTCCAGTCACACAGACACCAGCTTGTATAATAGAGAACAACAATTCTCCCTTGCACCACCCTGCCACCCTAGATTTTTTGGCTGCAACCAGATGGAAGCTACAACTCCCTGTGTTCAAGCACCCACTTGAACCTCTAAGGAAAACAGTCCTCCCTAGCACCTCCCTACCACCCTTATTACAAATAAATGATTGAATAACCAACAACACAAATAAATCAATTCTTACCACTTCTTCATTGTTCTGCAATTCTTCTCTACTACACTATTCTTCTGCTCTATTCACACTTGGCTTGACTTGTTGTCTCTTTCTATCTGTTCTTTCTCATGCTCTTTGATATGTGCACATTCTTCTCTCTTCACCTTTTCTCGTTTGTTCACCTTATGTTCCTTATCTCTGAGCTTTCTTCACACTGCGCATACTGTAATTTTAGTTTTCTACAGTTCAACTCATTTTTCAGTCAGAACAGCCCCCTTTTCACAATCGTCTCATATCTCCTTTTATTCACACGTGCATCATCTATTACACCTCGAATCTCTTTGGGAAAAAAAAAACACCTTAGCAACTGAATCACCAATCGATCAAGAATTATGAATCAGTTTTGCTAACTGAATCGTAACTGATCAATTAAGTGTGAGTTGAAACAGTAGCCCTCCAATCATATTCAAATTCACCTGCACCGTTGGATTACAAGTACTGGGTCTCTCACTTATTCCATATGCCCACTGGCTGTGACCACGATCCTAATCAAAATGTCTTTCGCATTTCGGCATTTCGGTAATTCTTGTGATGAGATATCTTCAAGCTCCATGTCGCGATCCCAAAAACTCTGAAAAAAGGAGCTTAGTTGGACTAGCTTCGATCATTTCAGCATTTTTCATTTTAACATTTTGCGATTTCGCATGTCGTGAATTCCTGTTGCGAGGCATCTCAACTCTCCAAGTCACGATCTCCGAAATGGAGTTTAGTTGTTAGCTCCTTTCGCAATTTCGCATTTCGGCATTTCGCGATTTCGCATGTCGCGAATTCCTGTTGTGAGGCATCTCGACTCTCCAAGTCGCGATATTTGAAATGGATCTTGGTTTCACTAGCTCCTTCCTCCATCTTCCGCAGATGTGACCACTGGCTATGACCACAGCCTTATTCGAAACTGCATTTCGCAATTTCGTGTTTCGCGAATTTGTTGCGAGTCACTCTGACTCTTCCAACTCCTGATCACAAAATGGAGCCTTGCAACTTGTAATATCCTTCCTTCAGATGCCCATAGTTGTGACCAAGCGTTTATCCATAAAGTGCTTTCACGATTTCTCATTTCGGCATTCCTACATTTCGACATTCCTGTGGAGAAGTATCTCGACACTCCAAGTCACAAACCCTGAAATGATCGGCGTTTTTCATTTCACAACTTCGGGACTCCTGTGATGAAGAGTCTCGACTCTTGACTCCTCCAACTCCCGGTATCTGAAACTTCAAAATGGAGTCAGATCAACGGTCCAGATCTTTTCGTGATTTCGCATATCGTGAGTTCCTGTCATGAGTTGCTTCCTTGACTCCTCCAACTCCCTATATCTAAAACTCCGAAATGGAGTTAGATCAATGTATTTCGGTGTTTTTCATTTTGTCGTTTCGGCATTCTTGTCGTGAGTGTACTTGACACCTCCAACTCCCAGTATCTGAAACTATGAAATGGAGTCTTTGTTGATGTGCCTGTTTCGGGATTTCGGCGTTTCACATTTCGCAACTTCAGGACTCCTGTGATGAATATTTTCGACACTTCCAACTCCCGGTATCCGAAACTCCGAAACAGATTTTAGCTTCTGATACCCGAAATGGAGTTTAGCTTCTGATCTTGCTAAGCAATCAACGTTGTGCTGTTGGTCATGATTTTTTCCATCAATGAAAAACACGCATACTCTGCCTCTGTCTGAAAACATGCCAACACTCAAAACCTTCTGCGCAGTTTCTCATCCTACATAATTTCCTCCTGTGATGCCTTCATGACATTCTGTGAGGATCAGTGGTCTCTCTGCCTCCACAACGCATCTCCTTAGTATCTCATCAGGTCCCATCTTGTATACATGTCCTTCTATAAGTGAAAATTCTACAGCGTACACTACTAGTTTCTTCTTTTAGGGATGGTATACTCACTAGGTGCCATTCTTGTTGACAGGATCTAGACTATGTCTGCAAAGTGGTCATCAATATTTCTTATTTCTAGTAGCTTCACATGTGATAGTGTATCTTCGATACTGGTGGGTTCTTCGCCATGTTCCAACCTCGACAAGTGGTCAGGACCCTTGTTCATTATTCCTGGTTTAACGATGATCTCAAAATCATATTCTTGAAATAGCAGAAGCCATCTGCATATTCTCCCCCCCAACACTGGCTTGTTGACTAGGCACTTCAGCATGGAGTGATATATGAACATTTTAAGGTGACCTCCCAACAAGTAATGGGGAAATTTTTGCAACGCATACACCATGGCTAAACCTTCTCTTTCTGTAGTGGTGTAGTTAATCTCAGCTGTAGATATATCCATGCTAGAAAAATCTAATGGATGGTTGATATCCCCTTCTCCAGGTTGTGACAGCACTGCTCCTAATGCAGTAGAAGACACATCTACATGCACATGAAATTCTTTACTCCAATCTGGAAAAAACAGAATGGACGCAATGACCATCTTTTGTTTCAGTGTGTCGAATCTTGTCTGGCATTCTTCTGTCCAATAAAAATGGAATTCCTTCTTCAAAAGATTCTCCATTAGTGTTGTAATATAGGCGTATCGTTTGATGAAAAATTTTCATTGTAACAACATGTAAAATTTCGCTGTAACAATCTTGACCGCGCGATTGTTCACAGCGATAGGGTTCGTGGAGATCGCCTAGGGTACGCATCTGCAGCCAGAGCCGGCCATGGCCACCCCTGGGGGTGGGGATTTAGCCCCTCCCCCCCGATTTCAGACATGATCGCGTTCAGGAAGTTGGTCGCTAGCGGAGGCAAGCGCAAAATCTCTGCTCCGGTTCCAAAATTCATAAAAAAAGCTAGATGAAATCCCAGAAATCGCCCTGCCGAAGATGCAATCTGTCAAGATAGCCCTAGCTCTCTCTGAGAGGGGGCTGGTAGGCCAGTTTATGGGACTCTGGCCCTCAAAAAAAACCACCGACACTTGGGTCCAAAGGATTTGGAAGACCCACCGTAAGCAAGGAGTTACATGCTACCCTTTGAGCAGTGGCTTTTTTCTCTTCGAGTTTATAAATAAGGAAGACAAGGATCTCATTTTCGGAAATGGACCATACTTTATGGGAACCCAGGGGTTGTATCTGAACCGCTGGACCCCGGACTTCGATCCCACGGCGGAACTGCCAAAGGAGGTACCTATTTGGGTCAGGCTCCCCAACTTGTCGGTTCACTGCTAGAACTATGAAGCTCTGCAAAAGATAGGGAATGGAATAGGGAAATTCATTGATAAGGCAGACAACAATTCCATCTATAACTATGCTAGGATTTGTGTTGAAGTGGATCTTGAGGCAGGGCTCCCGGAGGCGGTGAAGCTTATTGTGGGCAACTGGTCTCATTACCAGAAACTCGATTATGAACATCTTCCCTTCAAGTGCAGAACTTGTCAAGAGCACAGACATTTCCAGAGAAACTGCCTAAAGAACCAAAGCCTAGAAAAGGAAGAAGTTGAGGCCTGGAAAAAGGTCAAGAAAAGAAAACCAGTACCTAAATCCAAAGACCCAACGTCAGAGCAAGCGAGCCAACCTTCTTCTTCAAAACTAAACCCTAGGAAGGAACCTCCGAAAGAAGGTGTTGAAAAACCGAAGGACACCATGAAAGAGCCATTCGTTATAGTCTCTCAGTCCCCGCCATCTCAAGAAAATCTGATCCCGGTCAACGAAACCCCTCCAGCAGATGAACCCATGAAGTCGGACGAGGAGCACATTCCATTAGGATCCGAAACGGGCGCAGACACAGATGAGGGGGCTACGGAAACTAGCATCCCAGTTGGAACCCCGAAGAAGGCCCCTAAAGGAAGGAAACCAGAAAGCAAAAAAAGGGAGGAGAAATCATACAAGGACGTAATTGCAGGAGTTCAGCATACCATCCCGGATATGATAGAAACAAGATCCTCAAAAAAAGGAAAGGCTTCGAAAGGAGCCACCTCCCCTCCCTCTGGATCCTAATGCTTTACGTCTCTTGGAACTATAGAGGGTTAGGAAGTAAACTAAAAGAAGAAGTTGTCAAAGATCTAGTCAGAATGACTTCCCCAGATGTACTGTTGATCCAGGAGACGAAGATGGCGGAGCCTGAGACCATTCGGGCTAGTAAAAATTTCTGGAAAAAAGGAGCAGGTAGAGATGTAAGTGTCAGGGGAGCTTCAGGAGGTCTAGCCACCTTATGGAACTCCTCAATGCTAGACCTGATCGAATAACATAACACCATTCATTGGTTGTTCACAAAGTTGCAGCACCGCGAATTGGGACATCAGGTTAGCCTCTTTAATATTTATGCTTCGTTTCTTTTATCGGAAAAAAAAGATTGTTGGGAATCTCTGAATAATTTCCTCTCTACTAACCATCATGCGAATCTTATTCTTTCCAGAGACCTGAATGTCACCCTAGCCCTCTATGAAAAAAAAGGAGGAACCCCTGTAAGAGATCTGGCCCGGGAGTGGGTTGAAGACATTTTGCTAGATTGGGATCTGGAGGATATCAAACCTAGTAAAGGCAAATTCACCTGGAACAACAAAAGAGAGGGATCGGGGCACATTGCAGCCCGCTTAGACCGATTCCTGGTTCACTCTTCCTTTTTAACCCTCGGCTTGTTTGCCTCGTCTGAAATCCTGCAAGACTACACCTCGGATCATAAGCCCATCTCCCTTTCCCTTTCCCTTGGAGAAAATCTGGGCCTGATCCCCTTTCGCTTCTGCCCTCTATGGGTTACCTCAGAAGGATTCCTCGAGCTGGTGTTGGAGTCCTGGCAGAAGAGTGTGTCGGGTTCACTGTCCTTCATTTGGGAAGAGAAACTGAGAAGGCTCAAAGTGGATCTCAAAAACTGGGCAAAGAACCTGCCTTCCCCCTTGTAGGAAAGGAAAAAATCCCAAAGGGCCTTGGAGAATCATCAGCTTCATATGGAGTCTGCCCCTGTCACCCCAGCAAAGCTGAACGACGAGGTGGAGCTGAAAAAGAAGCTTCACAAAGCTCTGAGAAAAGAGGAAGAGTACGGGCGAGTTAAGTCGAGAAGTCTCTGGCTTCAAGAAGGAGATAAAAATACTTCTTTCTTCCACAAGCAGGCAGAATCCCGGAAAAATCATAACTCAATTAGAGAGATCCAATTTTAGGGGCAAACCTTCAAAAAATATGAGGAGATCAAACTTGCAGCCCACTCCTTCTATAAAAATCTGTTTACTGAAGAGCTGGAGGCCCCTCCTAGTCCGGATCTCTATCCTCTTACGGTGGTCCCCAAACTGTTAAATGAAAATGAAAATCGTTGGTTGATAGCCCCTATCACGATTGAGGAGATCAGCAAAGCTATCCAAGCAATGAACCTGGATAAAGCCCCCGGGCCTGATGGATTCACGACCAGATTCTATATAGCCTGTTGGGATATAATCAAAAAATATCTAGTCAAAATGGTGAGGAAATCTCAGAACTGTAGCAAAATTGGAGGGAGCACCAACTCCTCCTTTCTAGCTTTAATCCCCAAAGAGAAAGGTGCCCAAAGCTTCTCAAGATTCCGTCCTATTTCTCTTTGCAATACGGGGTACAAAATCATCACCAAAGTAATAGCAAACAGAATCAAAAAAGTCCTCCCCAGGATCATCCCGGAGAACCAAGGGGGCTTCATCCAGGGGAGACAAATCCAGGACAATATCATCCTTGTGCAAGAGGCCATCCACTCAAGCTATCAGAGGAAGGAGAAATGAATGTTAATCAAACTAGATTTGGCGAATGCCTTTGATAGAGTCCGACTGAATTTCCTTTTTGTTGTGATGTTCAAGATGGGATTTCACCCCCACTTGGTTCGTTGGATAAGGGCCTGTATAGAGGGGCCATGGATCACCCCCCTAGTCAATGGCAGACCTGCGGATTTTTTCCAAGCCTCAAGGGGACTTAGACATGGCTACCCTCTATCGCCCCTGCTCTATTCCATTCAAGCTTCTGTGCTAAGTTTTCAACTGAATAAGAGCCTACAGCAACGCACCTTAATAGGCCTCTCAATTTCTCCTAGAGTTGAGAGAATTAACCATGCACAATTTGTCGATGACACACTCCTTATGGGCCAAGCCAACCTCCCCACAGCAAGATCCTTCAAGAAATAATTGGACGACTACACTGAAATCTCAGTCAGCGAAATCAGTTTGAGGAAGAGTAAAATTTATGGTTGGAACTGCCCTCCTATAGAAATGATTGGTATTTCCAGGACGCTGGAAATGGAAAGAACTTCAACGTGGGAGTCTATAAAATATCTAGGAATCCCGCTAGTCAAAGCAGCCCCCAGAAGTAGCCCGTGGCTGCCTCTGATGGACAAGATGAAAACCAGGATCTTGGCCTGGGGAACAACCTGGCTGAACAAAGCTGGGAAATTAATCCTCATAAACTCTGTCCTCACCTCTCTTCCTGTCTATCAGGCCTCCATTCTCTTTGCCCCGAGAGGAATTGTGAGAGAAATAGACAACATCTTGAGAAAATTCCTTTGGGAAGGGGGAAGGAATGAGGGGGAAAAAATGCATCTATTCAGCTGGGATAAGGTTAAAGCCCCCAGGATGGAAGGTGGGCTGCAAGTCAGAGATGTGGCCACTCAAAATTTGGCCATGGGAGGTAAGATTCTCTGGAAAATGATAAGAGGTAACTCCACTTGGAGCTATAAAGCTATAAGGACTAAATACTTTTGTGGTCACAAAGAAAGGTGCCTTGAGCGCCCCCCCTTGACTAGGAAAGGCTCTCCTATACTTTCTCTCTGCCTTAAGGCTCTTGACTTGATTACCTCAAAGCTCTCTTGGATACCAGGGAATGGCAGAAATATCAAGTTTTGGGAAGACTCTATCTTAGGACAGACCCCTATAAGATCTTTGGAAGGGCTGGAAAACATTAAAAGTTGGCTCCATGCTAATAGCAAATTCACTCTGTGGGACCTTTCAGTTTGGGACCAGGGCGGCTTGTGGCTCAAGTGGGACTTGGGGGTCTATCCGCAGCCTTTAGAAACTGAAGCTCGAATCCTCCTGGAATCTCTTCAAGGGTGCTCCCCCTCCTCGGCTAGGAAAAAGGACAAAAGAGGCTGGGGCTCTTCGTCTAGCTATTACTCGGCTGTTGTTGGTTATGCAGCCCTGCAGGCAATTCCTTGGGTTTCCCCTGATCCTTCGGTGTGGAAAAATCTTTGGCTCCTCCCTTCCCTTCCCAAAATAGATCTCTTCCGTTGGTATCTTCTGCATAACAGTATTCTTACTTGGGAAAACCTCTCCAAAAGAGGATGGGAAGGGCCCTCTAGATGCCCTCTCTGTGCTTGTCATGCTGAAACTTTTGTCCACCTCTTTCTCCTCTGCCCCTTTGCTATGGAACTTTGGAATCTCATTCTTGGCGAGTTGAATGTGCCCCTGCCTACTTCCGTTACCTCTTTGTTTACCTCCTGGGTCGATTTGGCTCCCTTCTCTTTTTCCAATTTGAGCCTTCTAAAACACTGCTGAATGTGGGTGCCGAAAGTAGTCTGCTGGAAACTATGGCTGGAACGAAACAGCAGGATCTTCAGGGATATCACAGGGACGCCGGTCCAAACTGCTCTCAGAGTGAAAGCGATGTTGGGTGACCTGGTAGCCTCAAAAACTAATGTCACCAACGAAGTAATCCCTAACAAAGATGAGTATGCCTGGTTCCACGAGCTTGAGCCCTCCCTCCTGGACAGAACCAAGCAAATTTCCAAACACTAATCCCATTGGGAAATTAGGCTGGAGGAACAAGAGTTCATAAAGTGGAGATCTTCATTGGAGAAACATATCCTGTAGGTGGATGGGGCCTCGAAAGGGAATCTTGGCCCCGCGGGAAGCGAAGGGGTTCTGCTCGACATCTCAGGGAAAATTGTGCTCAGCTTTGCCTGGGGGCTGGGTCAGAACACCAATAATACAGCTGCAATTTTAGCAATCTGGCAGGGGTTGGCTCAGGTTAGAAGGTTATCAATAGAAAAATTGGCTGTCATAGGGGATTCTAGAATTTTATTCAAGCTCTCAATCAGAGGAAGGCACCCAAAAACATGGGGCTGGAACACTATTATAGGAAGGTTACAGATCATATGAAAGAATTCAAAGAGGTGAAGTTCTACCATGTCCTCAGGAATCTTAATCAGCTGGCAGACCACAAAGTGAACAAAGGAACCTCCCTGGGCAAGGGATTCATCAACGTAAATGGAATTTAAAATCATGAACCAATCCCTTAGAGTCTGGGGAGAAGATTTCATCCGGAGATCTCCAGCCAGAAATTGCAAACATATGAAATTTTCCAGGAAGGAATCCAAAGTGCAGGTGCGAAGGTATGAGGAAGTTGAGAGAGAACATGCGCAGGGTCGCGGACAAGCATCCTGACTCTGCTAGCACGGGGAAGAGCTCCCAATCAAATTCCTCCAGGGATACAAACGTCCAGGGAAAGCACCCTGAAGAAACAGGTAAGACTCTGATTAAAAGAGAGAGAGGAAGTGCTGAAACAGTGTTGGATCATAGGCTAAAGCAGTGTTGTAACATATGCTGAAACACAGTATTGTTACAGTTGTTGAAACACAGTGTTGTAACAGTGTTGTAACAGATGTTGAAACAGAGTGTTGTAACAGATGTTGAAACTCGGTGTTGTAACAGATGCTGAAACACAATACTGTTACAGTCGTTGAATCACAGTGTTGTAACAGTTGTTGAAACATAGTTGTTGAAACTCAGTGCTGTAACAGATGTTGAAACACAGTGTTGTTCAGATGCTGAAACACAGTGTTGCAACAGCGCTGTAACAGATGTTGAAACACAGTGTTGTAACAGTGTTGTAACAGATGTTGAAACATAGTACTGTAATAGAAGTTGAAACACAGTACTAGAGCTTTTGTTGAAACAATGCTAGAACATTTGCTGAAACACCGATGTAACAAAACCTGAAACAGAGCTGAGACTTATGCTGAAACAGTGTTGAGGCATATGCTAAAACAGTGACTGGAGTTTCAGCATTGAAAATTGACTGGAAATTCTAGATCTTTTAGAAGGCGCACAGAATCTAGTGCAGTTCACAAGACTTTAGCTATAGAGGTAGAATGGTTCAGAAAGATAGGCCCGAAGAAACTCGAGGCTATGTTGTAATCGAAGTTGTGGCTAGTCCACCCCATTAATAC
>ML784851.1:419453-430110 GCA_009831015.1 Picea engelmannii
TATAGGCGTATCGTTTGATGAATTTCCTATAATAGATGGTGTGTCCTAGTGTAGTGCACAGTTGTTTGACTGAAGTATTAGGTGTCAAGTCAACTATAATTGCAAATTTTGATGGATCAACCAGCAATCCCTGCTTGCATACAATGTGACCTAATAGTACTCCAAATGGTGAGAAGAAAATACATTTCTTCAAATTCAAAGCAATTTGACACTGCCGACATTTATCCAACATTAGCCTTAGACATTCAATATGTTTTTTCAAAAAACTAAAGACAGTTCAATCATCAAAATATGCTTCTAAGAATTTATGCAAAAATTCTTTAAATGCTTCAACCACCACCTTGGAAAAGATGGTTGGGGAATTATTCAATCCAAATGGCATTACTATATATTGGTAATATCCCCATTCTATGGAAAATGTGGTCTTGTGGCGGTCCTCCTTGGCAATCCGGATCTGATGGTATCCTAAAAATCCATCTGTAAAAGAATATACCTCCTAGCCTCCCACATTGTTTAATACTTAATCAGTGAATGGTGTAGGGAAAGGGTCATGCAGACAAGCATCATTCAACTTCCTAAGGTCCACACATATCCTGATTTCTCATGTCTTCTTTTCTTGTACCACCATAGGGCTAATCCACTCCAACTCTTCAACAGGTTCAATAATTCCTGCTTACAACATTTTGTTGAGCTCAATATTTACTTTTTACTTGTATTTTGGGTTCAATCTGTAGGGTCTTTTCTTGACTGGCTTCGCATATGGTTTCAAAGGTATTCTCATATCTCCCATAGGTCCTTTGATACCCTTCATATCGGTGAACTTGGTCAGAAACAAGTCTTGATATCTGTGCAACAGTTCTGTAATCTTGTCAATGGTGGCAGCATCCCTATAATCTCCGACATTGGCAATATTTGGTGTGTCCTTTGTCCCAATGTTGAATTTTTTAATCTTGATTGGTTGACCAATAAATGGTAGCTCAAGTCCTATTCCTTCTACATCTCTTTGGCCTTATGTTTCAATGATGTTTACCTTCCTTGGATCATCATCGTCATCTACATTAATGTTGTAACAACCCTGCAATTTCTGGAGAGGAACAGTCCATTCATCCTCTTCTTGTTCCATGGGGAGGATAGATGCTTCTTTGAATACCTTATGTCTCACAATCTACAATGCTTGGTCTAATGAAGGATATTCTCTTTCAAATAAAAAGGTGGTTACAAAATTTTGGATCATACCTTCCCAGTATGCAGTGATGAGGCACGGCTTCGCTTGAAGGTACTAGTTGATGGAGGTCGTATCCAGCATGTTAATGAATCTTTTCACCCATTGTTATTTCATAATTTCACTCCATGCCTCTTCGTAGCTTCTTACATGGTCCTTTGGGAAACTTCGACCGGTATACCTTAATTTGCAACTTACTGTTTGTGATGACAACCGCGTTGTCATCAAGGTTCGACGTTGTGTCCAATCTGTGATATTTATTTTATGTGTCCTCCACCATCTTGTTGGTGTATCTTTTAGGGCCTCATCCATTGCCAACAGTCTCTTTTGTGATGGTACACTTGCTTCTAATTTCATCAAGAAGGATTCTAACTGATTCAAACCATCAAAGGTGGGCAAGTTACTTATCGTTGAACCAATCCAGTGAACTTCTCTCGTCAACCTGGCACATCTTCTGGTAGATACTTCATACATCTGGTTCTGCCAGTTCTCCAGTGCTTCTTCTGAATTTGATGAACATGCATTGTCACTTCGCCAACTCAGATTCCCATCGGCTGTAGGGTTGATGTAATCCTATTGTCTAGCTGTCAGTTCGTAGATGTTTTCTAGTTTTTATGTGGGGTCTTCTTATTTGACGGTATTTGTATATCGTTGACCCTCATCTCGATCTAGGGGTGAAATGACCCTAAGGCCATCCCTTTAGAATTTCATACACATTTTCTTTAAATCAACAACAATAAAATTGTTGAAGGCCCAATCAATTCCTAACAAAACAGGGTAAGGGCAATTGTCATCAACAATTTCAATTACCTCAAAGTCTGCAAATGATCTTAATCCAACGATGTCCATAGGGACATGATCCAATCGTCCAAATGGGTTGACAGCTTGATGGTTAGCCATGCGAAGTTTGATAGGGGAGTAGATCAGCTTGGGTTTTCCCATCAGTGCCCAAGTTTGCTTCATCATGGCATTGACCTCCGACCCTAAGTCGAGGACCACATAGTCTATGTCATATTCTCCTATCTGAGCATTCAAGTGTAATTCTTTATTTGTACTTCTCTTTTTCCCAATTTGGTGCACTGCCTTGCTCAATAAGGGTTTTATCCTTACTAGCTCATATTGTCTGATTAAATTCTGCAACTCTTGTACAGCGCTTTTATCTTGAATTAACTTAACACAAGTGCATAGAAATTCCATGAGTTTGCTTACCTCTTTCCCTTCTTTTGGTGGAGTAGACTGATTGAATTCTTGAGGCATTCCATATTATTTTATTTATGGTCGTGTTTTTTATTAAGATCCTTGATCTGCTTTGAACTCTTTTCTTGCTTCCTAAAAGGTTTTCCTCTCTTTCTTTTCATCAAAAGTCTAGGTCTTCTCTGCAACTTTTTTGATTCCTGAGTCTTCTATGATCTTTCTTTGGGTAACTCTATCTTGTCCTGTCGCAGCACCTCCTCAAGTAATAACAACGAATCTAAGGTTAGATCCATGAGGTTCTACTTTAATCAATTGTATCTGTGGATTTTGTTGAGGTCCTCGTCTTTCTTGAAGCTTCGCTAGCAGCACATGACAATCCTCAATGACATGCTCAAAGGAGTTACAATAAATGAAAGTGGTACAAGGGTTTTTACAATCCCTTGCTAGATGTCCTAGATGCACGCAGTTATAACATATTACTTGTCCTCGGCCTCGACCCATACCTCCTCCTCAGCCTCATCCTCTGAATCCACCTCGAGCATTGAAGTTGCCTTTTCCTGGAGAGTTGTACTACACAATGCTTCCTTCTTGATGTACCTCACCTTGGATATTTTATATGTCTCTTGACCTTTCATGCATGAGATCATAATCTCTACAATCTCTATCATCATATCCTACTGACTTACATAATGTGCAATACAAGTTGGTGGGTGTCTGAACGTATTTCTACATGTAATAGCACTCACCAGGGTGATGTCTATTTCTGCATACTTCGCACCAGGGTAATGTGACTTGCTTCAAGGGGCTCGAAGCTCCAGAGGAAAAATATTCAATAAATAAAGGGAAGTGTTCCATATCATGACCTTATGATCTGAATATGACACACCAGATGTATTCTCTTTTGTCCTTTCCTTATCCTTTTTTATGTCTTCAACCTGCAAAGACAGACTGGTCAGCTAGCTCAAGATCCGGCTCATACCTGAGATGGATTCACCCATAGGGGTTGATTCAATTTTCATGGCGATCTTGAGTGCCTCAGACTACCAAGAAATTTTTTGTTGCATTAGAGGAACTTTGATGTGTGGTAACAGCACAACGATGAATCATTCTTTGTTTTGTTCATCTGGGATCTTAAAATTTAATCGACCTATTAAGGTATTGAATCTCTAATTGAATTCCCAGACAGGTTCGAAAACCTTCTACTTGATCTCCTTCAGTTATGTGATACATTGTGACTCTGATTTGGGTTTATTGAATTCTGTAATCAGCACATTCTTGATCTCATTCAATGGTTGTGGATGTGCAAGTCCTTGGACAAGCTTCATATACCATCTCAATGCAAGATCTCTAAGGGTAGTGTTGAATTGGGTCCTTTTGACAGCCTCATCAGTGACATTCTTAATATTCCATGCAGCTTCACACAGGAACTAGTGTTGATCTGGATCTCCAAATCCATCCCCTCTAAATATAGGGACCTCATCTCATCTGCCATAGATCTTCCTAGGTTACCTGTCTGAGAAAGTGTTGAATTACTAGCAATAGTGCTCTAATTTCTCTAGTGACTTTGATTACTTTGATTACTTAGGGTTACTAAAACAACAGGGGGATTAATGATACTTACTTTAGCAGTCTGCGCAGTTTCTGAGGTTTATGGCTCGTTCTAGCAAGTTCTTCAGTTGCTTCTTCTTTTGTCCTAGTGGGTTCTGAATGTTCTTCATCTGTCAGATATGCCTCTTCTCCACTGTAAAAATGCTCTTCTCTGTAGTTATTATTGAATAGGTTCATAATATGGGCTCCTCTAAACACTTTCCCACTACGCGTATGTTCAGCTTTTGTGTCGTTGTCGCTGTCTAAATTCTTGAACATTAGCTTCTCTAAGTCCAACCAATCTACTGTATCTTTAGGATGTTTTTTTCATGCAAGAGCATCTTGATCCTTAGCTTCAAAAATTGTAAAAATTTCCCTATGGGTCCCTTGAAAAAGTATCTCTCGACTTGACTATACGATTCTACTCTATCAACAACAAATTTGGTGATATACCCTCCAATGGTACTATCGAACCAATGATCTATCGCTTGAGATATGGTGTTATTGACTCTTTTAACCTTCTGGATCAGCGTTGGGGTCCATACCATAGGAGATCTGGGTCTTATCTCAGACTGGGTATCTGCTAATCTAGCCAGCCACTTTGACAACTTCAGATGGATTCATCCAAAGAAGATCCAGTGAATGTCGGTGAAGATGTATCTTTGTAGCCAATCTTCAGTATTCAGCTTAGGGTTTTTGTTCTGGGCTTCAGCGAAGTCCCTCTCTTGATCTTCTATCCACTTTTGAATCTCTGTATTCAATGGGAACCACCTTGACATTCCCTCACAAAGATTCATGTCCCAACAACGGAACCATTTATTCGTACAGGGTCAGACCTAGGGTTCACTCCAAAAGCGCACCAACAAGCCCTAACTACTGGCCCTTTCGGCAACACCTGCGAAGTAGATGCAGTCTCACCCAAAGAATCTATGAGGGGGTTGCAGGATAGAGATGTCTACAACCATGGGAATATCAAGTGGATCCATTACAACAACGTCTCAATTTGCATCTAACACTTATCAAACTAGATCTATCCTGCATAGTTATAGATCTTATCTAACACAATAATGAAAATAACAATATAACAGCTACAGATATCAAAGAACCAATCACACACATAACAACATATGTATGTGGTTCACCCTCTCTCTAGGGATACATCCACAGAACTGTGCTTATGATATATTAAGGTAAAGCTTACATTTCTTATCTGCGCTCTTAGCCAGCAGATCTTCTCTCTCTTGTCTCTCTTTCTCTCCCCTTCCTGCACACCTAGCTGCAGAACCTGATCTTTGCACCCAGCTGAAGTTCTTACAATAACTGAAGGCTTTCTCTCTCCTAGCACTTCTCTCTCACAATATAATAGCCTCTCAATAATAACAACCAATCACAAGGCCCAATGACACAGTACCAACCTGACCTAGGTCCTCTCAACCTCTATTTATGCATTACAATGCCTCACCGATAGCCTTAGGCCGAAACCTAAGTGTAGAAACCCTAGATACAAAAACCCTAGGTGTCTAAAACCCTAGATCAACTTGACCTGCTTTTCCCAGGCTTCGACAGCCTGTCTTTCCTTTCCTCCTGCACAGTGCTAACGTTGGCTTTTCCTGCTTTCTGAGTTTTCCCTGATCCATATCCCTTGTTGATCTTTCATCCTTGATACCCTCATCCAACGGCTAGCTTTTCCACACTTCGTTATGAATTTTCTTCTCTTTTGCTCACTTCGACTCAGTAACAGTCACTTGTCTTCTGTGCAGTTCGCGTTTGACCTTTTCTTCCTCGATCTTCACTTACTTCCATACCTAAGGGCCAACAGGCACCCATTGTGCCTCAGTAGGTAAATGTTAAATACAGCAACAACTTATGACTACAACAACTAAATTTCTGAAATTTCATTATTTTTTTCTGATATTACTCCAATATTTCATTTTTTTAATGTTACAGGTGAATTTCATAACTTTTGTTGATTGATTTATTGTGTCAACTTCTGTCCAGGGTGACCGTGTCCGAGTTTCACCCGCTACATCTCTCCAGGGTGACCGTGGAAAGGCACCCGTAGTGCCTCAGCAGGTAAATGTTAAATACAGTAACAACTTATGACTACAACAACTAAATTTCTGAAATTTTGTTATTGTTTTTTTTATATTACTGCAATATTTAATTTTTTTAATGTTACAAGTGAATTTCATAACTTTTGTTGATTGATTTATTGTGTCAACATTTGTACAGGGTGACCGCGTCCGAGTTTCACCCACTACATCTCTCTAGGGTGACTGTGGAAAGGCACCCGCAGTGCCTTAGCAAGTAAATGTTAAATATAGTAACAACTTATGACTACAACAACTAAATTTCTGAAATTTTGTTATTATTTTTCTGATATTAACAATATTTAATTTTTTTAATGTTACAGGTGAATTTCATAACTTTGTTGATTGATTTATTATGTCAACATCTGTCCAGGGTGATCGTGTCTGAAAATCACCCTTTACATTTGTCCAGGGTAACCATGTCCAAAAATCACCCTTTACATCTGTCTAAGGTGACCATGGAAAGGCACCTGCAGTGCCTCACCAGGTAAATGCTAAATGCAGTAACAACTTAAGACTACTACAACTAAATTTCTCAATTGTTAAATTTAATCTCATTAATTTTATTCATCAATGTATTGTGGCATGGTCAACGTGGGAAGGCTCCCACAGAGGATATTGATGAGGATGAATTATTTTATTCGACTGACCTAATGATAATTGTAACGAAGGCCTTGAAAAAGGATAACATAGAATATCTAGGTTTGATTAGAAAAATACCCCTGACACAGGAGGATAGGGAAATAATTGTAGAGCTACAAAATACAATAACTAATTTTTGGGTAAGTTGCATCTTCACATATTTTTATTAGCTATGACAATTTCATATCCGTTTTTTAGTTTTGTAATTTTTATATGATCTGATAAATAATTTTTTTCCATTTGTAGGAGTTTTTAAACCCTGGGCGTGGGGAACCTATTGATCCTGCAACTGGTATAGGTAGCAATGATGATCCAATGCAAAAAAAGTTCGACATAGCAAAGTGAAAGTGAGGCTTTTTGAGCCTCCTGAGGTTCCCCTCGAATCCATTGATGACCAAAATGATTTTGACCGGAACGACGTGTTGAAGAATGATGAGTCGGAGCCTGGGACTCCACATGATGACTCTGGAGAGGAACATAGTGTAGGTGGACAGGATATTATTTTGCATGGAGCAGAACGAATTAAAAGCACTGGATCACTAGATGTCACCTTTTTGGTGGATGACGCATGTGTTATGATCAAGATTCAAAAGATTGTAGTTAATTGTCCCATTAATTGTTTCATTTTTTTCATGAAATTGAAATGGACATTTGTTGAGATTATTATAAATTAATGGATAACATGTTTCTGTAGGAAACAATGTTTTCTATAGAAACTTACATGACAAAGCATTGGATCTGTTTGGCCCCACCATTCGCACACTGTGGAATGGCCAAGATAGCAAAAAGAAATATGATTTAATAGATCACATGGTAAACTTGTTCGGCAACACTTTCAACAAGAAAGTGTTTACAAAGTTAGCCAGAGAGAATTTAAAATACACCAAGGCCTAGTATGGGGATAAATTGCAAATAGACCTCAAGCACTAGCGCCCTCCCATGGTTCCTGAGAAAGAGTGGAAGGCGCTAATAAAGAATGAAAAGGAGAACTTGTTTAAAAAACAAGGACGACAACCATGAGATGGTCAAGCAAGGTACAACACATGTCGTATTATGAGTGAAATATGAGCAAATATGTTTTTCTTTCTTGTTTTAAGTAACAATTCTGATATCTAATTTTTTTCAAAAATTCCATATGTAGGCTACCAGACACATCCAAAGCAACAAAGGCCAGAGTGAAAAAACATGGCCAGCATAAACTAGGCCAGGGTGGCTATGGAAAACTAAAAGCCCGAATAGTAAGATTTAAATGATTAATTTTGGTTAATATTTATTTAAGAGTAGCGAACAATTATATGTTTTTGTTATTGGTATTTTTAATGGTGTTATGCATTGCAGTTAAATATGTTTGACATTGTTTCCACCAAGGAGGACTTGAAGCAGGTAAATCAAATGAATAAGGAAACCACAATAACAATCTTGTAAAGTCTATTCATATTTTATTATATCACCCTTAACTAAGTATTTATGTTTGTTTTCAAGCAAAAGTGTTACCGCAGTAGTGAATCAAGCGGTATTTAGCAAGCACTGTGTCATACAAGGGTCCATATGTCCAGTGATAGTGTAGAGCAGAGTACCCATTCCGGTATGTATGATTCAGAATTAGAAATATTTACTATGATTGTAGATATTTATTTCCTGACTTATACTTATATATTATCTTCTCAAAATTAAAGAGCATGTAGCTCAAGAGGGTGAAATGCGAGAGAAACCAAGTGGACAGGAAATTAACGTACCAACTGTCCCAGCTAAAGAGACAGGTAAAGAGTAATTGTAATGTTAATCAAAATAATGAATTAGTTATTTCAATTATATTTCAACATATCGATATGATCATTTTCGTTGTTCTAGTTCATGACCCTGAACAAATGCTAGCTAACCCTTCTCAGCGACATACCATAAGTATGGTACATAGGCGTACACAAACAATAGAAGGACAGAGCACACAAAATACAATGTCCTTGGATGATTATGATATCCCAATTGTCAGTTTTATGAATGTAAAAAAACATAAATCAAAGAAAAATTAGATGTATAAATTCATGACTTGTATATGGATATTTATCGATGATTATGTGTTCATATGTTTTGATGACTATCCTAGTTATGCATGAATTTCTATATTTTTTCTATATAAAGAAAATCATTTGTTGGGTATGGGGAATTGAGAGCGATGTGAGGGGGGGGGAGGGGCCATATGAGCTTCCACCTTCACATAGTTGGCCATGTTCAGTAGAGAATAACCTATTCTCGAAACAAAGATAAGCTCATTAAGGTTTGCGACAACTTAATTTTTTTCTAGAGTATTTTACATAACTAAATACATGCTTACTTTCTTATTAATTATTTACTCATATAAAAAAAAAATATTTTATGATTCATGCAGGTCTTGGTGATGGAAATGCATCTCGTAGACAACACTTATCAATTTGTATGGGCTAATGGATCTGGTGAAAGGACAATGAAAAGGTAAGGGTTTTGACGTGTTTTTAAAAGTAGGCTTTATACTAGTAAAAGTTCATTAAGCCTATGAATATGCAGATATTGATATATATGCCAAGTTCCATGTGGTGTTTTTATTGTCTAATTTATTTGTTATTGTCAAGTTATTTGTCAAATTTAATGTGTAGATATTGCATATATGCCAAGATCCATGTGGTGTTTTTATTGTCTAATTTATTTGTCCAATTTCATGTGTAGGTGGTTGTACAATACATCGAGTGTACACTCTTTACCTAGCTCAAATTTCAACTATAAATCAAGAACCCTAAAGAGGTATTTTAAATATAATTTTGGTCTACTTGTAGTTTTTTTATAAAGAAGTATAACTATTTTAGAGAACCCCCATATACAAAGTCTTTATCCATATCCTCATTATGGAAAATAAATTAGAAAAGTTCCCTCACTTCATTCATTTCCGTAATCCTAACCTTATTGCTATCCCTAGCCCAAATCCTAGTTCTTATTAAATAATGCATGAAGCTAATCCCAATAATCTAGACCCCTCCTCTCATCCCACATGTTAGTGCAAGTATTATAAGGCTCCAAAGGACACTACTACAAAATGCTTATTCTTATAATAATAATTCACATCCAAATCCTTGTACATAGATGAGAAATCACTTGATGATCCTAGGGTACACCAATATTTGGACATTTCTCCCCAACAAAAAATAGTCCTTATTCCAAACTCTATTTAAAAAGATCCCTCATTACTCATAATGACAAATGAAATTTGTTCCCCTCTCTAAGTCTCCTTTTTACTCATAATTGTTATATCAAAGACCAACTTGCCACTATAATCCTTGACAATTGTAACCAAAATGATCGCATTTTCCATCACTCATCACCCCTCTCCTTATAATTGGGGCTTTGTACAATAGGATGGAACTCATCTTCTCATTAATAAACATTGTGCAGTCACCCTTGTCATAGGGATTTTTCAAGAAATTGTTGAATGCTATGTATCTCCCCTTGATTACTCTTATTTACTCTTGAACATATCATATGAACAAAAATGAAATGCTTTATAAGATGTCCATTGAAATACCTATCAACTATTTAAAGATAACAAAACCTATGAACTCATCTTTATTGCAATACCATTTCCATGTAATGATGTGACCAATACATCCTACATAAATATCTTTCTCTCTTAGTTGTAACTCACATCCAACCATTTCATATGGTTTCACTTTCTCTCTTCCACACATTCTAAATGATACCTTCTCATCCTTCTACCCAATCAAAAACATTGAAATTCTTTATAATATGCTCATTTCAATACTTATCAACTCTATAAAGATGACAAAAACTATGAACTCACCTCTTGCAATACCTCTTACTTATAATGTTAAGACCCAACAAAACATAATACATAAATACCTTTCTCTCTCACTTTTACATCACATCAATCCATCTC
>ML784851.1:430160-443184 GCA_009831015.1 Picea engelmannii
AATATGCTCATTTCAATACTTATCAACTCTATAAAGATGACAAAAACTATGAACTCACCTCTTGCAATACCTCTTACTTATAATGTTAAGACCCAACAAAACATAATACATAAATACCTTTCTCTCTCACTTTTACATCACATCAATCCATCTCATCTCTTGTGGTTGCACTATCCCTCTTCCAAGCTCTCTAAATAATGCATTCTCATCCTTCCATCTGGGTGCACTCTCACTCTTCTATTCTCATTCTAAATCCCAAACCTCCCCAATGATTTTTAACTCAAAAATGTTTTTTTCTACCACACAATAATTAACAAAATACATATATTATCTATTATACCTACTTCCATAATTGCTTTCCCTTGTCCTCTCGCTGGCTATAACAATGAGGTAGCCCCTTGTTCTTATATGCCTTCTCTTTTCCTTATATTTCTATTAGTTGTCAAAATCAACATTTGCTAACATTAAAAAGGTCCCATGTCTTAACACACTTTTATCAAATTGAATGAAGCCTTGTTCCTATTGGGAGTTTTTTTGGGCTAGCTTAGACTTCCCATTATCAACTCTATCCAATTCTTACCTGGTAGCACCCAATATTACCTAGTTATCCCCTTGTCTTCTTCCTCTCCTAGTGTTCCATGCTCTCCTACATACTCTTCCTCTTTTCCTAGTCCTTCAAATGCTTGGGGAAAGTATTGCCTCTCCTCCTTAGATTTTCTTCCTTACACCCCTTTTTCTCCATTTTTATTTGGTCATAATATCGATGGGTCCCTTATAGGTCATTATCTCAAGAAAGACCCTACTTGAGATAACATCTACCTAGTTAGCATCAACTATCACTTCTTTGGTCAGTTTTCCAAGATGTCCCCCTTAATGGTCACATTCCATAGCTTGCAACTATGGAGCCCCTCCCAATGGTGACATCATATATTCCTTTGATCCTCTCTCCTCCACTGGTACCATTGGTATTTTTCACCTCTACGCGTGCATTGAACTTAGGTTAATGCATGTCGCCTCCTACGCTTGCATAAAATACTCCATTGATGTATGCCACCTCTCATTCTTGCACTAAATCTAGGCTATAATGTGTTGTTTTTGTGCTTTTGATGACTCTATATTATGATTTTATGATTCCTATTATGCTCACACTCTCCGGATTATCGTATGTCACATGGGACTCATGCTATGTCCTTGACTAGTGTATGGCGCCTTAATGACTACAAAAATCCTAGAAAAATGAATGTCATTTGTTACGCTCACCTTAACTCCAAGTTGACATATGTTACATTTATTCTTGTGATAACCCTATATTAGAGTGTGTTTCCTCTCTCACTCATGTTCACTCTTAGATGGTTTATGTCAACTCACGCCTTTTTCTAGTGTCATTCCAATGTCATCAACTTCTTTCTCTTGACTTTGTTAGAGATACCCTAACACCACAACCTCCCATATTTACCTTTTCATCTATCCTCCATCCTTTCCATAAGATATCATGTTTCTAATCCTACCTCACTTGTGGTAAGATTCCAACCTCTGTGATGTAGGTATCTAGCTAAACATGTTCCTACACCATCCTACCTCACGTATAAGTAAGTGCAAGTATCTCCTTGTCACTCTTAATCTTATCAATGATTTCATAGTTGAGATATTATTGTTGTTAGACTCACTCATGGTTTACTTACATGTTCTAGTTATTGTTCCATTAATATAGTAATTAGAAATTGCTCATCTCTAATCTCCTAATTTACCTAACATTACACTAATTTACTTGCCTAACATTACACTAATCCACATGGCACACCTTGTAGTTTTACCTTACACTAATTCTCAAGGCATAGGGGTCTTCAAATGTACGTCATGGGATATATAGGCCTAGTTGACGGAGGATTCCCTCACAACAACAATGTGTCTCGTGTACATTGCAAACACCCTCATATTACCCCTATATAATTTCTTGCATTGCTCATTCTTTGCATCTTGCTATTATTCGCATCTTATGGATAGAAGTTCCTATAAGGCGAGGTAAAATGTATAGAATCTCGTATTTTCATAAATTATCTACCATTCATTATTTGGTTACTAATGCCCTTCAACCTCCCTAGATCATTATAAATCCCTCTAGGATCACCATCAAGGCTTTGTCTAGTTTCAAATTGGTGACTGACTTTGGTTGTATATGGACAAACAATGTTTTAAGGGGTAGCATCATAAAAAACTCAAGCGTATTTTCTATTGTCCCTAATGAAATATGGTAATACCATATTACATTGTAATATGGAATTACCATATTACAATGTAATATGGTAATCCCATATTACATTGTAATATGGCATTACCATATTACAATTTAATATGGCATTACCATATTACAATGTAATATGGAATTACCATATTACATTGTAATATGGCATTACCATATTACAATGTAATATGGTATACCACATTACATATCTTGTGTAATATTTTTTTTTAATTTAAAGGACGCGTCGCAATATCGACGATAGTTCGTCAGAAGACAATTTTTATTTTGAACTCTAGTCGCAATAGAGATGAAATTTTATCATAATTTGCCACAATTTTGTGTCGCACATACAGCATATGTGTCATAAGTTTTTTTCTTGGCATAAATTTCCATTGTTATTGCGACACTTTTTCGTCGCAACGTTCCACAAACATTTTTTACATTGCCACGTTTTTTCGTCGTAATTGTGACGATGCATAAGCTTAACCTACCTTGATGGTGATGACACGTCGCGAGCTAATTTTGTTGTTGTTTCCACGAACACCTGGTTCATGGATATAGCAACGAAAAAAAGTCTTGGCTTTTGTGGAAATTGTGACGGATAAGTGTGGCAATAGAACGAAAAACCGTCACAAATTTAGTCATACGTACTAGTGATGAAATGAATCCCCTAAGTCTAATACCCAAGAAACAATAATATTATATAAGGAAATAATCAAAGCATATTGTGACACATCACTTGCTACATTTGCTTCCTAATTTTTCTCCTATTATCCATCTCCTTGTTTCTTTGGAGATCTACAGTCTTTCTTTATATGTCCTTTCTTCCCACAATCCTAGCACTCTATCTTTACTAGTCTGGATTTGGATCCACCCTTCCTATACTTCCCACAGTTCCCTACAGTCTTTCCTCTTTCCTTTTATCTTCCCATGTTATACACGGTCAACGCATTACCTTATGTATCACCTATGCTTTTCCATCGCATTTCCTCACTAAGGATAACACCAAAAACATTATCAAATTTCAGATTGTTTGAACCAGAGACAAAGTTACTTACATTCATGACCAAGTTGTTCCATATTTTTGGAAATTAGCACAAGATTAGAAGAGCCCTAACCTCATCATAAAATTTCACTACTACAGAACTTAGTTGATTAATAACCATATTAAATTCATTTAAATGATCGGCAACAAACCCACCTTCTGCCATCTTCATATTAAATAATCGCTTCATTAGAAATACCATGTTGGAGGCCGAGGGTTTTTCATATAGTTTATCCAATGCCTTCATCGGATCCTTTGTTTTCTTTTCTTTTGAAATGTTGAAAGCCACCGACGCTGCCAGACACATATATATCGTTCCAAGTTCCTTTATGCCAAGAATCTCTCATTCATTGTCTTTCATACTCACTGGTTGTTTTTCTTTTCCACCTATTGGTAGGAAAATATATTTATGATATATATAGTCTTCCATTTGCATCTTCCATAACTGGTAGTTTTTGTCGTTAAATTTCTAGACCCTGAACTTTCCATCTTCTTCCATTACTCGTACTTGAACTAGGATCCCTCTTTTCCTACAAGTTACATTTCTCTTTGATACCAATAGTTAGAAAAAGAGGATTGCAGAGAAATAAAATAAAATAGATGCAGAAATAAAACACAGAAGATACACAATACAATAGAGACACAGATATATGTGTCTCTCTAAATATGGGATTTTTCAATGGATAAATTTTCAATTCCTTCCTTTATTATTATCCAGCAAATGAAGGGATACAACCTACAACACACCTATTGTAACTTCCTCTTCTTTCTCTCACTGAATCCTCTCTCATAATACAATATTCACATTCATTCCCCCTCCACAATATGATTCTCTCATACATAAAAGAGGGTTTTCTTCTAGGGAAAAAAAACCTTAACATAACTTCTATTGTCATATATGCAACCTAATGATGAACGTTCTAGGTTCAATACGAAATTACAATATTTTACAAGGAATTTTTTCAAAAAAAAATATCTTCCCGGGGGGGGGTTCCATAAAGTGTCATCGCCCCTGGGTGAAAAATGTGGGGGGGAGAACTAGAAGCCCCCCCACACCCCCCATCAAGAAATGAGATCCAAACACGACTGAAACAAGACCTCTGAATCAAGAAGATAATCAGGCTCCACAACCAACAAGTTCCAAGCAACTGGTTCCACAACTAATTTAAAAGATAATTGTTTTATCTTGTTTCTGTATTGCATTGTGAGTTTAATTGTTGTGTATTAACTCTGTGTTTGAGAATGATTTATATGTATCTATATTTGAGCTTATCAGCTGCATTTTATGTTTATTTAAAATGTTTTAGATGCATCTAGTTCTTAGTATCGGCAAATGGTCATAATTGTATGTGTTCCTGTAGTTGGTAAGCTACGGGATAAATTAGAACAAAATTTTGATTTTATGAGTATTTCCACACGTAATGGACCTCAGATGGGTTGGGGAACATTATAGATTGGTATCAAATATTCTAGTTCAACACTAATCTCATATGGGCCAAGGACTAGTGTGAATTTGGTAAAATTCATTGTTACATATTTTTATTTGTGATGGATTTGGGGAAAAGGATGAATTTTGGAGTGAAATCCCAAAATTTATAAACCATTTAGTTTGAAAATGACTTAGAACCCTCTCAATGGTGATCAATGGCATTAATATGTATATTGCAGAGTTAAAATTCAACTTGGAAGGTCGAAATTCATGCTTTAATGGTCATTATAGAATTGGGAAAAGTTGTATGGATCGTTGGTCGAGATTGCATTCGATTTTGAAATCAATGACCCAGATTCATCGTAGAACGACCTAAAAACTTATAAGTTTTCAGCAGTTACAAAAATGAAATAGATCAATGGACGGGATTCATTTTTATCAGTTTGGAAAATGGATCAAATTGACAGTCGAGATTCATTTTCCACGGTTTGAAAAGTGGATCAAATCAACATTCGAGAGTCATTTCAAAAATTTGGAAAGTGGATCAAATCGACAGTCAATATTTATTTTCCACTGTGTGGAAAGAAGATCAAATTGATGATCAAGATTTATTTTTGACAGTTTGGAAAGTGGATCAAATCGACGATCGAGAATCGTTTTCGATAGTTGGAAAGTGGAGCAGACTGATAGTCGGATCGGCAAGTTTGGTGAAGTGTTTCATCCGCCAATGAAAATCATCAATGGTTGATGGTCGGGTCGACGAAATTGGTGAGGTATTTTCATATTCCAAGAGAATTTTTTGATCATCGATGAATAAAAGAGGAGGATGATGTGTCATGACACATCATCATCCACGTTTCATGCCATGTCAACTTGGTTTCCACGTTGACCAAGAAATGGTCGAGTCAGTTGGTTTAGTGATGTCTTTCAAGTCAGTAGTCAAAGGAAGGGGTTGATGGTCAAGGGTCAGGTCGTTCGGTTTAGCGATGTATTGCAATTAGGTTGTCAAAGGAAATGGTCGATGGTCAATGGTCAGGTCAACAATTTTGGTTGGGTGTTTCATGCGTCCAAAGGAAAACATTGATCATTGATCATCGATAGAGTTTCGATCAATGGTCCAAATTGCTCGAAGTCAGCAATCGACGGTGGTGATTCATTTTTCAGACTGGGAAAGGTTTACTGGATCAACAACTAATATTTCCCTTGATTTTGAGATTAATGGCTCAAATTAAAATATTGTTATAGAAGTAAAACCATTATTTTTTCTACAAATTTTTTTAGTTTTTCAAGGTCTTCAACTTGCAGGGGCATTTTGAGGCCCTAAAGAGTGTTTTTAGGAGTTTGAATTTTTGAAATTGTAAGTATTGAGGGTACCAATTAAATTTTTTCATCTTAAATAAAATAACTCAAAGAGATCTTTCCAACGATTTATCTCAGTTGCAAAATAGAGGATGTATGAGAAAGTTACAGTTGAAACAATTAAGAGTATAATTTTGGCACCAATTTACTTATAGATGGCATAAATCCTTGCTCAGAAGTCCCTTTGGGGCACATGAGTAGTATATGGAAAGATTATAAACCATATAAGACATCCATGGAGCCATATTTTGGATATGGGTACCTGAAAATGTGTAGGAAGAGAAGGAAGACACATGTAGCATACAGGGATAAAATGGAAAAACAGTCTAAACTTCCTCAGACCATAAATTTCAGCTCGAAGCTAGGATTTGGGGAAAAAAAATAGTCATTGGAAATATCTTGATGAGGAGAATTCATATATTGACCTAGAATTTTGAATTGGGCACCAAATTTTCTCAGAAAGTAACAAACAAAATTTTTAGTAGTGAAAACAGAGATATGAGTGGAAAATTGCAGCTTGTGAATGTTGTATCTTTTCACTTAGAAATCAGAATGAGGCATGAGTATATCCATTGTAGAGATGTTTTAGATAGGAATGTGTCTAAGGGTTCATATTTTAACTTACTTTATTGTGTTCTTCATAAATTGAGATGAAGAATAACTTGTAATCTAGTTAATGAAATGTTTTATAGTATGCATGTTCTAACAATAATTATTACATGCACATTTCTTGCAGACTTTGAGGTACAGGAAAACAAATTTGGTTCTTATATGAGGATTGGAGTTATGGAATATGATTGGGGATATTATAGCCATCAAGAGGAGATTATGGGTTTGTATGTCAACATGGGAAATGCTAAGACGGATTCTAATGGAAGAAGAGGCAAGCAACAGCCTGTGACTATGAGAAGCATGCATAGAGAAGTGTAGATTTATAGGGAATATAATGAAAGGATTATGAAATATCAAGAAGATATACTTTAGAGACTGAATATGTTGTATAGGAAATTTAACAAATACTCTAGAATCAAGTAAGCAGCTAGTGTTACACAAGTGATAACATGTGAATCCCATAGCAAATAAGGTGATGAAAAGAAGGTCTCGTGGAGGAAGTTTAAAGGATATTTCCAAGAAATATTTATTTGAGCACTACTATGAAAGGAAGATGAAAGAGTTCTTTGAACTTGAGTTGAGAAAAATGACAATGGATGAATATGAGAAGAGATTCTTTGAGTTGTTGAAATATGTTGACTTCATAAATGATGAGAAGGTAAAAAAATCCAAGAGTTTTTTAGTGGGTTACCTTCTTTCTACAGTGACAAGCTACAATATGATAACCCTAGGAATTTGGAGGAGACCATCATGAGATAAAATCATCTTTATGAGAAAAGAAGAGGAAGGTTAGTTTTTCAAAAATCTTGGAATGACAAGATAAAGGGTAAAAATGATCAAAGGATGAAAGGTTTTAAGCCACCCTTTTTCAAGAACAACTCACAAACAAAAAAACAAAGACAATCAAACCAAAATGAGCCTGG
This sequence comes from Picea engelmannii, assembly GCA_009831015.1. Taxonomy (NCBI): domain Eukaryota; kingdom Viridiplantae; phylum Streptophyta; class Pinopsida; order Pinales; family Pinaceae; genus Picea; species Picea engelmannii. The sequence continues at coordinate 437,771 of ML784851.1, forward strand.
GATGGCAAATTCATTTGGGAAAAGGCCAAGGCAACGGCTTATACAATGTTGGGGATGTGAAGGAAATCACTTGTGTAGGGACTTCCCTCACAAAAGAAAAAGAATGAGGATTGTCCACAACATTTAGGAGGCTGAAACAATTGAAGACATGGAAGAAAACATGTCAAGGATTTATGTAGCCTTGGACAACAAGAAAGAAGAATATCAATCCTCAATTATTGAAGTGGAAGGTAATATTGATAACCATCACATAGCAATTTTAATTGAATTTGGAGCTAGCCATAGTTACATAAAGTCTAGCATTGTTGAAACATTTCACTTGCAAAGGAGTAAGCCTAAGAAATATTGGTTAGTTAAGTTAGACATAGGGGTTGAGAGGAAAATCAATAATCTAGTTAAATATTGTCCAATAGACATGAATAGACTCAGCACAAAGGTAGATGTGAACATCAAACCATTGGGGTCATATGATTGTCTAATTGTTATGGATTGGTTGGAAAAATCCATGTTGTCCTAGACTATTAAAACAAGAAAATAACATGGTTTGATGAAGAAAGGAAGCAAGAAAAGGTTCAAGGCATTCCCAGAGTTGTAGTTGTTAAAGAAATTTTAGCTATACAATTGGAAAACAGTTTTAGGATGAGATGTTAGATTTTTGTATCCCATATGGAAGAGGCAGCCAAAGATGCAATGAAAATCATTGAATACCATCTGATCTTGAGGGATTTTGAATATGTTTTTGGGGAAATCCTAGGACTTCCACCAAGGAGAGACATTCATTTCTCTATTGATTTGGTGCCAGGAGTCGCCCTCATGTTGAAGACACCTTACATGAGAATGGGAACACTTAAATTGAAAGAGTTGTATATGAAACTCAAAGAGTTATTAAGGGGTATATACGCCCAAGTATGCCACCTTGGGGAGCCCTAGTGCTATTTGTAAATAAAAAAATATGGCACCTTAAGGATATATATTGATTTCAAATAGCTAAATAAGGTCACCATAAAGAACAAATATCCTTTATCAGATATTTATGATTTATTTGATTAGATAAAAGGTGCAAGAATCATTTCCAACATTAACTTGAGATCAATTTATCATCAAGTGAGAATAAAGGAAGAATATATCAACAAGATGGAATTCAGAACAAGATACAAGAATTATGAATTTACGGTAGTTCCATTTGGGCTATCAAATGCCCTAGTTGTTTTCACGTGCCTGATGAATGGAGTTTTTTATGGAATGCCTAGACAAGTTTTTAATTGTGTTCTTGGATGATATACTCATCTAATCAAAGATAGAAGAGGAACATCAGAAACATTTAAGAATGGCTATAAAAGTTTTAAGAGAGCATAAATTGTATGCCAAACTAAGTAGGTGCATCTTTTATCAAAAGAAGATTCACTACTTAGGGCATATTATTTCAGGAGATGGGATAGCAGTTAATCCTGAGAAGATAGAGGCCATTAGAGGATGGATAGCACCAAGAAACATCACAAAGGTCATATCATTCATGGATCTTTCTGGTTATTACTAAATATTCATAAAAGGATTTTCAAAGATCGCAAGCTCAATCACTTCTTTGCAAAAAAAGCAAGTGAAATTTGAATGGACTTCCAAGTGTGCAGAGAGTTTTCAGCAGTTGAAATATATTTTAACAAGTGTGTCGATATTGAAGATTGAATATCTCGAAGAAGATTTTTTTGTGTGCAAGGAATGGATCATTGGATTCCTCACACAAAACGATAATGTGGTATATTATGAGTCCCGACAATTAAAAGAGCATGAGAGGAATTACACTACCCATGACTTGGAATTAGTAGCAATTATACATGCACTAAAAAAGTGGAGACATTACCTCATTGGAAGAAAATTTGAGCTAAAAACATACCATTGTGGTTTGAAACACATATTTGGACAACCCACATTAAATGTCACATAAACTGGATGGTTGGAATTCCTTAGTGAATATGACTTTGAAATTAAAAACATCAAGGGAATAGCAAACCAAGTGGTTGATGCACTCAGTAGAAGAGCACATGAGATGCATATTGCAACCATTAGAATATGTAGGACTGATCTGAAAGATAAAATTATTGAGGCAGTGAATTCAGATCAACAATATCTAAAAATAAAAGAAACATTAAAACAAGAAAATTTACAACATAAATTTAAAGATTATGAACTACAAGAGGATGGAATTCTCACGTATAGAGGAAAATAAAATGTGTTAAGTTCTAGTGAGATGAAAAATACAATGTTGAGGGAAATGAACAATGTTCCATATGTTGGGAACCCGAGATATCATAAGTCAATTGCTATTGTGAGGAGCCATTACTTTTGGCCAAGAATGAAGAAAGAAGTGGTTATTATATAGAGAGATGCCCAGAGTGTCAAAAGGTGAAGACCGAACATAGACATCTAACAAGGATGTTACATCCATTTAAGTAGTTATAGCTTATTTTATTACAAAACTACCCAGAATGGTGAAGCAACATGACTCCATCATGGTGGTGGTGGATAAATTGACTAAGGATACTCTAGGTGGATATTGATGGCCACCCACCTATTCCAACTAGCTCCTCTTGACAGTTTTTAGTTCATCACATTCTTTTATACTTATTTTTTATTGTGGGTTCTACACTTCCATCATTTTCTCAATCCCTACACATCTTCCAGGTGGAGACTGGTGGCTGCCCACATAATCCAAATGGCTTATTTTGGAAGTTTTCATGTCACCACATCTTTCAGTACTTCCAGGGATATTTTGGGGCCCTTAACAGTATTTTTTTGGCTTTCCACAGTCAAACTATAGACCGATTCAAAGTTTGATGACATAATGTATAGTTATCGAAAATACCTTTCCAACGGGCTATCATGAGCCTAAAACGGAATTCGTATGAAAAAGTTATGACCCTAGGAAGTTGAGGTACCAACTTACCCAGTGGGGCCCACATAAATTTTGGTGTTTCATCTCCTAGGGTTAGGTTTTTGGATGTCTAGGGTTTTGGCATTCATGAGTAAATTTAAAAATGCCTATGGACCCTCATTGTAATCATTTTTCTCATACATATGTGTGTATCAGCCAGATCTCTTCTCAGAGATAGCTACCACCATTTGACCAAGTTGTTTTCAGTTCTGCAATTTTACAGTTTCAACTTGTTTCATTTATTCACTAGAATTTATTGTTCACTGGAGATATGTTGTTGTTCTTTGTATCTATGTGTTATTGTATTCATTTGGTTAGTCAGTTCGTTCCGCTCATAAATATGGATCAGTGGTATCAGAGTGGTCTTCTCTTCATTTATTTTTCTTCATGCATGTCCTCGACAAGACCTGGGTACAAGAAGTTGGAACTCAAACCAGTCAATTCTTTGCAAGATCCGTCGTGTCGAGCCTGACAAAAGCCCATGTCGGAAGAAAAGAAAGATGATGGAGCAGGAGATCCTTTTAAAATGTTGCTTGAGGAATCCCTTGCATGACAAAGGAACGAAATGATAGACAACTTTGCACAAATCCTTCGGCGGTTTCCCACAGGAGAATAATTTTCATCAAGCGGCCATGCAACCCCCTTCAAGGTACAAGTAAATTTTGATATTCCATTATTTGAAGGATTGATAGATGCGGATGTTGTAGATAAATGTTTGAATCTACATGAAGGGTATTTTTCGTTCCACAATTTTTTCGATAGGGAAAATATTACTTTTTCACTCCTCAAGGTCGTCCCCCATGTTAAGGACTGGTGGGATACTTACTCTGAGGAAAGGGCCATAGAGGAATCTGCAATATTTTTGGTTGCCCCCACATGGGATTCCTTCAAGGATGTTATTAAAGAATAGTACTACACTGTTGAAAGCTACGAGGACCAATACATAAGATGGGCCACCCTGCATCAAGAAAGGGACCAGACAGTACCAAATTTCACCAATATTTTCCATACCTTGCGCACCAAATTGGGTATCAAAGACTTTGAACGACATATAATGCTCAAATACCATAGTTGTTTGCATAGATACATTCAAATAGAAATGTATTTTATGGACATCGAATCATTGGGTACGACTTATAGATATGTTGTCAAGATCAAACAAAAATTTAAGTAGAAGAGGCGAGAGTTTGGATTTGCAAACTCCTCACAGCCAAAGCAGGGAAAAGGCGGCCCCAACCCACAAAAAAAGGGACAGAGAAAATATGGTCACTCTCAGGACAACCAGTCCAAGACACAACACAAGAAAGGTAATGAGAAGTCGAAGAAGGACATAGGAAAATGGTGTGAATACCATAAAATCCCTTGGCACAACACCGAAGAATATCGCTCCAAGTAGTCACTCATGGTTGAATTGAAAGCTTCTGAGTCAGAGGTTGATTCTGACTCTGAATCAAATCCAAAAGGAGGGAAGCGGATTATCAATGTTGAACTTAGTGCCACTATCGCTACAACCAAATTCCTTTCGAGCAAACCAGGAAAACCAGAGGAAGGGGAATGCCTCTTTCACTCACAGATGTGGGTAAAGGGGGCTCCGCTTCATTTCATTGTCGATAGCGATAGTCAGAAGAACCTAATCTCATTAGAGGTCATCAAGCAGTTGGACCTATCATCAATACCGCACCCATAGCCCTACACCATCGATTGTCTTCACCGAGGAAGAGATCTTCGTGCCAGCCAACAATGTCATCCTCCCTACAACATCAAGCCTTTCAAAGACGAGGTATTGTGTGATATTGCTCCCCTTGAAGTTTGTGTTGTTCTTTTAAGACAGCCATATTTGTGGAAGAGACATGTTGTGTATAAGTCTAGACCCCGAAGTGTTATTATTACTTTGGGTAGACAATTGTACATAATACCAGAGGTAGCATCGCCTACCGTTATTTATTTAATCTCTTCTAAGAAAACATAGTTACCAACTTAATGAGAACTTTACAAATTTCTTGTTTTGGGGGGGTCAAGTTTTTTAGCCCGTTTTTAAAAATGGTGCTAGTGGTAGCACCCCCCTCTCTTTTTAGGTGGATTTTTTATATTTTAAATTTTATGATACATAAGGTTTCCACTTTTTTTTTAAATGCTTGTTTTTTCATTTATTTTCAAATTGTTCAAATTTTTGTTTTTTCTCAACGGTGTTTTTTCATCTATTTTCAAACTTTTCTATTTTTTTGTTTTTATTCAATGGTGTTTTTAATCATATTTTCATGCTCCATCCAATGTTAAAAATGTTGTACACCATTTTTTTTTAAATTAAGATTTTTCATACAATTATGTGTCCTTAATTAAGTTATGGTTCCATACTTTTTAAATATAGTGGAAAATATCATTTTTAACACATTTTTTTACCTTTACTTCAATATAGAGAAAATAGTTGTAGTTAAATAACACTATTTTTAAATATTTACCAAAAAAATATAATTCATTTTTTTTG
>ML784851.1:455788-494945 GCA_009831015.1 Picea engelmannii
GACCTAGTCCACCTTACATTGAATGACCTCCACTATTATCACTATGGGCCCTCTAGCCCCCCCCCCACTACCTCTCTAGCTACCTTACATCATCCTCTAGATGTTCCCTTCCTTCTTCCTCCTCTTCTTTTTTTTCCCTTCTTTCTCTTACTTTTCTTTTTATTTTGATGTCTTTTATACAATCCACATTGCCACATGGCACCATCACATTAATCCACATTACCGATGGGGTCCATCATGCACCTTTCCCCCCAAAATCCATCTTCCCCATCCTTGAACTATATATACAGTGGGGATTCTTTGTTGGCCACCGAGTTGCATACAGGTTATACCAATCAAACATGATCGACAGTACATTGGATGATGTAGAAGGGAAGAAATTGACAGTTGTATAGGTTTACGAGGGTTTGAATTTTCATGTGACTTTGGTTGATTGCAAAGTTCTGTAAATCACATACTGCCATATCCCCTACATCAATCATGGACCAACCACATGCATACTATAAACATATGACCTCACCCATGTGGCCTCCCACCTCACCACCTTGGAACTACAACCACGGAAGTCCATGGCATATGACATGTGGCCTCCATGTCATCATGTATGGAAAAATTCTCAAATTTTCCCACATTTCCAAAAATTCATAATTTTAAGAAATATATTTTCCCACCGGGGTGCCCTCCAACTAGTTTCATACGGGTTGTACCCATAAAACATGATTGAAAATACATTGGATGACGTAGAAGGGAAGATATTGGTAGTTGTAGAGATTTACAACGGTTTGAATTTTCATATTACATGGGTTGATCCCAAGGTCCCATAACTACTTACATCCATGGTGCCATGTGGCACCCTATGATAGGTTACATGAGTTTGGAAATGGGCTCCAAAACCACCTTTCCAAAGTTTCGTAAACCACTTATTGTCATATCCCCTACATCAATCATGGGCCCACCACTTCCATGCTATAACCCCTAAGCTCACTCCTATGACCTCCCACCTCACCACCATGGACTTGTAACCACAGAAGTCCACATCATTTGAACGTGGCCTCCATGTCATCATATATGAAAAAAATCCCAAATTTTCCTACATTTCCAAAAATTCATAATTTTAAGAAATATATTTTCCTACCAAGGTGCCCTTCGACTAGTTGCATATGGGTTATACCAATCAAACATGATCAACAGTACATTGTGTGACGTAGAAGTGAAGAGATTGACAATTGTAGATATTTACGGGGTTTTGAATTTTCATGTGACTTGGGCTGATCCCAAGGTCCTGTAACCACTTACATCCATGGTGCCATGTGGCACCCTATGATAGGTTATAGGAGTTTGGAAATGGGCTCCAAGACCACCTTTCCAAAGTTTTGTAAACCACTTACTGCCATATCCCCTACATCAATCATGGGCCCACCACCTGCACAATATAAACTCCTAAGATCACCCTTGTGGCCTCCCACCTCGCCACCATGGACCTGCAACCATAGAAGTCCACATCATATGACATGTGACCTCCATGTCATCATGTATGGAAAATATCTCAAATTTCCCACACTTCCCAAAATTCATAATTTTAAGAAATATATTTTCCCACCAAGGTTCCCTCTGTCTCGACCTCTACTAAAGATTAATTAATAAACAAAACATGTCTATTAGCCCATACGGCCCGAGTGTTACAAAATGACGCTCTTATACCAATCTATAATGTACCCCATTCCTAGGTACCTCAAGAAATTGTGTTCTTGAACTTATTCGAATTCTTGATATCCTTCTTTAATAATCAAGAGTCATGCAAAGGAAAACAAATCTAATGAAATATATAACATTCACATTCACATGTAAAGGCTCATGCATTAATCCAATAAAATTTGAATTAATCGTATGCTCATGAAAGATATATCATTAAATAATTGTTAACAAAACATAATTAAAATAAATACATAGAGAATAGAAAACTCTTGTCTTCATAAAAGATTCACACCAACTGGCTATAGATGTCACATGTTCCACCCAACCCTAGGCTCTGTTGCACATTATCTCTCTACAACAAGATGGCCCCGAGCTAAGGCTATGAATCTACAAGGATGGGTTCCTAGGACGACTCTAAAACACACACACCAATCATCTATCAATCTCTCATAGTTTTCCAAACGACACAACAATTATCAACTTACCAACTCTCTTTCCCCTCAACCTACATAACCCAAAGAAATGAACCCCCTTCTCTGCAATGTAGTCCCTCAAACTATTCCAATTTTTTCTAGGGCCCTATTGCTACTAGCAAGGAAATCTCAAAGTTGGAAGCTCCAAGAATCCTCAATCATGGATAGTTCGTTATCAACTACCATCATTCTCATGCACACAGACATTAATTTCTTGCTGGAATAACCAATAGATACCTACAACCAACTAGAAATGGTTCTCTACCCCCAACATTTCATTCCCATGCCAAAAATCCAAGAACCAAAATGATCAAGAATGACCAACAATTACCCAACAACCAAAAAGTATGGTTAAAGTATGCATGCCCATAAGGCACCATGTGGCTTCCCCAAGAAGCAATTCCAAGATGGGTGAATAAAATACAATAAATTGGCTTAGCTCCCTTATCCCCCTCTCTTGTGGAATCATAGACCCCTATAACTCTATCTTTATCCATTTGCGGCCAACAATGTTTTTTTATTATTATTATTCAAAGTATTACATTAATAGGTTGTCTAGCCTTTCAACTTTACAATTGCTCTGACCTTTCATCAAACAAACAAAATTACATTATTAAACTGACGACTCAAAACTAGGGTAATACAGTGAAGGAGATTGTTTCTCAGCTAATCAGTTGAGGAGATTAATGAAGAGAAATCACCCATTGTTGAGGAGAATCACCTAGGTTAATCTATTGGCTCCACACTCCTCAACGTGTGCTCCAATTTCCTAGTAAGTTTGTGGACTCCTCTGGATTTCATAAAGGAAGCATTGTTAAAACTTCAAATCCATATAGTTTTCCATGCCTAATGGTAGTGTAAGGTGTAATATTTCAAAACTTCAGAAGAAATTTTTTTTTTAGAATATACATGACCAGTTGTAATAAAATCATCACCCTTTGTTTCCTTCAGGAGAATAGCATTAAATTTTTAGGACCATGACCCCTCTAGGTTGCAGCCCTATGATTCTTTTGCATTTTGACAATCACAAAAACTTGCATACTTAGAAAGCAATAATTGATATTACAATTTCTTCATCAACTAAGGATTTCAAACTCTCCCTCTAGAAATCTATATTATATGTAACTATGTCTCTCGTTGTCTAGGCTTTCACAAATTTATGCTTTTATTTGCAACCTTAATGCTATGGTTCTACTTCTTCTCACTTCTATAGCTTGTGTCCATTCTTCTAACTTTTTATCCTTCTCACTACTTTGTGGTTACTTTGGTGGTTTGACATATTGTTCAACATCTATCAGTTAACTTCCTAAATTTATAAAGAAAAATTATGTTTGACATATTGTTCAACATCTATCAATTATTACTTAATTTTCATTGGAATTGATAGTCATTACATCTAGAAATGGACTAACTGTTGAATGGACTAAGATGGAGTTGAAACATTCCTTATGCAAAAGGAGTCATGGCAGTTCATTGTAGTCTCCTCTCTAATTACCAAGTATACATACACTTAGACATTGGACTTTGTAATCATCTTTCACTATTATTTTCATCTAATATGTCAATATTTTCTTTAACTTCAAATTTAAACCTTTTAGCATGGGATATTACAATGTTTGATCCTACATCTAAACCCAACAAATTTATTGTGAACCTTCTTCAAGTTTTATGTCTGGCCTTAAGATATAGAACAATTAGTTATACATAACTTGTTTACCTTACCCTTTTTAGGAACTGAAGAAGATGGGTTACCTCTTGCACCCATTTGCATGTTCACATCACTAGCTACTACATTAATAGGATGCACTCCTATAGAAGCCCCTTTGTTGGTTGCAAGAGCAAATGGTTGTGGAAAAGTATAGTTCAACTTTGGAGTTCCATTTTTTGTTCACTAATGAACTGCACTATTTGTAGCTAACAATGTGACTTCCATACATTCTAATTGAGATTTTTCTACCGTAGGGAGAACATGCCATTGGGAGTGATTCCTATGTAGGAGGAATAGGTGGCTAGGGTTTTCTTATGGTTTCACTATCTAGGGTTTGGAGAACTTGACTAGTACCAACTTTGTGATAAAGTTGTAATATGTACTTGTATTTCATCAGTAGCTACTACATTAATAGGATGCACTCCTATAGAAGCCCCTTTGTCGGTTGCAAAAGAAATGGTTGTGGAAGGGTATAATTCAACTTTGGAGTTCCATTTTTTGTTCACTAATGAACCAAACTATTTGTAGCTAACAATGTGACTTCCATACATTCTAATTGAGACTTTTCTACCATAGAGAGAACATGCCATTGGGAGTGATTCCTAGCATAGAGAGAACATGTCATTGGGAGTGATTCCTAGCTAGGAGGAATAGGCAGCTAGGGTTTTCTTATGGTTTCACTATCTAAGGTTCGAAGAACTTGACCAATACCAACTTTGTGATAAAGTTGTAATATTTACTTGTATTTCATCTTGTATATATAAATGAAGTTTCGAAAATTCATATGGTATGTACTTGTTTATTTTGTATAGTATATAATTGTGTTATAAATAACTAAATATATTATAAATTCAATGTGGATCTCTACACCTTTTTTAACCTTACTACTACTACCACTAATACTTTTTATGTGGATCTTAATGTGGTACGTTAGAAATCACTTTCACATTGTGTATGCATTGTACGATGCAAATATGATTCATTGGGCAGGGCGAGAAGGGGTCCTTGTCCACGTGTACCGAAGGCCCGATGAAATAAATTGCGAACTGTAGTTGGAAACTAGTTGTTTCTGTTCCGGTCGCCTGACGTGGACTCATCCCGCTGCTCATCGTCTCACGGACGGGTATCTGGAAGCGGCGGACGGGGCAAGAGCCGTTCAACTTTAGCCACGGCAGATTGCAGGGTGAGTGGTATATGTGCTTACACGGCATCTCACGTGTCACTTCTCCTACCTAAAAGTCCTCCACACATACCGCACACTGCAGAGGGAGATGCTCTGTTGAAACGGTATTGTGGTATTGTTGAACTTGCATGCATACATATATGAATCCAAAAGGTCATCCTATAAGGCACCTAAAAAGCATGCATATACAAAATGAAAATATTGAACTAAATAACAATATCAATAAATAAATAGGGTGTGCATGGCTTTCAACCAAAGTGCATATCCTAGATCAACATTATTTGACCCTAAAAACATGTTTTGTCTCAAAGCATGTGGCTCAACATTATCTATGCATGTAAATAGAAGAAAGTATGAAGACTTAAAGGGAGTATTGAAGCATTAGTGTTGCAGTAGACTACTTAATTTTACTAAGAACATTGTCATGAGAAGTTGCAAACAATATACCAACTAGAGATGAATGCATGTTAGAAATTTTCAAAATAAGAAAATCGAGCGCAAAATCAAATCTGGGATCAATTATTTTCTTAATACAGAACATAGTTTCAGAGAAAACATAAGTAAAATCTACTAAATCTCGAATACTTACAAGGTTGAAGCTAACACACTACAAGGCCAATTATATATAAATGAAGATAAATAATGTGGTTGAGCTAAGAAGTCGTGGGGGTCACATTTGATAAGCATAGATTACTTATGAAATTGTCTTCATCTCTACTATAAATGTGAACATCTAATTATGTTGTTGGATTTCTACAATCGAATATGAGGTCTTTGAGGCATGAGGCATTTGATATTGAAAGTATCTACTACTAATCCAAAATCCACACTTTTATCTTTGAAAATCATATAATGGATGTCATACAAAATTGACTATAATTTCATTAGGGAATGAAATTGCTTCCACTATTGAGAACTAACAAAACTTGCAAGCATAGATGCACATGGCTTAGTTGGATGGGGTTAGCTTAAAGTAATTTAGGCATCCTTCTACATATGAATCTTTAAAATGTCTAAAATCTAGTGTCAAATATCAAAAGTAGTGGTTGAGAGGTATGAAACTCACTAGATTACCTTGATAAGTTGTTGAACTCATTGAGCATCGATGTTTATAAGACACAGAAAAGATATAACTATGCTATTAATGACAAACCGTCTACTAATTTTGTTGGACATTGAATATGCTAGCAAAGGAGTTCACATTCTACTAAAATATCTAAGGCTTCTTATCCCAATCTTCTTTGTCTATGAACCATTCATGTATGGTGTTCTTTGTAATAGAAATATAGAGGTGTTTAGTTTCAACAACACCTTAAACTAAGGAGTGTCAAAGCTAGGTATTGAGAACAAACATCTAGATCTACAAGTCATTGTTCTATCACTAGAAGGTGTTGATGATATTTGAGAGAGAAGTACAAGATTTCAATAATATAATTGTCTTTCTCAAAACTTTGAAATTAAAAAAATAAATATTTTCAAGGTATTGTGCATATTCAATGTTCGACAAGTGAATTCTTCTAACAACTTGATGTGCACAATAAGATTGTATGCCCTAGTATTGGTGTCTAATCACTTGGTATTCATATCTATGAAGGCCTTATTTTCTACTATCTCTTTCTCTAATGTCAATGTTATTCTATATAAGGCATGTCAAGCTTCACTCGATGTTTTGCTTCTTGGAACATTGTTCACTACTCATTTACCTACTTATTTAATGATGCATTGATTGCTTCTAATATTTGTCCCCTATGGAGAAACAATGCTCTCAACTTTTGTTTGAGGGTGTCTTGTCTAGAATCATCATTTTCCACGAGGTTATATCGCATGTTTTTTATATGGATGTAAGTCTAAGTCGGCATTGTGGAGTTTGACAATCAAAATGATCCCATGTCGAGAGAGTTCTTATTTCCATGATCTCTAAACTCATTCTATCTAAGAGATCAATCCCTTGGGCTATTGTTTTATCAAACTTTGGGATTAAATACCCTTCTTATAACCAGGGTGTTGTTTTTTATTATTGCTTACCTACATTAGCTTTATTTCTTTGTTGATCCTAGTTTTGGTAAGCAAAGGCATCATTTTATTACAGTTTAATCTTCCAACACTCTTGATATATAAGATTTATAACTATTTTCAGTAGTTTGGCATGGACAATAACTATTCCCCCCAATCCAATATATTTTCTTAATCTTACAGTATCTAAAAGATATATCCATGGAGTGATTATGAAGGAGGTTCACCAAGAGAGTCGGATTCTTTGAAACCTCTCATTATTATCTACTAATCTAAAAATTGAGAATGATTATATCATCACTCTAAGCTATCTTAAGTTACAAATTGAGAATGATTATATCATCACTCTAAGCTATCTTAGGGGCCAACCTTCACTTTCATAGCCTTCACTCCACCTTCAACACTTCAAGGTTTATTCTTAACAACTAAGTATGTAGCCTAATTATCACATACTTCATATTAATGCATATAAAATCTATATAAGGAGCCAAAATCAAAAGAACATTTTATTTTTTCTCATTTCGTGTATTATAAGATCCATGGTAAACATTATTCTCTATTTGTAGATTCTCACAACTTAATATCTTGAATCCATTATAATGAAAATAAGTGTTGATTTTCATATGGATCATAGTTTGGTCATTTTTCAAAAGCATAATCAATTGAAGGATTTGAAAGAAAGGGAAAATACCAAGCAATAAGAACAATATGTCTTTCTAGGAATAAAAGGATTAAAAATTGGGTTATTCTAATTTGTTAAGCAAAGGGTTTTTTTCTTAGCAAAGGAGTGGGTTTTTTTCTTAGCAAAGGAGTGTTCTACCAAGCAAAGGATTAGTTTGTTGAGAAAATGCACTAATTGTTGAGAAAAAGATCCAAGTTGTCAAGTGAAGGACTAGAAGTCGAGCAAAGAGTTTGTTTTCCAAACAAAGGAGATTGCCAAGAAAAAAATTGACAAATTCATTGAGTGCAAGATTTGTCAAAAAATTAAGAGCATGGTGAAAATGGTCAAGGAATTGATCTTGGAACAAAGGAAGAATACCATATGCATGATTGGTATTTTTTTCTTAGTAAGAGAGATAGAATCTCAACTAGAAAACATTGAGGAAAGGAGGTCACAAACCTACCAAGCAAAGAGTATTGGACAAGTTTCCAAACCAGGAGGGCACACTCGTCGAGTGAGAAAAAGAGAAAACCATTGAGAAAGAAGCAAATCAAACTTTTGGGTTGGGTCATCCATTCGAAAGGAAAGTTTTATAAAATTTAGGGAAGGAAGGCAAGGTGGAGAAAGCAAGGGAACATATTTTTATTGACGAGCTTTTCATGGGAAAAGAGAAACTCAACAAACTTGAGGAAGAAAACATGGTCAAATAGGAATCTCCAATCAAGCCTTTGGAAAATAAAACAAAGCCCAAGTTGACTCATCCACACTAGTAGGAACCTAACAATGCAAGATTAACAATGCACAACAAACCAATGCCACAAATTCTCCACATCATCCAACTATGTAACACATGGTCGGTAAGGAATACTTCTACAATGAATTTGAAGAGATTAACTGCCAAAGTCATTTCTAGCATGGGTCTTGGTCCATAACTATCATAGGCGTCATTAGGTTGATACGTCAGTCAACAATAAAGAACAAACCATCGATGTTGGAAGAATTAAGACTACAAGACGAAGGGGCCAACTAATACACAGTGTTCAATGATTTTGTGAAGAGTGGTTCCTGCTAAGAAGTAATTGGAAATTTTAGGCACTATGAATCACCAAGATGGTTTAGTAAAGAAATGCAAAGAAGAAGAGAGAAAAAATGGAGAGAAAATTTCAATCCATTTGTAAAGCGTGGAAAGCATGTTGAGAGGACAAGATGAATAACATCAACATAAGAGATGATAAAGACCTTATTGCAATATAGCCATTTACAATATGATACAAAGCACCCATCCGACTTTCTTTTCATGTGCATCAAATCCTCCAAATTTTTAAATTGAAACATATACACTTGTCATGTGCAGTGTAATTATGAATGAATGGTTTTTTGATTTAAATATTGATATAAGCCGCAAGGGCACATAATGTGATAATGTGTTTGGAGAGAATCATCAAACATCATAGCATTATTTAATATTTTTTCAACTTTCTCTTAGCTTAAAAGCAATACCAGTTCCAACAGAAAATATATAAAGGTTGGCCTCACATGCATGTGACAATATTGTTTCCACCTAGGCCTCATATAAGGCTCTATGTATTAAGTTACACACAAATGGATGTGACCATATTGTTTCATCATAAGCTATAGAATGCACTTCTTTGTGCAATGATGAGGGGGAAGGTAATACAAGTGCAATGATCCTCATAAAGCAAGCACTTGCAATATTTATAGCCATAAGAGATATTTGACATATGATATGTAAGTTTGTGCTGGAAATATGACCTAGAAGGTGCCCACAACTTGATGTTTAGCATCTTGTTTCAACTACCAGGATGCCATAGGTATTGATCGAAAATACCATCAACTTCAACCCACAATCACAGAGTTTTCAACACTCTATTGTAGTCAATATTTGGGCTACTTGTCTGGCCTCGGATCCATGAACAGACATTCATTTTTTTCCTTTTACCTACAATGTTGAATTGTGCTATGTCATAGATAACTCTACGTGGAATTACCACTACGTGGATATACCTCTGCGCCGAAGCATCAACGAATAATGTTGACGAAAATTGTCACAAACAATTATGTATAAAATTCAGCAAATAATGTGGGTATGTCACAGGTTACTCTGGACGCAAAATTCTGCAACAATACTAACTTGTCACGGAGCTTTATGAGTTGTTCCACTACGCCAAATCGTGACTGTGTGTTCCTGTGAAGACAAATACTCAAGAAATACTCTTTTAAACATAATGTTATAACTTGTTGAAATTAACTATGCACGGTCTTCTTGCAATCATATAAACGCGTCACTCTGCCAAGATAGGATAGCTTATACATAGAGTTTAACAATTCAAACATAGCGCGAAAAAATGCAAACACACAGTGAAATAATACCACACGCTTTGTTCTTTCTTTTTATCAATGAAGGAGTAAATTTACACAGGAAAGCTCTTTCCTTCTTAGTATCTTAAACCTATGTGATCCACAATTTTACATATTCAATCTCACACACTTGCTTCCCTCTGCCTCTTACAAAGCATTCAATATATTTCAATCCCTCGGATAGCTCACAAACAAATGAATCACAAGTTATCTTAACAAATGCCTAAACTAGAGATATGTTCCTAATATTTAGCAAGAAACTTAACACCTATGACAAACAACTCGATATTTAATCAAACAAACTCAACGAAAATGTCTTCTAGAGACATTTCGTAATTATTACATATATAATAAAATAAATTAGGGAACTAAATCCCTTGGTAAATGTTTTTTATCCTTGAGATAAATTCTAGAACTTGTTGTTAGATGCTTCTACATCAAACTCCTGGAGAAGAAAATAATTATTCATTAGATCTTCAAGGTTTGCACCATACTTGGAAATTTCAATTGTTGTCATTAGCATCCTATGGTGGTCGACCTTTCCATTTGACCAAGTACTAGAAATATTCTTTGTCTCTGGTCTTCTTCAGTAGTTTCATATCCACTATTGTCTTGATCTCCTTTTGCACTGCTCTGGGTAGTTGTTCTTTCCATCCTATGGTCTGATCTCCATCACTTACAGGTTCATCTACTGAAACATTCTCTATCCCCTTGAAGGGATACAAATCTACAACATTAAATATTGGATAAATTCCAACACCACTTGGAAGTTCTATTTCATAGGCATTAGAAGAAAATTTCGTTAAAATTCTACATGGTCCAATCTTTTTAAGCTTTAATTTTTTATAAGTCCCGACAGCAAACCTCTCTTTCCTCAAATATTCCATGACCAAGTCATCAACCTCAAAATCCATTGGTCTTCTCTTCAGTCTGCTCTCAGCTTATACTTGTGGTTTCTCTCTTGCAATTTATGCTTGACCCTTTCCTGCAACTCTTGTATACTCACTGCAAAATCCTCACCATCAACACTTCTTAATTCTTGTTTTCCAAAATTCCTTAACTCGTACACTCCCCTAGGTTGCATTCCATACAAAACTTGGAATGGACTCATCCCTATTCTTCTATTTGGCAAGTCATTATATGCAAGCTCATCTTGAGCAAGAATCTAATCCCACTGCCTAGGGTTATCATTCACAAGGCTTCTCAAAATATTTCACAGACTTTTATTTACTACCTTGGTCTGTCCATCAGTTTGTGGATGATAGGCTGAGCTAAAACTGAGATTAGTACCAAGATTGTCCATTAGGTTCTCCAATGGTCTCCCAGTGTCTATGTCGTAAACTATACTTTTGGGTATGTTATCCCCATTTTGTGGGATAACTAAAGAGATCATGTCTTGAGGCCCTCAGGTTGCAGATATGGAGTGTTGAGAGACCACATGACTAGCAGTATCCACTTGCAGAGATGGAGACCCTTTTCACCACCACAGAGGTCAAGATTTTTAGATGGCATCCACCACACCAGCTGGCTTCCAAGAGGCACTAGGCCTTGCTCCATGAGGTACAAATCAAGTATTATGGACCTAGTTGGTGGACAATTTTGGAGGAACAAACCTAGCTTGGGCTTCCATAGGTCTTGAAGCCCACGAGTTGGATTCCAAGGGCCTACATGCCGGATGAGAGATACATACCTTTGGAGGCATAGAGGACACCTTAGACGACATGAACTAGCCTTTACATGCCAAACGTTTTTCCTAGAGAGGAAAAACATCATCTTTTGGAGGCTTGACATCATGCTTGAGGGGCGTGAGCTGGAGATGACTAAACATGGCATGTTTTGAAGGAAGGAACCCTTGGATCATGAAGTAGAAGGTTGGAATGGAGACACATGGCCTTTGAAGGCCCAACCCTGTCATCTCCAACTCAACGTTTGACCTAAAAGTGTCAAAACATCCCTCCTAAAGGGATGACATCACTCTTAGGGTTTTCATTTGTGTAAAAGTGAATTTAAAGATGAATTGTTTAATATTGTTTGTGTAAAGGGGAAATATTAGGTTTGTTGACCCGTAATCTTGTGCTTTACCCTAAAATTATGTGGACAAACTATGTTAGTGACATTTTGTATAAATAGAGATCATATGATCTCATTTTAAATATAACTCTCCCTCTTGTGAGAGGATACTTGGACCGAAATTTTCGTTATCTTTGGCTATTTTCTCTCTTGTTCTCTTGTGTATGGATACTTTCTTGATTATCGGTTGGTGGAAGTGATGCACCAACATTGGAAGGCTCTTCTTTTGTTATTATGGTGGATTGTCTTAGCATTTTTCCTTGTATTGTTAAGGATTTTACTTTGTGCTATCATTTGTTATTCAAGACAAGGTTATTTTTCTAGAGCTAGGTGGGAAGTATAAGGGAATACACCCCCACCTTAGCCTCCATCATTTGATTCTTAAGTATTGTTGATTTAATAAGGGTTTACTAAGAGACGTATAAGCTCATACACTCTCTTAATCTAAACCCTAGCTAGAGATACTTGCCTTTGGGAGTAAGAGGATTTACACCCCCAAGGAGGTAGTACATTTAGCTCTTTATTTTCTTGACTCCATTAACCCAATCATTAAATACACTAGTCATCACTTGTTGCATTGGAGATATAAAATTGTTGCTTTAGGAAATGTGAAATTTTGTGATTTTGAAGTTGTTCCTAGTGGAATCAAATATATACTATAAATGTTTGTTTGAGCAACTAGAGTGTTTCATTTATCCAGGTATTTCTTGTTGTTGTTACAAATTTAACCTAAAGCCATTAGTGTTGTTGAAAACCCTAACCAAACTATTCAATAACTCCTAATTTAACCGTTGAAATTTTCTTAAAATCTGCCCACATAATCTACTAAGTACAACACATATTTGGCAAGTTTTGAGAAAGTTTTAGTGGTTAAATCTCTTTCTGTAATAACAAGTTTTTTACATCCATAAGGCTGATAAATATCACTGCAATTAGATTTTTATGACAGCCTTGTTTTTGTGTTAAAGTCTTGTTCTATCATTGTTGAGTTAAACTAGTTTTTTACTAGCTTGTCTCGTGCTTATTCAATTGGAATTTTAGCACTTATTTTGCAGCCCTTATTATCTTTTATGTGTTGATATATATCATGATGCAGGAGCATCGCAAGGGCGTACAAGCATAGCCAACAGCAAGATAGCGCGGAGATAAGAGACAGCTGGAAAAGCACCGAGCACATTTTTTGAAAATGTTTTGAAATATTAATGAAGTCATTAAGTGGAGGTATGCTTGTATTATTGTAAAAGGACCTTGAGCGATCTGCTCTCGTCCATAGTAAATAGGAGCCTTTATGTATAATGAATGTAGGTAGATAGAATTTAATACTTAGATTAGATAGTTTTAGAGCGCAAGAGGGAAATGGGATATAGACACCCTCATTGTATAGTTGTATTATTATTATGTCAATAGAGCATAGAGCATAGAGAAGAGAGCATAGAGTTGTAGTTGAAAACACCCATGTACAGAGATTTGAATTAATAGAAAGAGCTTCGATTCAAATTCATGGTATCGTATTTGTTCTTTGTGTATGCATGTTGAATGTTATGCTCATGGATGTTTACTTTCTATTATACATTTGTTTTATATGTTGTGTATATGATTTCATGTTTTGTGTTTGAGGTCTGAGAGAAAGTAAGGAATGAGTTTCAATTGTTTCTCTATCTGAGCAAGAGTTCCTGCAAGGAGTGCAATGAAGTTGCCCGCAAGCAGTGCGTTGACAAGAGTTCAGGGTTTTATCTCTGAAAGCTGAGGAGGGATAACAACTGTTCTCATTCTTGCAGAAGTGCAAGTTGAGCACAGGAGTCGTGCAAGGAGTGTGCAGGTCGAGTAAAGTCTTAGAGTTTGTGAACCTGAGAAATTGTTGAGAGATTGTTGTCGCAGGGAGTGCACAGAGTCGAGGAGGTTCAATAATTGGAAGTATTGAAGGGTTACCGCAAGGAGTGAGTGCAGGAATTTTCTCAAAAGGACTTGGAGATTTTCAAGTAAGCTCAGGAGGGTTAGTGCCTTCAAGTGTTGAGAGGAGACGTAGCAAGTTTGTGTTACAGGCGGGTAAGTTCCGCGAAGAAGAACTTGGTTAAAATTCGTAGGAATTGTCCAGGAAGAAACGGACGGTCGAAATTCTTTGAGAAGAATTTGCGAAGTCACAAGGGTCGTCAGATCTTGCAGAGAAGCAGGAATGTTATGGCGAGCTTTCCTCAGGCGTAAGCTCAGAAGAAATCAGGGCTGTAGAATCCAAGTCAGCCAGGACCATTGGATCGCTCACGAAATCTCATTTCGGGGTTTCGTGAGTTGAAGGGTCAAAGGTTTTGCATTAAGGTTCACGAAGTCGCGAGGGGCGAGTAGCGAGTGGCGAGTGGATCAGAGTCGTCCATCTGGGGATGACAGGGGGTAGAGATCTAGAATATCTCACGAACTCGGAGGTTCTCGAAGTGAGAGCAAAAGGTTGGGTACTCTAAGTTGTGAAAGGCGAAGTCCCGACAGAGCAAGAAGTTACCTTGTGGGACCACGTTGACAACGTGTCAGAATTCGTCATTTCGACATTTCGGATGATAGAAGGTTGAGACTTCCGTCCCAAAAGTCTCGAAGTCGCGAGTTGTGATAAGGTTGCTGACGAGTTCGGGATCTCGGCACTTCGGGTGTCAGGGATACAAAGGTGGCATCGCTTGAGGAGCGAAATTGCTAAGTGCAAAGATAGCACGAGGGACACGTGGTAGAATCACGAGGTGGGCCCGCGGAAGAGACGAGTGGACGCGTGTCGTCTGTTGAAAGAAGTCAATACCCCGTTGACCTCTCGTTTCTCGGAGATTCACGAGACAAGAGCTGGGAGTTTGACATTGAAACTCACGAAGCGACGAGAAGCGAAAAGTGCTAGAGTTAGGCCTAGCCGGTGGTCACGCATGGAGGGCGCTAACAAGAGAAGGAGCGTGCTCGTATCGGCATTTCGGGTATCGCGAGATTTGGAAGCAAGAGTTGGGAGTTTCGACTCATGAACTCGCGAGTGGTGAGTTGCGACAAGTGTTTAGGCACATCGAAAGTTCGGGTCTCGGAAGGTGAAGAGTTGAATATTTGGGAGGAGAAGTTGTGAAGTCGCAAACTCCGAGGTTCTGAAAATCGTGAGAAACACGACCACATCGTTTGGTCAAAAGAAGGTTGGAATTGAGGCTTCGTGTTCGATCACGTGAGCTCAATTCGTAAGGACCTATGGAGAAGCATCATTTTGTGTGTGTTGGATTCCTCGAAGAGGAATCGAAGAGTCAATCCGACTCAAGGGCGGAAACTAGAGCGATCGTGTAGTGGACTGCCGACCCGAGGGCCGATAGGGTCTGTGTCTGCGTCATCTGGTATCAGAGCCTGATTCTTGTTTGTATATTTCAGGCAGGAAAAACGAGAAGGAATTTCAACCATGTTTCCAAGGAGAAGAGACAGGCAAACACCCGATCCGCCAGAGGATAGGGAGGTGTCAAGAGAAAGGGGCAGGCAGGTGCAGAATCCAGAAGTGGAAAGAGATCTGCATGACATTCGCGCCAGACTCGTGGATGTGGAAATAAAACAAAGGTGCACAGCTGATATTGGAGATGTCAGTGAGTCCGAAATCGAAGATGAAGCTAGACATGGAGAAGAAGAAGTCACAGCAGAAGATGCAGCACATGAGCGCTTGATTAGAGTTGTCGCAAGAATGAGTGCAAGAGCGAAAATGGACATTCCAGTTTATGAGGGAAACTTGGATGTTGAAGAGCTTCTAGACTAGATTAGATCTCTGGACACATATTTTGACTATGAAGATGTCGAAGAAGACAAGAAGGTCAAACATGTTGTCATGAGACTTAAAGGACACGCAGCATTGTGGTGGGATGAACTGCAAGCTGACAGACGCTGCCAAGGTAAGAAGAAAATCAAGAGTTGGGATAGGATGATTGCAAAGATGAAAGCGAAATTCATTCCCAGAGATTACCAAATTACTCTGTTTCGAAGGATGCAGAACTTGAGACAGAAGCTAATGATAGTGAAGGAATACACTGAAGAGTTCTACAGGTTGAACATTAGAGCAGGTCATCGTGAAAGTAATGATGAAAAGGTTGCCAGGTATATGAATGGCCTGAGATACGAAATTCAGGATGAGATGAGCATGATGACCATCCGAATGGTGGAAGATGTTTATCAAATGGCTCTAAAGGTTGAAGAGGATTTGAGCCGAAAACAAGGTCAAAGAGGCCGAGGCAGAAGTCAAGCCAGGGGCAAATCAGTCGTCCAAGATAGAAATCAGAAGCCTAAGGAAGACTGGAAGAAACCTCAACCTCAGATTGAGAGAGGTGGAAGCTCACAGAAAGGGAAATATGTTGGACAGAGAAGGCAGTATGTTGATCAGAGAGGAGAGTATGCCGATAACAACATTTTTCCTCGTACAAGAGGTAGAGGAAGAGGAAGAGGTGGAGTGATAACATGCTTCACGTGCGGAAAGGTCGGACACAAGTCTTATGAATGTCCAGACAAGAAGAAAGAGGAAGGAGAGGCTCACATTGTTGAAGCACAAAGGCGAAATGTTGAGGCAGAGGATGCTGAAGGCGGAAGATCGCTAATGATGCGAAAATCTCTTTTGACACCAGAAAAGGAGGTGGAGAGTTCAGTCCAAAGAAACAGACTTTTTCGGACTGTGTGCAAAACCAAAGACTGAAAATGTAAAGTCATTGTGGACAGTGGTAGCACAGACAATCTCGTTTCTACGGAGATGGTAGAAAAGTTGGAGCTCGAGACGATTGATCATCCAAGCCCATACAAAGTTTCGTGGTTGCAAAAAGGACATCAGGTAAATGTCACTAAGCAATGTTTAGTTGAGTTTAAAATAGGAGGGTATAGGGATGAAATACTCTGTGATGTTATTCCTATGGATGTTTGTCATCTATTGTTGGGTAGACCGTGGAAATATGACAGAAATGTGATTCATGACGGGAGAATGAACACATACACCCTAGAGAAAAATGGGAGAACTCACATGATGTTGCTGATCAAAGATAAAGAAATAAAACTGGAGGTGAGCAACACTGTACTTCTCATGAGTGGGAAGGAACTTCTTACAGAGGTTAAGAAGAAGGAGGAACCGCAATTCATTGTGGTCAGGAAGCCAAAGATTGTTTTAACCAGCACAAGGGTAGTTGATTTACCAGAAGAGGTTCAAGAACTGCTGGAAGAGTTCACTGACATAGTAGTGGACGAACTACCTCGTTCGTTGCCACCAATCAGAAGTGTGAGTCATCATATTGATCTCATACCTGGAGCTAGTTTTCCAAACAAAGAAGCGTACAGATTGACGCCGCAGGAGAATGAATAGGTCAAAAGACAAGTCCAGAATTTGTTGGACAAAGGTTTGGTCAGAGAAAGATTGAGTCTGTGTGTTGTTCCAACAGTACTCAGTCCGAAGAAAGACGGAGGCTGGAGGATGTGTACTGACTCGAGGGAAATCAACAAAATAACCGTCAGGTACAGATTTCCATTTCCAAGGATGGATGATCTGATGGATTTCTTGAGTGGAGACAAAAAAAATTCGAAGATTGATTTGAAGAGTGGTTATCACCAAATTCGTATGAGAAAAGGTGATGAATGGAAAACAGCCTTCAAGACTAACGAAGGGTTGTATGAATGGCTTGTTATGTCGTTTGGTCTAACGAGTGTGTCAAGTACCTTCATGCGGTTGATGAATGAAGTCCTGAAGGATTTCATCAGAAAATTTGTCATTGTGTACCTTGATGACATATTGATTTTCAATAAAACAAAGGCAGATCATCTGAAACATTTGGCTACAGTGATGCAGAGGTTACAGCAAGAGAAGTTGTTGATAAACATGAAGAAATCATCATTCATGAAGACTGAGCTCATTTATTTGGGTTTTGTTATTTCTACAGATAAGTTGAGGATGGATCTAGATAAGGTGAAAGTAATCAAGAATTGGCCATCACCGAAGAGTATATTTGAGGTGAGAATTTTTCACGGATTGGCTAGTTTCTACCAAAAATTCATCAGGAATTTTAGTGGAATTAGTGCACCGATGATGGACACAGTGAAGAAGAGACACAAATATTTTCACTGGATAGAAGAAGTTGAGAAAAACTTCAATTTGTTGAAAAGGAAAATCACAGAACAACCAATTTTGGTGTTGCCGGATTTCAAAAAGACATTTCAAGTTAAGTGTGATGCAAGTGGATTTGCAATAGGGACAGTCTTGAGTCAAGAAGACAGGTTGATAGCATACTTCAGCGAGAAGCTGAACGAAGCCAAAGTCAAATACTCCACGTATGATAAGGAATTCTATGCTATTATTCAGGGATTGAAGAAATGAAGACACTACTTGATTCCTAAGGAGTTTGTCTTGTATAGTGATAAGCATGCATTGCAATTTGTGACTCAACAGGAGAAGTTGAATCAAAGACATGTTAAATGGGTTGAATATATGCAAAATTTCACTTTTGTGATTAAACATATTTCTCGAACTGCTAACAAAGTTGTTGATGCTTTGAGCAGGAAATGTTTGCTATTGCAGGAGTTCAGAGTCAAAACATTGGGTTTTGATGATCTCAGGGACATGTACAGAGATGATCCAGATTTTGAAGAGGCGTATGAAGTAGCTAAGAATCCAATTATCAGGGATAGAAGCCAATGGGAAGAATACATGATCCAAGAAGGATTATTGTTTAAAGGTAATCAGCTTTGTATTCCAAAATGTTCCATGAGGGAGAATTTGTTAAAAGAGAAACACAGTGGAGGATTGGCCGAACATTTCGGTCATGACAAGACGTTCGCAAAGTTGAATGAGTCATATTTTTGGCTAGGAATGCAAGCAGACATCAAGATATTTGTGGACAGATGTAGAATTTGTCAACATTCAAAAGAGAAGAGGCAGAATGCGGGTTTTTATCAACCATTACCCATACCTGAGAGGTCGTGGGATGCAGTCAGCATGGACTTCATATTGGGGTTGTCAAGAACACAAAGAGGGTTTGACTCAATCTTTGTGGTGGTGGATAGATTTTCCAAAATGGCACATTTCATTCCATGTCAGAAAACCTGTGACGCAACTCACATTGCGAACCTGTTTTTCAAAGAAGTCATTCGATTTCACAGCTTACCAAGGAGCATAGTTTCAGATCGAGACACTAAGTTCATAGGACACTTCTGGAGAACCTTATGGAAGAAGATGGGAACAAACTTGTCATTCAGTTCAGCTTATCATCCTCAGACGGATAGGCAGACAGAAGTCATGAACAGGAGTTTGGGAGACTTGCTGAGGAGCTTGGTGACAGAACACCACAGCCAGTGGGACAACATATTACCACAGGCAGAGTTTGCTTATAATGATTCAATCAACAGGAACATGGGACAGAGTCCGTTTCAGATTGTCTATGGCATGCAACCAAGAGGAATTTCTGAGCTGAGGGATTCAAAACATACTGCGACTAGGAGTGCTAGTGTAGAAGATTTCGCAAAGGCAATGAAGGAGCTTCACAACCAGGTGAAGGAACGATTCCAACATTCGAGCCAAGAATATAAATGCAGGGAAGATCAACGTAGGAGAGAACTTCAGTTTGAATTTGGCGATTTGATCCTCACACATTTGAGAAAGGAAAGGTTCCCGAGTGTAACATATAATAAACTGAAGATGAAGAAAATCGGACCATGTAAGGTCTTGAAGAAATTTGGGGCAAATTCATATGAGATTGAATTACCCGATGGGATCGGAATTTCTCCGATATTCAATGTCTCGGATTTGTACCCTTATAAACCTGAGGAAGCAAAAGCAGGTAGTGAACAGCCAGAGATCCAGTGGACAAAACAAATTCCAGTTGCAGAAAAGCCGCAGATGGAGCGCATACTGGACAAAAGAGCTGGTAAGAGGGCCAGGCGAAAGGAATATTTTGAATACTTGGTCAAGTGGAAGGGCCATCAAGTTGACGATGCCAGTTGGGAGAACGAACCAGAAATCCAGAAGCATGGACAAACCGTGCGCAAGCTCATGGAAAGGAGCCCATAAAAATTTTCAAACGAGGGAGTATGATGCAGGAGCATCGTAAGGGCGTACAAGCATAGCCAACAGCAAGATAGTGCGGAGATAAGAGACAACTGGAAAAGCACCGAGCACATTTTTTGAAAATGTTTTAAAATATTAATGAAGTCATTAAGTGGAGGCATGCTTGTATTATTGTAAAAGGACCTTGAGCGATCCGCTCTCGTCCATAGTAGATAGGAGCCTTTATGTGTAATGAATGTAGGTAGATAGAATTTAATACTTAGATTAGACAGTTTTAGAGCGCAAGAGGGAAACGGGATATAGACACCCTCATTGTATAGTTGTATTATTATTATGTCAATAGAGCATAGAGCATAGAGAAGAGAGCAGAGAGTTGTAGTTGAAAACACCCATGTACATAGATTTGAATTAATAGAAAGAGCTTCGATTCAAATTCATGGTGTCATATTTGTTCTCTGTGTATGCATGTTGAATGTTATGCTCATGGATGTTTACTCTATGTTATACATTTGTTTTATATGTTGTGTATATGATTTCATGTTTTGTGTTTGAGGTCTGAGAGAGAGTAAGGAATGAATTTCAATTGTTTCTCTATCTAAGCAAGAGTTCCTGCAAGGAGTGCAGTGAAGTTGTTCACAAGGAGTGTGTTGACAAGAGTTCAGGGTTTTATCTCTGAAAGCTTAGGAGGGATAACAATTGTTCTCATTCTCACAGAAGTGCAAGTTGAGCACAGGAGCCGTGCAAGGAGTGTGCAGGCTGAGTAAAGTCTTAGAGTTTGTGAACCTGAGAAATTGTTGAGAGACTGTTGTCGCAGGGAGTGCACAGAGTCGAGGAGGTTCAATATTTGAAAGTATTGAAGGGTTTCCGCAAGGAGTGCATGCAAGAATTTTCTCAAAAGGACTTGGAGATTTTCAAGTAAGCTCAGAAGGGTTAGTGCCTTCAAGTGTTGAGAGGAGACGTAGCAAGTTTGTGTTACAGGCGGGTAAGTTCCATGAAGAAGAACTTGGTTAAAATTCGTAGGAATTGTCCAAGAAGAAATGGACGGTCGAAATTCTTTGAGAAGAATTCGCGAAGTCACAAGGGCCGTCAGATCTTGCAGAGAAGCAGGAACGTTACGACGAGCTTTCCTTAGGTGTAAGCTCAGAAAAAATCAGGGTCGTGGGATCCAAGTCATCCAAGACCGTTGGATCGCTCACGAAATCTCATTTCGGGGTTTCGTGAGTTGAAGGGTCGAAGGTTTTGCATTAAGGTTCGCGAAGTCGTGAGGGGCGAGTAGCGAGTGGCGAGTGGATCAGAGCCGTCCATCCGGGGAGGACAGGTGGCAGAGATCTAGAATATCTCATGAACTCGGAGGTTCTCGAGGTGAGAGAAAAAGGTTGGGTACTCTAGGTTGTGAAAGGCGAAGTCCCGACAGAGCGAGAAGTTACCTTGTAGGATCGCGTTGACAACGTGTCAGAATTCGTCATTTCGGCGTTTCGGAGGATAGAAGGTTGAGACTTCCATCCCAAAAGTCCCAAAGTCACGAGTTGCGATAAGGTTGCTGACGAGTTCAAGATCTCAGCACTTCGAGTGTCGGGGATACAAAGGTGGCATCGCTTGAGGAGCGAAATCGGGAAGTGCGAAGATAGCACGAGGGACACATGATAGAATCACGAGGTGGGCCCGCAGAAGAGATGGGTGGACGCGTGTCATCTGTTGAAATAAGTCAATACCCCATTGACCTCTTGTGTCTCAGGGATTCACGAGACAAGAGCTGGGAGTTTGACATTGAAACTCACGAAGCGGCGAGAAGCGAAAAGTGCTAGAGTTAGGCCTAGCCAGTGGTCACGCGCGGAGGGCGTTAACAAGAGAAGGAGCGTGCCCGTATTGGAATTTCGAGTATCGCGAGATTTGGAAGCAAGAGTTGGGAGTTTCGACTCACGAACTCGCGAGTGGCGAGTTGCGACAAGTGTTTAGGCACATCGAAAGTTCGGGTCTCGGAAGGTGAATAGTTGAATATTTGGGAGGATAAGTTGCGAAGTCGCGAACTCCGAGG
Source organism: Picea engelmannii (assembly GCA_009831015.1). Taxonomy (NCBI): domain Eukaryota; kingdom Viridiplantae; phylum Streptophyta; class Pinopsida; order Pinales; family Pinaceae; genus Picea; species Picea engelmannii. Next base: position 478,020 of record ML784851.1, read on the forward strand.
TTCCGAAAATCGTGACAAACATGACCACATCATTTGGTCAAAACAAGGCTGGAATTGAGGCTTCGTGTTCGATCGCATGAGCTCAATTCGTAAGGACCTGTGGAGAAGCATCATTTTGTGTGTGTTGGATTCCCCAAAGAGGAATCGAAGAGTCAATCTGACTCAAGGGAGGAAAGTAGAGCGATCCTGTAGCGGACGTCCGACCCGAGGGCCGATAGGGTAAGAGTCTACATCATATCATGTATTATTGTTGCAATTAGGGACAACAATATTAACTTGCTTTTCCACCTAACATTACCATATGCAAGTGTGGATTTTCTTGTGTCTCGGGAAGGTACAAACACCTTTTACGGGAATCCAAAGACTTGGCCACAACCTTAGAACACCTAGAGACGAGTCATCAAAACCACTTTTATCTTCCATCATTTACCTTTAGGGGTATACTTCTCTACCTTCCCTTCCATCTATCTCAATCCCCCAGGGTCACCGGGATTCCCCCCTTGAGGTGACTACCTCACATCTAAAGTGACGGGAACACCTACCTAAGGTGACAGTGGATAGGAGCTCTCTAAGTTGTCGTCAATTGGTGGTTGGGTCGGGTTTTTCCCAACCTACAATTTGTGCGATAACATTTTGGCATCGTTGTCGAGGAGGATTTTGAATCCTCTTCATTCCCTAATGACACTTTGACAAGCTTCTCTCCCAAAGCCTCTATCCCTTAGCTTGTTTGGCGACTCCATTGAAGAACGTTCCCTTTTCCACCATTGATAAGTTTCCTTTGAAGCTTATTTGGTGACTCCACTTTCCACAAACCCACCTTTCCCTCTTTTCCCCTTTCCCTCCTTTGGTGAGACTTGTTTTCACTTGGTGACTCCATTGAGGTGTCTTTTCAATCAATGGAATTATGGCACCATGGGATGAACCCTCATCCAAAACTTGTTATGACTCGAAGATGGAATTTTTACAGATGGAAAAGGAAAAGGCCGCTAATAAAGCTGATAAGGAAATGATGAATCGCATAAGAGAGTTATTTCCTGCCCTTGACAATGAAGAAGTTCTCAAAGAAGAGACATATGAAGAAAGTTACCAAGAAGATCTCAGTGAATTTTCTCATGTTGAAGATCTGGATGATACATTTGAAAAAGATGAAGCACTCACATCTTCCCTTCCACTTGATGAAGATGTCCATGCCTTTACTCCTCCTACACACGAAGACAAAGGGATGGTCACTTTTGTTGATGGTCTTGTGAGGGAACCTTTACATATGGTTGATGAGCATATAGACACTTTCATATAGACTGGCAGAAGCAGGTGGGATTTTGGTCGTCTCATTTTCAATAGAGACCCCATTTACAACATTAAGTTTAGCCCTCAAGAAAAGGGGTTTGAGTTGTCATCTTCAGAAGACTACTTTTCATGCGTATATGATTCATATGTTTGGGAACCTGATGATGACATGATTACATATTTATTCGAGGACACTCAACCACTTTCGTCCTCAATTTTGGAGGAATACTAGGACGTGGCCACCTTAGAGCGATCAAAGGCTCATTCTTCAAAGCAGAAGTATTTTCACCTTGGATATTTTCATGAAGATTTGCAGGTAAAGAGGCAGTGTTTTTCTACACCTGAGCTTGTCCCTTACCTCTTACCCTCTTGTCTAAGAGACCATTCAGTCTTCTTCTTATCTCTCATTTCCTCTTAGTCCTCGACAAGCAGTGAGTATTTGTGCACAGAAGAAGATAAGCCTTTGTCTACATATAGTATCCCCCTTCAGAGATGGATTGATCAAACTTGTGGTTATCACTTCAGGCAACATTCCTTAATGCATGATCAGAGTTGCAGATATTCTTTCTAGCAATATTTCCTCCCTCCCACCCATCTCCATGAGTTTCATTTCACAATTGATTATATATATATTTATGCTCATGATATTACATGCTTGAATTATCTTTGTTTTTTTTATGTAATCAAGCACAGAGAGAGATACTTTGATGGGATTATCGATTGGTTGCACCGATTATATGACTTCACCTGACATCACCCATCACCTTATCTTCAGTGTCCCGAGGCCCCCAGATAAGTAGGTAAGTCATTTTGATTGCTTTCATTTTCATCTTGATTTCTCATATTAGTTTAGATGCATTTCATATTCCATTTTTTCTCTACTTGCACATTGATTTCATGCTTAGTTTAGAAATTTTTGAAAAAATGCAAAAATTTTCTTCTCTAGATTAGTTTTTATTTTTGGATTTTTATGGACGAAGGGTGATAGCACCACCCTAGATGCTTTGATGTTTTTGTCTAAGCTTTGGAAGGCACAGGTCTACCAGGAGATTTTGTGGTTCTCATGCACTCTACGGTGAGTACATGTCCCCAAGTAGGAGCCAAATGGTATCCCCATTTTGTGGGATAACTAAGGAGATCATATCTCAAGGCCCTCAGATTGCAGATATGGAGTGTCGAGAGATCACATGACCAACAATATCCACTTGCACAGATGGAGACCCTTCTCATAACCACAGAGGTCAATATTTTCAAATGGAATCCACCACACCAGTTGACTTCCAAGAGGAATTGGGCCTTGCTCCATGAGGTACAAGTCAAGTATTATGGACCTAGTTGGTGGACAGTTTTGGAGGAATAGGCATAGCTTGGGATTTTGTAGGGCTTGAAGCCCATAGGTTGGATGCCAAGGGCCTGCATGCCAAATGAGAGAGACATACCTTTGGAGGCATAGAGGACACCTTAGACGACATGACCTGGCCCTTTCATGCCAAACGTTTTTCCTAGGATAGGCAAAAAGTCATATTTTGGAAGATTGATGTCATGCTTGAGGGGCTTGAGGTGGTGATGACTACACATGGCACATTTTGAAGGAAAGAACCCTTAGATCATGAAGTAGAAGGTTGGATTGGAGACACATGGCCTTTGAAGGCCCAACCCTATCATCTCCAACTCAATGTTTGACCTAAAAGTGTCAAAACGTCCCTCCTAAAGGGATGACGTCACTCTTAGATTTTTCATTTGTGTAAAAGTGAATTTAAAGATGAATTGTTTAATATTATTTGTGTAAAGGGAAAATATTAGGGTTGTTGACCCCTAATCTTGTGGTTTACTGGCTAAAATTATGTGGACAAACTATGTTAGTGACATTTTGTATAAATAGAGATCAGAAGATCTCATTTTAAATATAACTCTCCCTCTTGTGAGAGGATACTTGGACTGAAATTTTTGTTATCTTTCACAATTTTCTCTCTTGTTCTCTTGTGTATGGCTACTTTATTGATTATTGATTGGTATAAGTGACGTGTTAGCCTTGGAAGGCTCTTCTTTTGCTATTGTGGTGGTTTGTCTCATCATTTTTCCTTGAATTGGTAAGGATTTTACTTTGTGTTATCATTTGCTATTCAAGACAAGGTTATTTTGCTAGAGCTAGGTGGGAAGTATAAGGGCATACACCTCCACCTTAGCCTCCATCATTTTATGCTTAAGTATTGTTGATTTAATAAGGGTTTACTAAGAGAAGTATAAGTGCATACACCCTCTTAGTCTAAACCTTAGCTAGAGATACTTGTCTTGGGAGTAAGAGGATTTACACCCCCAAGGAGGTAGTACCTTTAGCTTTTTCTTTTCTTGACTCCATTAACTCAATCATTAAAGGTACTAGTCATCACTTGTTGCATTGGAGATATAAAATTGTTGCTTTGAGAAACGTGAAATTTTGTGATTTAGAAGTTGTTCCTAGTGGAATATGTTAAATTTAGAGTTGTTATTAAGTTCTTTTCAATTTACTAAATCATAACAACAAAAGTAGGATCACTGAAAGAAACACAATCACAAGGTACACTACATTTTATCCTGGGAAACCCTCATGGAAGAGAAAACCCAGCAAAAACTTCATCAATATTAGATTGCCAATATAATGCCAAGACTAAAGACAAAACCACCAAGAAAATACTAGGTTGAGCATGTGTGTCTCTCTCTCCTTCTTGCAACTGCAACTACCTTCAAAAGATGTGCACTAGAAGTGTGAGTGAGTGAGTGAACAAATGAGGTGCCCTCCTCGCTTATAAATACTATTTTGGGAGGCGTTAGGGTTATGTCTCTTCACCAAGTAGGGTCGACTTCTTCCAATAGTGGTTAAAACCATTTTATAAGCCCTAGGGGTCGACTTCTCAAATATCACCATATAACTATGGTTTGACCAATCCACAAAAGGGGATCTAGTCTTATACAAGACCCAACATGATCAATCCACAAAAGGGGATTTGATCTATAATATAATAACTCAATTATATTTAAATTATTCTTCGAAGTTACAATATTTAAACACTCCCCCTTAACGAGAAGGGTATTCTACATACATAACCCAATACAACATCATCAGGAGAGAGAGAGGGCAGCAACATCATCAACATCTGGAACATTGACTGGCATATCTACAAATCATCGAAAGTTTTTTCTCATCATCAATAGAATCATCATTCACATCTTGGAGATGGAATAGCATCATCATCATCTGCATCAACATAAATTAGCATAACACTAAGGCAAAAACATCACCAACACCATCATCAATAGCATGAGGTTAATACAACATCATCAACAGCAACACAAGGTTGAAATAACAACATCATCAACACAAGGCTAAGATAACAACACGATCATCTTATGGCAATAGAATGAGGCAGGTGCAACAACAACATTTTGTGGTACTCTGACAGACCATCCTTACCGGACCTTCGGGATCTGCCCAGGAATCATAAGATTCCCTAGGATGTAAAATCCTAACGGAGTAACCATGTGGTACTCTGACAGACCATCCTTATCAAAGCTTTGGGATCTACCTAGGAATCAAAATATTCCCTAGGATATAAAATCTTGACGGAGCTACCACTACTGACCACAACTGGCATATACATGCATAGGTACTTTGACAGACCATCCTTACTAGACCTTCGGGATCTGTCCAGGGATGATCAATCCCCTAGGAAATAAAATCCTAACGAAGCTACCCATTGTTGGTCAGGATACCATAGTATCATCAGCATCACTACCCCTTTTGAGGGAGGTCCTTTCAGACTATACCAAGCTTATCTCAGAAGTATTTAAACTTCACACAAGATAGAGGCTTGGTCAACACATTTGCGACCTGATCATCTGTGCCAACATATTGGAGCTTTACAGCTTCTCTCTGCACCATATCACGAATGTAGTGATACTAGATCTCTATGTGCTTCAACTTGTCATGGAAAAATGGGTTCTCCGTCATCTTTATGCAACTTTGGTTATCACATAGAATCACAGTGGCTTCCATCTCCAGATCGAAAAGACATGTCAACAACTTCTGAATTCATATGTCTTCACCATTGGCGGAACATGATGCAATGTATTCCACTTATGTCATGTTGAGAGAAATATTGGATTGATTCCTTCTTTGCCATGAAGTCATGGCTGACCTCAGACTGAAACAACATCCCAAAGTGTTCTTTCTATCAAAAACACTTCCAGCCCAATCTGAATCAATATAGCCAAATAGTCTAAAGTCATAATCTCTAGTATAACATAGACCATAATCCAATGTACCCTTAAGGTATCTCATCACATGATTTGCAGCTACAAGGTGAACACGTCTGGGCTCTACCAGATACTGACTCAAGGTATTCACAACAAAATATATATCTAGCCTGGTATTCGTCAAATACATCAACGAACCAATGATCTGTCTATATAGAGTAGCATCAACCAATTTTGATGAAGTATCAACTAGGAGCTTCAACTTTGTTTCCGTGGGTGTGTTCATGGTACATTCCAACATGTCAAACTTCTCCAATATTTCAACTGCATACTTCCCTTAGTTAAGGAAGATCTTCTCTAGGCTCTGCCAAAATTCAAGACCTAAAAATAATCCATCAGGTCAAGGTCTTTCATCTCAAATTCTGCAGCGAGCTTCTTCTAACAATCTGTGATGAGATTTTCTTCTCATGTTAAGAATAAGTCATCCACATACATTAGCAATATAACTAGCTCATCATTCATAACCTTGAAGTAAGGTTAAAATCAGCTTTACTCTTGGTAAAGCCCCAGCTCGTCAGGTACTATCAATTATGTCATACCAAGCTCTAGGAGTTTGCTTCAACCCGTACATAGTTTTCTTCAACCTGCAGACATGAGTCTTTCTATCTTCAACTTCAAACCCTTGTGGTTGTTCTATATACACTTCTTCTTCAATAACACCATTTAAGAAGGTTGTTTTCACATCCATCTAGTGTAACTTCCACTTCATTTTGGTTGCAAGAGCTATGGTGGTTCTGATAGAAGTGTATCTGGCTACAGAAGCAAATGTCTCTTCATAATCAATGCCTTCATTTTAAGAAAATCCATGAGCTATAAATCTTGTTTTATGTTTTTCAATACTTTCGTCTGTAGCATGTTTTATCTTGTATATCCATTTGGAAGATACCACATCTTTGTTCTTTGGTTTGGGAACTATTTCCCATACATCATTCTTTATAATGGACCGGTATTCTTTTGTCATGGCATCCACCCATTATTTCTTCTGAATGGATTCTTCAAAGCAAGTAGGTTCCTTTACTATGAGATCACACATCAAGGCCATATAAATGGAGAATGGCTTTGGTTTCTTGCTTTGTCTCATGGTTCCTTCTAGGGCACCATACTTATCTCCATCTTGAATAAGTTCCCTTTCCCAAGCTGGATTTATCTTGTGAGAGATCGTCATCTGGGGAGGTTCTTGAGATTATATCATATCATGATCTTCTGGAATCTCATCATCAGTGGTTATTGTAATTTCCTTCACAGGTTCTGCAACTTTGGGAGCTACAGGTTCTTCTTCATATAATTCTTCAAGCTGGCATCTTCTTGATCTCTTGAGTGTTGTATCTTCACCAAAGGTTACATCTTTGTTGATCTCAATATGATGGTAACCTGGTATGTAAATTCTGAAGGCCTTAGAGACCTCACAGTATCCAACAAATATTCTCTTCTTTCCTGAAGGATCCAGCTTAGTTCTCCTTTCTTTTAGAATGTGTACAAACACTAGACAACCAAATATCTTGAGATGGCTTACTTCTAGCTTCTTTTCGGAGAACATTTCTTCACGGGTTTTGAATCCAAGTGCACTATGGGATAATTTGTTTTGGACATAAATTGGTGTTCTTGTTGTTTCATTTCGTAAGTGCATTGGAAGATCTTGATCATGGATCATAGTCTTCACTACTTCCATTATTGTTCTATTATTTCTTTCTGCTACACCATTTTGTTGAGGATTATAGGGAGTGGTGAGCTCCCTCTTAATATGGACATCTCTGCAAAAGCTTCCAAATTCATTTGAGGTGTATTCTCCTCCATTATCTGACCCGTGTATCTTGATTTTTCTTTCGGAGAGATTTTCTACCAAGGCTTTGAATTCCTTGAACTTTCTGAGTGCTTCATCTTTTGATTTCAAGAAATAAACCCCAAGTCTTGCAAGAATAATTATCAATAAATGGCACATAGTATACATACCCACTTAGAGAGGTTGATGGCATTGGACCACATATATCTGAGTGGATGAGCTCCAAGATTCCTTCTTCTTTATTGTCGCTCTTTGGGAAAGGATTATTTATGTTATTTCCTTATGCACATTTGTTGCACACACCTTCATGATCAACCTTGAATTTTGGTAAACCTGTAACTACCTTTCTTGCATATGGTAAGGCTTTGTAGTTGATGTGATCTATTCTTCTATGCCAAAGTTCACAAAGACTCTCAGTGGAGTGATTCAAAGCTACATATGAGTGACCTTTTAATTTGTACAAGCCACATTCTTTTGTTCCAATAACAATTGCATCTTATATGGTTTTTCTTTTAGACCACATAAGAACTTCACCATCTATGAACACAACCCTGAAACCTTTCTTATCTAGAGTTGAAATAGAAAGTAAGTTCTTTATCAAACCTGGTACATAGAGTACATTTTTCATTCTCATTGGAGTTCCTGAATCTAGTTTGTAGGTGGATTCTCTGATTCCTTTGATAGGGTGTTGGTAATCATCTCTGACTGAAACTTTCTAGGGAAAGTCATTTTCTGTAAGGATAGAAAGAATGTCTCTCTGACATGTCATGTGCTTAGAGGCACCACTATCTATGAGCCAAGTGTCCTCTCCAGGTGTCACGGATCCTAAGAGGGCTAAAAATAAAACATAATCTTCAATCTCTTATTTATTCAACTTCATGGGTGGCTCATCATCTTCAACTGCATGGGCATGATGTCTTTTGTTATTTCTCTTCTTGTATTGTTCCCTTCTGGCAGGACAATTCTTAGCAATGTGTCCCATCTTATCACAATGATAACATTGATAAGAGGAGAAATCTTTTTCTTTTCTTTGACCCTTCTGATATTTCTGGAATCTCCTTGGAGGGTGAGATTCTTTATGGAAGTGGGTGAATCTCTTTGGAGAGTGAGATTCCTTATGAAGGTGGGTCTCCTTTTGGAAATGAGACCATTTCTTTCCTCCTTTAGCATGAGCATATAGGGATTGGTCTTCATCCCTTAATAGTATTGCTTCCCGGTTGGCTACTCTTGCTTCTTCTTGAACACATTCTTTTCAAAGACTGTCAAATTGGAGTTTTTATTTTCTAGCACAAATTGTTTGGATGAAGGCATCCCAAGGTCTTGTGAGATAATTAAGAGTTGTCATGATGAGTTCATCTTCATCCAAGTTGTCTCCAATTGCTTCTAACTGTTCTTTGAAATGAGTAACTCAAGAGAAATAGTATTGGATTGTTTCTCCTTTCTGCATCTTTGTATTCTTGAGTTGGGTTCTCAAGTTCATCTTCTGGTTGATGTTCTTTCCTTCATACATTCTGGTTAGGGCATCAAACATCTCTTTTGGACTATTATTAGAAGACACTTGAGGGATCAAGTGATCTTTAATGGAGTCTGCAATGATCCTTTTGGCCCTAACCATATCCTTCTTGTACTTCGCTTTGGTTGCATCTTCTTCGGGTTCTTGTACATTTTCTTTTATGAATTTTACAAGGTCATTCTCTTCAAGAATGAGTCTAATTATGTACTTCCAAGCACGGAAGTTTTCCACACCTTCTAACTTGTCAACAAGCTTGGTGCTTGCAGATATTTTGACCTGGAGCTGGGAAAATGACCAAAAAATGAAAATGCTCAAAAAATGAATCTAAACTTACCAGGAGATGCGCTAGGATGAGGCGAGTAAGCTGGAGCTATATGTTTTCAAAAAATCCAAATTTTACCCCTTGAAGCTAGACTTGCATAAATATGGACTCGTACTTCTGGTACTGGTTCTGGTTTCTTGGTTTTCTGGTACCGGTCAAAACAAGAGTTTGACTTTTCAGAGGCTCTGGCCACTGAAAAGGTGCGCTCAAGCTGTCAAACGATGCGCTAGGGTAGGGTGCACTTTTCTAGATGGTTTTTAGGCAAAAAATCATCTTTAATAAAAAGCCCTAATTTCCTTGTACGACAACAGTGACGTTTTTAGATACCTAGTGAAAGGTGCTCTATTCAGTCAAGTTCTGATACCATGTTAAATTTAGAGTTGTTATTAAGTTCTTTTCAATTTACTAGAGCTTAACAGAAAAAGTAGGATCACTGAAAGAAACACAATCACAAGGTACACAACATTTTATCCTGGAAAACCCTCATAAGGGAGAAAACCCAGCAAAAACTTCCTCAATAATAGATTGCCAAGACTAAAGACAAAATCACCCAGAAAAGACTAGGACTGAGCATGCGCCTATGTCTTCTTCTTCTTGCAACTGCAAAATGTGCACTAAAAGTGTGAGTGAGTGAGTGAACAAATGAGACACCCTCCTCACTTATAAATACTAGTTGAGGAGGCGCTAGGGTTACGTCTCTTCACCAAGTAGGGTCAACTTCTTCCAATAGTGGTTAAAACCACTTTATAAACTCTAGGGGCTGACTTCTCAAATACCGCCATATAACTATGGTTTGACCAATCCACAAAAGGGGATTTGGTCTTATACAAGACCCGACATGATCAATCTACAAAAGGAGATTTGATCTATAAGATAATAACTCAATTATACTTAGAATATTCTTCGAAGTTACAATATTTCAACAAAATCAAATCTATGCTATAAATGTTTGCTTGAGTCACTGAGGCATTTCATTCTCCAAGTATTTATTGTTGCTATTACAAATTTAACCTACAATCATTAGGGCTACAGAAAACCCTAACAAAACTCTTCAATAACTCCTAATTTAACCGTTGAAAACTGCCTAAAATCTGCCCACATAATCTACTAAGTACAACGCATCTTTTGGCAAGTTTTAGGAGAGAAATTCTTGTTGTAATAACAAGTTTGTTACATCCATAAGGTTGATAAATATCACTACAGTTAGATTTTTATGACAACCTAGATTTTGTGTTAAAGTCTCGTTCTATCATTGTTGAGTTAAACTAGTGTTTTACTAGTTTGTCTTGTGCTTCTTCAATTGGACTTTTAGCACTTATTTTGCAGCCATTATTATCTTTTATGTGTTGATATATATCATTGATTATTGTTGCAATTAGGGATAGCAAGCTTAACTTGCTTGTCCACCTACCATTACCATATGAAAGTGTGGTTTTTATTGTGTCTCGGGCAGGTACAAACACCCTTTGCGGGCATCCAAAGACTCGGCAACCTTAGAACACCCGGAGACGAGTCATCAAAGCCATTTTTTTCTTCCATCATTGACCTTTAGGGGGGTACTTCTCTTCCTTCCCTTCCATCCGTCTCAATCCCCCAAAGGTCATCGGGATTCCCCCTTTGAGGTGACTACCTGACCTCTAAAGTGACGGGAACACCTGCCTAAGGTGACAATGGGTAGGTGCTCTCTAAGTTGTCGTCAATTGGTGGTTGGGTCGACATTTTCCCAACCTAACAGGGTAAACCATACAACCTTACAACATTTGCCGCATTTACAACCATGTAAATAACAAATTTACAACATTTGCCGCATCACTAGTCTTGGTACAAGCAATGAAATGAGTCATTTTTTAATATCTATCTACTAAAACATAGATTGAATCATTACCTCTTTGTGTTCTTGGCAATCCCAACACAAAATCCATACTCACTGCATCTCACGGTCTGCTTGGAATGGGTAGTGGTTGGTACAACCATGTATTTTGACTTCTCCCTTTAGCATGTTGATAAATTATGCACTTCTCCACAATCTTCTTCACTTGATTATGCATACTTGACCAATAATAAAAAGCATTTAACTGAGCAAAGGTTCTATCTTGTCCAAAATATCCTGACAGTCTTCCACTGTGTTATTCTTTGATCATATTTTCCCTCATTGAACACTTTGGTATGCAAAATTTAATGTTCTTAAGAGTGGTCCTTCATGTATCATATAGTCCAACCATTGACTTATGTTACTAACAACAGGATTTTCACACGTTGCATAGACAATCTTGAAATCCGCATCATCTCGATACATTTCTCTTAAACCATCAAAGCCTAAAGTGCTTACCTGAAATTCTTGCAAAATTAAATTAATTTTACTCAAAGCATCAACAACCTTATTAGTCTTACCACTTGTGTGTTTAATCACAAATGTAAAATTCTAGAGAAATTCAACCCACTTGGCATGTTTTTGATTCAATTTTGGTTGACTACTTATAAATTGTAATGCATAATTGTCACTGTACAGAACAAATTCCTTGGGCATGAGGTAATGCCTCCACTCCTTAAGCGCTTGAACAATTGCATTAAATTCCTTGTCATAAGAGAAATATTTTTGTTTTGTTTCAGCTAATTTCTCACTAAAATATGCAATTGGTCTTTATTCCTGACTCAAGACAGCTCCTATTGCAGTCCCACTAGCATCAGTCTCAACTTGAAAGAATTTATCAAAGCTTGGCAAAGCTAACATAGGTTTTTCAACAATATTTTTCTTCAATAGTTTAAAATTAATATCAATTGTTTCAATCCACTTGAATGGTTGTTTTCTTTCTTTGATAGTTTCTACAATAGGTGCAAATATCTTACTGAAACTTCTAATGAACTTTCTATAAAAACTTGCAAGTCCATGGAAACTTCTTACCTCAAATGCATTTATCGAGGTCGGCCAATTCACAATTGCTTGAAACTTTTATGGGTCCATCTTCAAACCTTCTTCAGATACTACAAACCTCAAATATACCAGCGCTCTCTTCATAAAACTGCATTTTTTCAAATTTATCAACAATTTTTCTTCTGCAGGGTACTCAAAACTATCTTGAGATGTCTAAAATGTTCCTCTTTTGTCTGACTATAGATCGAGATTTCATCTAGATAGACTATCACAAAATTTCCAATAAATTCTTTTAAGACCTCATTCATTAACCTCATAAATGTACTAGGAGCATTTGTGAGCCCAAAAGGCATCACCAACCATTCATACAATCCACTATTAGTCTTGAAAGTAATTTTCCATTCATCCCCTTCTCTAATTCTAATTTGCTGATATCCACTCTTTAAATCAATCTTTGAAAAATATTTTGAAACACTCAAACAATCCATAAAATCATCTATGTGAGGCAATGGAAATATGTACCTTATGGTAATTTTGTTGATTTATCTAGAGTCAGTGCACATGCACCATCCTCCATCCTCCATCCTCCTTTGGGTTGAGTATTGTTGGTACAGCACATGGACTCAAACTCTCCTTCACCAATCCTTTATCTAGCATCTCCTATACCTGCCTTTTAATCTCTTCATTCTCTTGTGGGGTCATTCTATAGGCTATTTTATTAGGCAAACTTGGTCCAGGGATTAAATCAATGTGATGGCTAATACTTCTCACAGGAGGTAAAGTATTTGGTAAGTCATCTATTATAATATCAACAAATTCATCAAGCATAACTTTAACTTCTGTATGCAAATCATCCAGATTCAGGGATAATTTTAAGGATGGAATTTAATATTAAAATGTAGAAACCTGAGCTAATATTACTATTCCGTAATATGCAAAATGTTAAATGTTTGGCGATAGTTTTGTTAAAATATTCAAACTTCTAAGGATTTTATATAGTTTCTATAAAATTTTGGCAATTTTTAACGTAAAATAATTTTATTATATGGGATTTGGGCGAATCGTTTTTAGATAAAATGGAAATTGACGAATCTTTTTTGGGGAAAAACCATGGAAAATTAGCCCATTTGCGAAATTTAGCCCCTAGAATCATCTATGTCCAGATTTGTATAAGTGAGTATCACATTTGGCTTACCAATTAAGGAAAAATGCATCTCTTCTTCTTTCTTGACTTGTTGCAGCAGCTCCTTCCCACTTATCAACAGTACACTGGGACCAATTTCTTCCTTGGTTGTCTCGTCCTTCAAAGGTAACAACACATGCTTGTTCCCATTCTTTTTGAGAGAATAAGTGTTCCTTCTAACATCATGGATGGCTTTCTTGTCATATTGTCATGGCCCTCCCAACAGAACATGGCAGATATCCATAGGCATTATATCACATAACACCTCATCCTTATAGCCACCAATCTAGAATTCCACTTTACAATGTTCATTCACCAAAATCTGATGTCCCTTCTGCAACCAAGACACCCTGTAGGTTGTGGGATGTACTAGCCTCTACAATCTCAATTTCTCTACCATCTCTGTGGAAACCAAATTGCTTGTGCTACCACTATCAATGACAATTTTACAACACTTACCTCTTGATTTAAAATGCAGTCCTGAACAAACTTTTCCTTTGAGCTAGTTCATGAACCTCATTTTTTGCCTTAACCAAAACTCTCTCTAGCAAAAATGATTCCCCTACCTCTAGAGTTTCTTCTTTTGCTACTGCATTCACATCTCCTTCCTTTGTTTCTGCAACATGTACATTCCTCTAATGTGTTGCCTTGTTCTCTAGACAGTCCCATGACATGTGTCCTATTTTACCACATGTATAACATCTCATTTCTCTGCCTCTTGAGAAAAATCTTCTGCCTCTTGATTTTGCGCCTCTTGGTAATTGGTTGCTTAAACTTCTTGCCTCTTCTTTCAAAGGTTGAAATCTTCCTCTATTAGATTGTCCTTTGCCTCTTGTTGGACCCCTTGCTCTGTTTCTTTGGCTCTGCTTTCTGGCCAGCTTCTCTTCTGCCTTCAAAGTTGCTTGGTATGCATCTTCAACAATTCTCAGGGACAAAAGGTTGATTTCATCTTGAATTTCATACCTCAAACCATTTATGTATCTAGCAATCTTCTCAGCATCTTCCTCAATGTGACCAACTCTAATGTTCAACTTATAGAATTCATCTGTGTATTCTTTTGTTGTCATAGTTTTATGTCTAAGGTTTTGCAATTGTCTAAGCAAATTCAATTGATAATCCTTAGGCATGAACTTACCTTTAAATTTGGCCACCATTATGTCCCAACTCCTGATCTTAATTTTTCTTTTTCTTCTTCTATCTACCTACAACTCATCCCACCATAGAGTCGCTTGTCCCTTTAGCCTAGTCACTACATGCTTCACCTTCTTCTCCTCTTATACCTCTTCATAATCAAAATATTTATCCATGACATTTATCCAGTCAAGTAATTCATCAACATTTAAATTACCTTCGCACATGGGCACTTCCATCTTAAGCCTGTATCTCACTCTTCTGACCATTCTTACTAGTTGTTTTTCCTCCTAGAGCTCCTTCTGTTTCCTTGTCAGAGCCTATATCTTCACTCTCACTGACATCTCTTATGTCAGGTTTTCTCCTCTGCGTTGTTTCCATGGCCTCCATCTTTGCATGGATGTGCCTCAGCTCGTAGTGTAACTCATCAATTACCACATTCTTATCTTTGCCTCCTCGCCTGGGTGGCATGATTTCTTAGATACAATGCTACCCTAATACCACAAATGATAGAAAATACCATCAACTTCAACCCACAATCACAAAGTTTTCAACACTCTGTCGCAGTTTATTTGGGTTGCTTGTCTGGCTTCAGATCAACATGAACAAGCGTTCAAATTTTGCCTTTTACATAAAGCGTTGAATTGCGCTATGTCATAGATAACTCTGCGTTGAATTACCACTACGCGGATATACCTTTGCGCGGAAGCATCAACGAACAATGTTGACGAAAACTGTCGCAGACAATTTTGTGCGAAAATTTAGTAAATAATGCGGGTATGTCATAGGTTACTCTGCACATGGAATCCTGCAACAATACTAACTTGTCGCGGATATTTACAAGTTGTTCCACTGTGTCAAATCGTGACTATTTGTTCTTGTGAAGACAAATACTCAGGAAATATTATTTTAAATGAAATTTTAGAACTTGCTAAAATTAACTACACACGGTATTCCTACAATCACATAAACTCGCCACTCTACCAAGATAGCTTATACATAGAGTTTAACAATTCAAACACACAACGCAACAAAACGCAAACACACTGCGTGACAACACCACACGCTTTGTTTTTTATTTTTATCAATGAAGGAGTAAATTTACACAGGAAAGCTCTTTCTTTCTTGGTCTCTTGGACCTGTGCGATCCACACTTTTACACATTCAATCTCACACTCACTCCCCTTTGCCTCTTACAAAGCATTCAATATATTTCAATCCCTTAGATAGCTCACAAACAAATGAATCCCGAGTTATCTTAACAAATCCCTAAACTAGAGATATGTTCCTAATATTTAGCAACTAACTTAACACCTGTGACAAACAACTCAATATCTAATCAAACAAACTCAACGAAAATGTCTTCTAGAGACATTTCGTAATTATTACAAATATAATAAAAGAAATTAGGGAACCAACTCCCTTGGTAAATGTTTTTGATCCTTAAGATCAATTCTAAAACTTGTTGTCAGATGCACCTACATAAGGTATAGATAAAGACAAACGTTCACATGCCTTCTACATTTCTAGGTATAGCATGTCTAGATTTTTTTAAGATACTTTCAATTATTACTATGGGCAGACTTGACCTTCTCCAAGTTGGGAGTATTACAATGGAATGCAGTAGGCTTACAACACCCTCGAAAGGTTCCTTCAACTAAAATGCCACGGGTGGGGTGTATCAAGTTTGCCGGATTTCCCCAAGACTTGCACCCCAACCACAGGGAATGATCTGATTGCATGGGAAAGACCCCTAGTGGGAGGAATGAAACACCCTCGCTTTACCATCAAACCAAGACCTCATTGACACATCTATAGTGTATTGTTTTCATATGCAAATAAAAAATTGTAGATGTCCAAGATACTAAATCTGTCAATGGTGGCATGTCAGATTGGTGAAAGCAGAGTGTTGTTAAAGTCCCCACAAAGTTCTAGTCTCACCTACAACACACTCATGCTTGTGCTTGTGTCTGTTGTACACCAGTGCTTGTGACAATGGTTAGGACCAGGGGAAATTCTAGGGTGAATTTAGCAGGACATATATCCCCCAATCATGGCAGGAATTATTGTGCTCGTGTTGACCAGAGGTATCCATAAAAGAAAATGCTAACCCCCTGCCAACAATGCCATTTATATTAGGTCATTTTTTCTAGGGATTGTGTGTGCTCACTCCCCCTGTCCAAGTTTTGGAATTGAAGTGGACAAGCAGAGATAAGCATACCACATAACCTTTTTGTCAAAGCTGAATGCTAATTCATTTGGATCACACCTTTGCCCTTTATGCTTCTTGGATTCAGTCATACCAAAAGTGTTTTAAGGAAGCTGACCCAAAGGCGTTCTCCTCCTTTTCATTCTCACATTTTAACTGCGCCTTTTAGCTATTGGAGCCTTGCCTGCAGACAGATATACAGCGAGCAACATTGTATTATCTGGTTATTCAAGCTATTTCTGATATCAATAGCAACTATGGCATGGATAACTGTAAGCACTTCGGTATGCTTTGTAAATTGACAAAGCCCTTGTAATGTTAATATCAGAAATCGGT
>ML784851.1:514041-547570 GCA_009831015.1 Picea engelmannii
AAAAAACAAAAATCATTAAAATATTAAAAAAAAAACATTTAAAATAAAAAATATTCAACAAAAATAAATTAAAACACCTAAAAAATATTTTTTTTTCATAAATATCTAAAAAATTTCATATATATATATATATATATATATACAGTGATCTTGGAAAGCTTCTCTTAATGATTTTCGAGCACAGAAACAAAATTCTAAAGAATCACTTACCCTCTTAAGGTTCGATAGACCAATTCGGTCTTAGTGGATGTTAATCATCATCATCATCATATACAACATATATATATATGTTTTAAAATGTGCATCCACGAGATCTGGGTCAAGTCCGCGGGGGGATGGCGCGATGCTCGATATTGTGTCAGTTCCCAGTGGGTGTGGCGCAATGCTCGACACCACACCAACCTCTTGCGGGCATGGTTCAGGTTCCTCCCTTGCTCAACACCGCGCCAGCTCCTTGCGGGCTTGGCTCAGGTCCCTCCCTCGTGGGCCTGGCCCTCTTCTGCGAGCTTGGCCCAGATCCCATACCCATACATTTTAAAACACACACACACACACACACACACACACACACACACACACACACATATATCTTATCTTCTCTATTTTATATATACATAAAACATATATGTTTTATATAAATTTGATTTTTTTTATATATTAAATAATTTGTTTCATTTAAATTTTATTTTTTAAGTTTTTTTTTTTTATATAATTTTTTTTTTTTGGTAATTTTAATGTGTTTTAACTTATTTTTGTTAATTGTTTTTCAAATTTTGTATTAAATTTTTTATTTTAGGTTTTTTAATTTGAGGTTTTTGTATATATATTTTTAAATTTTTTGGGTTTTTTCAAACTTTTAAAAGTTTTTTGGGCTATAATTTTTTTTTACCTTTTTTCTCATTTTCTCTTACTTTAGATATATATATTTTTAATTTTATGGTTTTTATTTTCTCTACAATTTTTTAGGTTTTTCTTCAATGATTTTTTAAATATAAATTTGTTGTTGTTGTTGTTGTTGTTGTTGTTTTTTTAAATTTCAATTCTTTTTGTTTTCTTATTTTTTTTAGTTTTTAATTGATCCAAAAAAAAATGAATTATATTTTTTTGGTAAGTATTTAAAAATAGTGTTATTTAACTACAATTATTTTCTCTATATTGAAGTAAAGGTAAAAAAATGTGTTAAAAATGATATTTTCCACTATATTTAAAAAGTATGGAACCATAACTTAATTAAGGACACATAATTGTATGAAAAATCTTGATTTAAAAAAAAATGGTGTACAACATTTTTGACATTGGATGGAGCATGAAAATATGATTAAAAACACCATTGAATAAAAACAAAAAAATAGAAAAGTTTGAAAATAGATGAAAAAACACCGTTGAGAAAAAACAAAAATTTGAACAATTTGAAAATAAATGAAAAAACAAGCATTTAAAAAAAAAAGTGGAAACCTTATGTATCAAAAAATTTAAAATATAAAAAATCCACCTAAAAAGAGAGGGGGGTGCTACCACTAGCACCATTTTTAAAAACGGGGTAAAAAACTTGACCCCCCCAAAACGAGAAATTTGTAGAGTTCTCGTTAAGTTGGTAACTATGTTTTCTTAGAAGAGAGTAAATAAATAATGGTAGGCGATGCTACCTCTGGTATTATGTACAATTGTCTACCCAAAGTAATAATAACACTTCGGGGTCTAGACTTATACACAACATGTCTCTTCCACAAATATGGTTGTCTTAAAAGAACAACACAAACTTCAAGGGGAGCAATATCACACAATACCTCATCTTTGAAAGGCTTGATGCTGTAGGGAGGATGACACTGTTGGCTGGCACGAAGATCTCTTCCTCGGTGAAGAAAATCGATGGTGTAGGGCTGTGGGTGCGGTATTGCCGATAGGTCCAACTGCTTGATGACCTCTAATGAGATCAGGTTCTTCTGACTATCTCTATCGACAATGAAATGAAGCGGAGCCCCCTTTACCCACATCTGTGAGTGAAAGAGGCATTCCCCTTCCTCTGGTTTTTCTGGTTTGCTTGGAAGGAATTTGGTTGTAGTGATAGTGGCACTAAGTTCAACATTGATAATCCGCTTCCCTCCTTCTGGATTTGATTCAGAGTCAGAATCGACCTCTGACTCAGAAGCTTTCAACTCAACCATGAGTGATTGCTTGGAGCGATATTCTTCGGTGTTGTGCCAAGGGATTTTATGGTATTCACACCATTTTCCCGTGTCCTTCTTCGACTTCTCATTACCTTTCTTGTGTTGTGTCTTGGACTGGTTGTCCTGAGAGTGACCATCTTTTCTCCGTCCCTTTTTTTGTGGGTTGGGGCCACCTTTTCCCTGCTTCGGCTGTGAGGAGTTTGCAGATCCAAACTCTCGCCTCTTCTACTTAAATTTCTGCTCGATCTTGACAACATATCTATAAGTCGTACCCAATGATTCAGTGTCCATAAAATACATTTCTATTTGAATGTATCTATGCAAACAACCGTGGTATTTGAGCATTATATGTCGTTCAAAGTCTTTGATACCCAATTTGGTGCACAAGGTATGGAAAATATTGGTGAAATTTGGTACTGTCTGGTCCCTTTCTTGATGCAGGGTGGCCCATCTTATGTATTGGTCCTCGTAGCTTCCAACATGGTAGTACTATTCTTTAATGACATCCTTGAAGGAATCCCATGTGGGGGCAACCAAAAATATTGCAGGTTCCTCTATGGCTCTTTCCTCAGAGTAAGTATCCCACCAGTCCTTAACATGGGGGACGACCTTGAGGAGTGAAAAAGCAATATTTTCCCTATCGAAAAAATTGTGGAGCGAAAAATACCCTTCATGTAGATTCAACCATTTATCTACAACATCCGCATCTATCAATCCTTCAAATAATGGAATATCAAAATTTACCTGTACCTTGAAGGGGGTTGCATGGTCGCTTGATGAAAATTATTCTCCTGTGGGAAACCGCCGAAGGATTTGTGCAAAGTTGTCTATCATTTCGTTCCTTTGTCATGCAAGGGATTCCTCAAGCAACATTTTAAAAGGATCTCCTGCTCCATCATCTTTCTTTTCTTCCCACATAGGCTTTTGTCGGGCTCGACATGACGGATCTTGCAAAGGATCGACTGGTTTGAGTCCCAACTTCTTGTACCCAGATCTTGTCGAGGACATGCATGAAGAAAAATAAATGAAGAGAAGACCACTCTGATACCACTGATCCAGATTTATGAGCGGAACGAACTGACTAACAAAATGAATACAATAACACATAGATACAGAGAACAACAACATATCTCCAGTGAACAATAAATTCTATTGAATAAATGAAACAAGTTGAAACTGTAAAACTGCAGAACTAAAAACAACTTGGTCAAATGGTGGTAGCTATCTCTGAGAAGAGATCTGGCTGATACGCGCATATGTATGAGAAAAATGATTACAATGAGGCTCCATAGGCATTTTTAAATTTACTCATGAATGCCAAAACCCTAGACATCCAAAAGCCTAACCCTAGGAGATGAAACACCAAAATTTATGTGGGCCCCACTAGATAAGTTGGTACCTCAACTTCCTAGGGTCATAACTTTTTCATACGACTTCCGTTTTAGGCTCGTGATAGCCCGTTGGAAAGGTATTTTCGATAACTATACATTATGTCATCAAACTTTGAATCGGTCTATAATTTGACTATGGAAAGCCAAAAAAATACTGTTAAGGGCCCCAAAATATCCCTGGAAGTACTGAAAAATGTGGTGACATGAAAACTTCCAAAATAAGCCATTTGGATTATGTGGGCAGCCACCGGTCTCCACCTGGAAGATGTGTAGGGCTTCAGAAAAAGCTGGAAGTGTAGAACCCACAATAAAAAATAAGTATAAAAGAATGTGATGAACTAAAAACTATTAAGAGGAGCTAGTTGGAATAGGTGGGTGGCCACCAATATCCACCTAGAGTAGCCTTAGTCAGTTTATCCACCACCACCATGATGGAGTCATGTTGCTTCACCATTCTGGGTAGTTTTGTAATAAAATAAGCTATAACTACTTAAATGGATGTAACATCCCTGTTAGATGTCTATGTTCGGCCTTCACCTTTTGACACTCTGGGCATCTCTCTATATAATAACCACTTCTTTCTTCATTCATGGCCAAAAGTAATGGCTCCTCACAATAGCAATTGACTTATGATATCCCGGGTTCCCAACATATGGAACATTGTTCATTTCCCTCAACATTGTATTTTTCATCTCACTAGAACTTAGCACATTTTATTTTTCTCTATACGTGAGAATTCCATCCTCTTGTAGCTCATAATATTTAAATTTATGTTGTAAATTTTCTTGTTTTAATGTTTCTTTTATTTTTAGATATTGCTGATCCGAATTTGCTGCCTCAATAATTTTATCTTTCAGATCAGTCCTATATATTTTAATGGTTGCAATATGCATCTCATGTGCTCTTCTACTGAGTGCATCAACCACTTGGTTTGCTATTCCCTTGATGTTTTTAATTTCAAAGTCATATTCACTAAGGAATTCCAACCATCTAGTTTATCTGACATTTAATGTGGGTTGTCCAAATATGTGTTTCAAACCACAATGGTATGTTCTTAGCTCAAATTTTCTTCCAATGAGGTAATGTCTCCACTTTTTTAGTGCATGTATAATTGCTGCTAATTCCAAGTCATGGGTAGTGTAATTCCTCATGCTCTTTTAATTGTCGGGACTCATAATATACCACATTATCGTTTTGTGTGAGGAATCCAATGATCCATTCCTTGCACACAAAAAAATCTTCTTCGAGATATTCAATCTTCAATATCGACACATTTGTTAAAATATCTTTCAACTGCTGAAAACTCTCTGCACACTTGGAAGTCCATTCAAATTTCACTTGCTTTTTTTGCAAAAAAGTGATTGAGCTTGCAATCTTTGAAAATCCTTTTATGAATATTTAGTAATAACCAGAAAGATCCATGAATGATATGACCTTTGTGATGTTTCTTGGTGCTATCCATCCTCTAATGGCCTCTATCTTCTCAGGATTAACTGCTATCCCATCTCCTAAAATAATATGCCCTAAGTAGTGAATCTTCTTTTGATAAAAGATGCACCTACTTAGTTTGGCATACAATTTATGCTCTCTTAAAACTTTTATAACCATTCTTAAATGTTTCTGATGTTCCTCTTCTATCTTTGATTAGATGAGTATATCATCCAGGAACACAATTAAAAACTTGTCTAGGCATTCCATAAAAACTCCATTCATCAGGCACGTGAAAACAACTAGGGCATTTGATAGCCCAAATGGAACTACCGTAAATTCATAATTCTTGTATCTTGTTCTGAATGCCATCTTGTTGATATATTCTTCCTTTATTCTCACTTGATGATAAATTGATCTCAAGTTAATGTTGGAAATGATTCTTGCACCTTTTATCTAATCAAATAAATCATAAATACCTAATAAAGGATATTTGTTCTTTATGGTGACCTTATTTAGCTATTTGAAATCAATATATATCCTTAAGGTGCCATATTTTTTTATTTACAAACAACACTAGGGCTCCCCAAGGTGACATACTTGGGCGTATATACCCCTTAATAACTCTTTGAGTTTCATCTGCAACTCTTTCAATTTAAGTGTTCCCATTCTCATGTAAGGTGTCTTCAACATGAGGGCGACTCCTGGCACCAAATCAATAGAGAAATGAATGTCTCTCCTTGGTGGAAGTCCTAGGATTTCCCCAAAAACATATTCAAAATCCCTCAAGATCAGATGGTATTCAATGATTTTCATTGCATCTTTGGCTGCCTCTTCCATATGGGATACAAAAATCTAACATCTCATCCTAAAACTGTTTTCCAATTGTATAGCTAAAATTTCTTTAACAACTACAACTCTGGGAATGCCTTGAACCTTTTCTTGCTTCCTTTCTTCATCAAACCATGTTATTTTCTTGTTTTAATAGTCTAGGACAACATGGATTTTTCCAACCAATCCATAACAATTAGACAATCATATGACCCCAATGGTTTGATGTTCACATCTACCTTTGTGCTGAGTCTATTCATGTCTATTGGACAATATTTAACTAGATTATTGATTTTCCTCTCAACCCCTATGTCTAACTTAACTAACCAATATTTCTTAGGCTTACTCCTTTGCAAGTGAAATGTTTCAACAATGCTAGACTTTATGTAACTATGGCTAGCTCCAAATTCAATTAAAATTGCTATGTGATGGTTATCAATATTACCTTCCACTTCAATAATTGAGGATTGATATTCTTCTTTCTTGTTGTCCAAGGCTACATAAATCCTTGACATGTTTTCTTCCATGTCTTCAATTGTTTCAGCCTCCTAAATGTTGTGGACAATCCTCATTCTTTTTCTTTTGTGAGGGAAGTCCCTACACAAGTGATTTCCTTCACATCCCCAACATTGTATAAGCCGTTGCCTTGGCCTTTTCCCAAATGAATTTGCCATCCCAGGCTCATTTTGGTTTGATTGTCTTTGTTTTTTTGTTTGTGAGTTGTTCTTGAAAAAGGGTGGCTTAAAACCTTTCATCCTTTGATCATTTTTACCCTTTATCTTGTCATTCCAAGATTTTTGAAAAACTAACCTTCCTCTTCTTTTCTCATAAAGATGATTTTATCTCATGATGGTCTCCTCCAAATTCCTAGGGTTATCATATTGTAGCTTGTCACTGTAGAAAGAAGGTAACCCACTAAAAAACTCTTGGATTTTTTTACCTTCTCATCATTTATGAAGTCAACATATTTCAACAACTCAAAGAATCTCTTCTCATATTCATCCATTGTCATTTTTCTCAACTCAAGTTCAAAGAACTCTTTCATCTTCCTTTCATAGTAGTGCTCAAATAAATATTTCTTGGAAATATCCTTTAAACTTCCTCCACGAGACCTTCTTTTCATCACCTTATTTGCTATGGGATTCACATGTTATCACTTGTGTAACACTAGCTGCTTACTTGATTCTAGAGTATTTGTTAAATTTCCTATACAACATATTCAGTCTCTAAAGTATATCTTCTTGATATTTCATAATCCTTTCATTATATTCCCTATAAATCTACACTTCTCTATGCATGCTTCTCATAGTCACAGGCTGTTGCTTGCCTCTTCTTCCATTAGAATCCGTCTTAGCATTTCCCATGTTGACATACAAACCCATAATCTCCTCTTGATGGCTATAATATCCCCAATCATATTCCATAACTCCAATCCTCATATAAGAACCAAATTTGTTTTCCTGTACCTCAAAGTCTGCAAGAAATGTGCATGTAATAATTATTGTTAGAACATGCATACTATAAAACATTTCATTAACTAGATTACAAGTTATTCTTCATCTCAATTTATGAAGAACACAATAAAGTAAGTTAAAATATGAACCCTTAGACACATTCCTATCTAAAACATCTCTACAATGGATATACTCATGCCTCATTCTGATTTCTAAGTGAAAAGATACAACATTCACAAGCTGCAATTTTCCACTCATATCTCTGTTTTCACTACTAAAAATTTTGTTTGTTACTTTCTGAGAAAATTTGGTGCCCAATTCAAAATTCTAGGTCAATATATGAATTCTCCTCATCAAGATATTTCCAATGACTATTTTTTTTCCCCAAATCCTAGCTTCGAGCTGAAATTTATGGTCTGAGGAAGTTTAGACTGTTTTTCCATTTTATCCCTGTATGCTACATGTGTCTTCCTTCTCTTCCTACACATTTTCAGGTACCCATATCCAAAATATGGCTCCATGGATGTCTTATATGGTTTATAATCTTTCCATATACTACTCATGTGCCCCAAAGGGACTTCTGAGCAAGGATTTATGCCATCTATAAGTAAATTGGTGCCAAAATTATACTCTTAATTGTTTCAACTGTAACTTTCTCATACATCCTCTATTTTGCAACTGAGATAAATCGTTGGAAAGATCTCTTTGAGTTATTTTATTTAAGATGAAAAAATTTAATTGGTACCCTCAATACTTACAATTTCAAAAATTCAAACTCCTAAAAACACTCTTTAGGGCCTCAAAATGCCCCTGCAAGTTGAAGACCTTGAAAAACTAAAAAAATTTGTAGAAAAAATAATGGTTTTACTTCTATAACAATATTTTAATTTGAGCCATTAATCTCAAAATCAAGGGAAATATTAGTTGTTGATCCAGTAAACCTTTCCCAGTCTGAAAAATGAATCACCACCGTCGATTGCTGACTTCGAGCAATTTGGACCATTGATCGAAACTCTATCGATGATCAATGATCAATGTTTTCCTTTGGACGCATGAAACACCCAACCAAAATTGTTGACCTGACCATTGACCATCGACCATTTCCTTTGACAACCTAATTGCAATACATCGCTAAACCGAACGACCTGACCCTTGACCATCAACCCCTTCCTTTGACTACTGACTTGAAAGACATCACTAAACCAACTGACTCGACCATTTCTTGGTCAACGTGGAAACCAAGTTGACATGGCATGAAACGTGGATGATGATGTGTCATGACACATCATCCTCCTCTTTTATTCATCGATGATCAAAAAATTCTCTTGGAATATGAAAATACCTCACCAATTTCGTCGACCCGACCATCAACCATTGATGATTTTCATTGGCGGATGAAACACTTCACCAAACTTGCCGATCCGACTATCAGTCTGCTCCACTTTCCAACTATCGAAAACGATTCTCGATCGTCGATTTGATCCACTTTCCAAACTGTCAAAAATAAATCTTGATCATCAATTTGATCTTCTTTCCACACAGTGGAAAATAAATATTGACTGTCGATTTGATCCACTTTCCAAATTTTTGAAATGACTCTCGAATGTTGATTTGATCCACTTTTCAAACCGTGGAAAATGAATCTCGACTGTCAATTTGATCCATTTTCCAAACTGATAAAAATGAATCCCGTCCATTGATCTATTTCATTTTTGTAACTGCTGAAAACTTATAAGTTTTTAGGTCGTTCTACGATGAATCTGGGTCATTGATTTCAAAATCGAATGCAATCTCGACCAACGATCCATACAACTTTTCCCAATTCTATAATGACCATTAAAGCATGAATTTCGACCTTCCAAGTTGAATTTTAACTCTGCAATATACATATTAATGCCATTGATCACCATTGAGAGGGTTCTAAGTCATTTTCAAACTAAATGGTTTATAAATTTTGGGATTTCACTCCAAAATTCATCCTTTTCCCCAAATCCATCACAAATAAAAATATGTAACAATGAATTTTACCAAATTCACACTAGTCCTTGGCCCATATGAGATTAGTGTTGAACTAGAATATTTGATACCAATCTATAATGTTCCCCAACCCATCTGAGGTCCATTACGTGTGGAAATACTCATAAAATCAAAATTTTGTTCTAATTTATCCCGTAGCTTACCAACTACAGGAACACATACAATTATGACCATTTGCCGATACTAAGAACTAGATGCATCTAAAACATTTTAAATAAACATAAAATGCAGCTGATAAGCTCAAATATAGATACATATAAATCATTCTCAAACACAGAGTTAATACACAACAATTAAACTCACAATGCAATACAGAAACAAGATAAAACAATTATCTTTTAAATTAGTTGTGGAACCAGTTGCTTGGAACTTGTTGGTTGTGGAGCCTGATTATCTTCTTGATTCAGAGGTCTTGTTTCAGTCGTGTTTGGATCTCATTTCTTGATGGGGGGTGTGGGGGGGCTTCTAGTTCTCCCCCCCACATTTTTCACCCAGGGGCGATGACACTTTATGGAACCCCCCCCCGGGAAGATATTTTTTTTTGAAAAAATTCCTTGTAAAATATTGTAATTTCGTATTGAACCTAGAACGTTCATCATTAGGTTGCATATATGACAATAGAAGTTATGTTAAGGTTTTTTTTCCCTAGAAGAAAACCCTCTTTTATGTATGAGAGAATCATATTGTGGAGGGGGAATGAATGTGAATATTGTATTATGAGAGAGGATTCAGTGAGAGAAAGAAGAGGAAGTTACAATAGGTGTGTTGTAGGTTGTATCCCTTCATTTGCTGGATAATAATAAAGGAAGGAATTGAAAATTTATCCATTGAAAAATCCCATATTTAGAGAGACACATATATCTGTGTCTCTATTGTATTGTGTATCTTCTGTGTTTTATTTCTGCATCTATTTTATTTTATTTCTCTGCAATCCTCTTTTTCTAACTATTGGTATCAAAGAGAAATGTAACTTGTAGGAAAAGAGGGATCCTAGTTCAAGTACGAGTAATGGAAGAAGATGGAAAGTTCAGGGTCTAGAAATTTAACGACAAAAACTACCAGTTATGGAAGATGCAAATGGAAGACTATATATATCATAAATATATTTTCCTACCAATAGGTGGAAAAGAAAAACAACCAGTGAGTATGAAAGACAATGAATGAGAGATTCTTGGCATAAAGGAACTTGGAACGATATATATGTGTCTGGCAGCGTCGGTGGCTTTCAACATTTCAAAAGAAAAGAAAACAAAGGATCCGATGAAGGCATTGGATAAACTATATGAAAAACCCTCGGCCTCCAACATGGTATTTCTAATGAAGCGATTATTTAATATGAAGATGGCAGAAGGTGGGTTTGTTGCCGATCATTTAAATGAATTTAATATGGTTATTAATCAACTAAGTTCTGTAGTAGTGAAATTTTATGATGAGGTTAGGGCTCTTCTAATCTTGTGCTAATTTCCAAAAATATGGAACAACTTGGTCATGAATGTAAGTAACTTTGTCTCTGGTTCAAACAATCTGAAATTTGATAATGTTTTTGGTGTTATCCTTAGTGAGGAAATGCGATGGAAAAGCATAGGTGATACATAAGGTAATGCGTTGACCGTGTATAACATGGGAAGATAAAAGGAAAGAGGAAAGACTGTAGGGAACTGTGGGAAGTATAGGAAGGGTGGATCCAAATCCAGACTAGTAAAGATAGAGTGCTAGGATTGTGGGAAGAAAGGACATATAAAGAAAGACTGTAGATCTCCAAAGAAACAAGGAGATGGATAATAGGAGAAAAATTAGGAAGCAAATGTAGCAAGTGATGTGTCACAATATGCTTTGATTATTTCCTTATATAATATTATTGTTTCTTGGGTATTAGACTTAGGGGATTCATTTCATCACTAGTACGTATGACTAAATTTGTGACGGTTTTTCGTTCTATTGCCACACTTATCCGTCACAATTTCCACAAAAGCCAAGACTTTTTTTCGTTGCTATATCCATGAACCAGGTGTTCGTGGAAACAACAACAAAATTAGCTCGCGACGTGTCATCACCATCAAGGTAGGTTAAGCTTATGCATCGTCACAATTACGACGAAAAAACGTGGCAATGTAAAAAATGTTTGTGGAACGTTGCGACGAAAAAGTGTCGCAATAACAATGGAAATTTATGCCAAGAAAAAAACTTATGACACATATGCTGTATGTGCGACACAAAATTGTGGCAAATTATGATAAAATTTCATCTCTATTGCGACTAGAGTTCAAAATAAAAATTGTCTTCTGACGAACTATCGTCGATATTGCGACGCGTCCTTTAAATTAAAAAAAAATATTACACAAGATATGTAATGTGGTATACCATATTACATTGTAATATGGTAATGCCATATTACAATGTAATATGGTAATTCCATATTACATTGTAATATGGTAATGCCATATTAAATTGTAATATGGTAATGCCATATTACAATGTAATATGGGATTACCATATTACATTGTAATATGGTAATTCCATATTACAATGTAATATGGTATTACCATATTTCATTAGGGACAATAGAAAATAGGCTTGATTTTTTTATGATGCTACCCCTTAAAACATTGTTTGTCCATATACAACCAAAGTCAATCACCAATTTGAAACTAGACAAAGCCTTGATGGTGATCCTAGAGGGATTTATAATGATCTAGGGAGGTTGAAGGGCATTAGTAACCAAAGAATGAATGATGCAAAGAATGAGCAATGCAAGAAATTATATAGGGGTAATATGAGGGTGTTTGCAATGTACACGAGATACATTGTTGTTGTGAGGGAATCCTCCGTCAACTAGGCCTATATATCCCATGACGTACATTTGAAGACCCCTATGCCTTGAGAATTAGTGTAAGGTAAAACTACAAGGTGTGCCATGTGGATTAGTGTAATGTTAGGCAAGTAAATTAGTGTAATGTTAGGTAAATTAGGAGATTAGAGATGAGCAATTTATAATTACTATATTAATGGAACAATAACTAGAACATGTAAGTAAACCATGAGTGAGTCTAACAATAATAATATATCAACTATAAAATCATTGATAAGATTAAGAGTGACAAGAAGATACTTGCACTTACTTATACGTGAGGTAGGATGGTGTAGGAACATGTTTAGCTAGATACCTACATCACAAAGGTTGGCATCTTACCACAAGTGAGGTAGGATTAGAAACATGATATATTATTGTTAGAAACAATTGTGGTATTGGGGAGTAAAGTTCTGCAGGACTGCGCGATAAGTTCCCAAGCACAACATACAGAAGAAATCTGCTTGGGGCCCGAGTCTAGCAAGCGAGCCTGATCATGGACGTGAGAAGCGGCGAAGGCTCCACATGAGGGTTTCATCGGAATCGGGATATCGGAGATCCCGGGAGCGAAATTTTTATGCATTTCAGAATCGCAATTCACGATTTCCTGATCGGCGGGGACAACTGTCAATCATGGAGGACAGATGGCAGGCTTTGCGATGGGAGCAGACCGTTGACAAGTCAACGACCATGAGCCATCGGGGATCGGGGAATCACAAGTCTGGAGGACGCGTGCTTGTTGACATCGCAAACCGTGAAATCCCGATGGAGAATATGGCCGAAGGCATATGGGAGCGGTCACTTGGGCCAGGGATTCGTCAGAGAGCTAGCACAGAAGGAGCCATCAAGGATCAGAGATTCGTGGGTCGGGAGGACTTGTGTATCGAGACATCAAAAATGTCGAAACCCCGATAGAGGTTTGGCCCAGGTCATATAATAGGAGGTCGTATGGGTCATAGTATAGCCAGGAGGGCTAACCCCTACACGCGCTCATCGGAGAATCAATGATCGGGAGTTCAAAGGGTCAAGAACTCTTGACAGCAGGAAGTCGAAACCTCGAAACCCGATACAGAGTCGGGAATAGCTGTGGATTTGTCGCCTAGTCGTCGAGAAGAAGGCCTGGGGGAGGGGCGTTGTCCACATTGACCAGCCGATTTCCCCTTACAGAAATCCAATGACGCAGCTGACAACCAAAGGTAGGCTACCACGTCCCCCAAGCAGATATTTGACCAGAGCCTCTTAGGTCCCGATGAATTAGTTAATGCAAATGAAGAAGGTGGGTGATACATCATCTCCTTCCTTAAATAGAAGGTTAGAAATGAGCGTGTACAGAGACAGGCTGTCAGTTCCTCCTGACAAAGTTCACATCCAACAGACGACTGCATGGGCATTCTGCCCAACGTCTGCCTGTGTAGCCCAACAGAGAAATTCCTCAATGTCAAGCATTGAATTCATGACAGGATCGCGCCTTCAACGCTTGAGTCAGTTCCAACTATATGTAGGCATTTTTTCCATTTTGTAAAGGATCGATGGTTGAGCAGAGCTCCCGGTTGTAAATTTTTAATGAAGCACTATTATTCTAGTTATTTATGAACTTTGGAGATTTCTTGCCTTATGAATGCCAGTTTCTTTCATGTCTTTGTTTACACTGTGTTAGAGCAGCTCGGAATTGGAGGATCCAGTCGAGCTGTAGCTATTATAGGATGATGTTGTAATGGATCATTGTAATAGTTATAGAGCCTCTAATTAGTTCCTGTGATTTCTTTAACACTGGATGACTTGGAATTGGAGGATCCAGTCAAGTCCTTTATTCAGTTTCTTGAAGCCCCGAACCAGGAGGATCCTGCGTTCAACTCACTGGCTGAAGTTAGGATTCCAGACTTCCTTTGTTCTTTACGTATCAGACTCAGTCCCTGAGTTAGAGTGATACCTCCTCGAGTCTCTACCCATTTGATCGCCCATTTATCAAACCGTTACATAAAAATTGATGGGCGTCGGGCTCTGCTCCTGCAAGCAATCCAGGAGTGACTTTCGACGCTAACATTTCTGGCGCCGTTGCCGGGGACGAAGTGGAAGATTTTCTATGGGCAGAACGACATTGAGCCTCTGATTCTGAAGGTGCATCAGACATCAGAGCCCTTCAAGATTGCTACTGTGCACCTGGCAACTCCACTGTGGCGACTCCATTGTTTCCACTTTGCTGTTTCAGCTGTGACTACTGTTAGCACACTCGAAAGCTGACCCTAAGGAGCTTTCTCGAGAAGGTTTCAGCAGCTGCTTTCTCAGCCTGAGAAGTTTCCTGGGGTAACGATAATGTTAAGATCTGGCCTTTGATGGTGAACAAGGACCAGACACATTCGAAGTTGCACATTTTTCACCTGGTGACTCCATGATTCAAGGATTGATTGGCGACTCCACTGGTTCGGTATGGAGAAAATTATGGCTCAAAGTTTTGCTTTCTGTGACTTTTCTCAAATAGTTGGTTTTCCTAATGCACTTCCTGATAGATACATCTGGGAAGATTTCCTCCCTGAATTTCACGCAAAGGATTGGGAGGTACCAGCTGAGCATTTACTGGACTTCCATGAGGCTATCCACCGACACAATATCACGCATGAGGATGTCCAGATTAATCTTTTCAGGTATTCATTGAAGGGATCTGCTCTTGAATGGTGTCGGTCTCTTCCCGCTGCAAGCATCCACTCTTTAACAGGTTTTCATACAACTTTCAATTCATTTTGCAAAGACTACTATCCAGCTGTTCGCTTGTTTGAAAACTGTTGCGAAGAGTTTTCTTCGCTTCATGAAGCCTCTATTGGCCCTGAAGACCATGTCCATGATGAAGCCCTTACTGTGGAAGAAAGAATCTGCTGTGAAAATATAGAGGATTTGGACGATATTAATTGTGTTAGCCCCAGAACGGAAGCATCTGACATCATATCAGATGCATCTTTTCTTTTAGATCTTCATGAAGATCAACACACCTCTTGTGTAGATTATGAGTTTGCAGAGCATATGTGGTTCATGGTAGATGGCTCACCTGAGTATCGGGTTGAAGCAGATGTTCCTAGTAGCTCTGCTCATGATGATGAAGACCCTCTCTTTTTAAAAGTGGGGTTAGTTGTGGAACATGATTCTTCTCTTTTCCCCCAGGGGGTTTCTCGCGATATATGTT
Source organism: Picea engelmannii (assembly GCA_009831015.1). Lineage (NCBI taxonomy): Eukaryota > Viridiplantae > Streptophyta > Pinopsida > Pinales > Pinaceae > Picea > Picea engelmannii. Next base: position 529,374 of record ML784851.1, read on the forward strand.
TACCTGGGATTAAAGAGAGAAGGATTATGTATGAGCAACTAGAAGCAGCAGGTCCCACTGTCCCTGAAATAGAAATTTTCAATGGGATCAATGTTTTGGAGGAGGGACATATCAATGAAAAACAACCCCTCTTTGATGTATATTATAGTGATGATGAGCAGCAAGCTTATCCTACATTTGATCACTATAAATATACTGAAGAGCCAGTCAGCAAGCAGAGCTTTCCCACAGGTCCTATCTATGATGATTACGACTCTGACCCTTGGGAGAGCAAAGAAGAGGCACCAGAAGAACCAGAGGAGCAGTCGAAGATGCAGTTTACAGACTGCGCAGAGCCAGTCAGTGATCAGCCACCACCTGAGATCAATGAGCCTCCTTCAGTTATTCACCCGCCTGTGATTATCAGAGACATTTGGCCGCGTGTGAACAACTGTGTAGCAGAAGAGGCTATATTTTACCAATTCCTCGGAAATGGCCACTCATTCGATGACTCTGTTAGCAAATACATGGAGTGGCATTTCTCCTACGCCTTGGAGCCGCCCTATTTCATCTCAACTCCAGCCTGTAAGGAGGAGTTGAAGAGTGTAGCCATTCTGCTGTCACGGTTACACCATCTGTTGGTGATCATCGACAGAAGGAAGGAGCTTCTATCCAGGAAGCTGCTTGAATGGCTATGGTGGAAGTTCTATTTCACCTAGCCCATGTAGAATATTTTATTAGTTTAGGATTGTATATAAATAAGCTCCTTTGAGCATGTATCTTTAGTTTGTTACTTTTATTTTTTGGCCTGTATTTTCAGCAGTAGGATGTTTTGAGCATGACTCCATAGCCCAACAACAAGGCACTGAAGCTGCGGAATGAGTTCTTAGAGCATCACAGGGACGACTCTATCCCCCATGGAGCCTAATGTTAGCAAAAATTGTGGTATTGGGGAGTAAAGGTCTGCAGGACTGCGCGATAAGTGCCCAAGCGCAGCATACAGAAGAAATCTGCTTGGGGCCTGAGACTAGCAAGCGAGCCTGATCATGGACGTGAGAAGCGGCGAAGGCTCCACAGGAGGGTTTCATCGGAATCGGGATATCGGAGATCCCGGGAGCGAAAGTTTTATGAATTTTAGAATCGCGATTTGCGATTTCCTGATCGGCGGGGACAACTGTCAATCATGGAGGACAGATGGCAGGCTTTGCGACAGGAGCAGACCATTGACAAGTCAACGACCATGAGCCATCGGGGATCGGGGAATCGCGAGTCTAGAGGACGCGTGCTCATTGACATCGCAAACCGTGAAATCCCGATGGAGAATATGGCCGAAGGAATATGGGAGCGGTCACTTGGGCCAGGGCTTCGTCAGAGAGCTAGCACAGAAGGAGCCGTCGGGGATCGAAGATTCGTGGGTCAGGAGGACTTGTGTATCGGGACATCAAAAACGCCAAAACCCCGATAGAGGTTTGGCCCAGGTCATATAATAGGAGGTCGTATGGGTCATAGTATAGCCAGGAGGGCTAACCCCCTACACGCGCTCATTGGAGAATCAGTGATCGGGAGTTCAAAGGGTCAAGAACTCTTGACAACAGGAAGACGAAACCCTGAAACCCGATAGGGAGTCGGGAATAGCTGCGGATTTGTCGCTTAGTCATCGAGAAGAAGGCCTGGGGGAGGGGCGTTGTCCACATTGACCAGCTGAGTTCCCCTTACAGAAATCCAGCGACGCAGCTGACAGCCAAAGGTAGGATACCACGTCCCCCAAGCGGATATTTGACCAGAGCCTCTCAGGTCCCAATGAATCAGTTAATGCAAATGAAGAAGGTGGGTGATACATCATCTCCTTCCTTAAATAGAAGGTTAGAAAGGAGCGTGTACAGAGATAGGCTGTCAGTTCCTCTTGACAAAGATTGCGTCCAACAGACGACTGCATGGGCATTCTGCCCAACGTCTGCCTATGTAGCCCAACAGATAAATTCCTCAATGTCGAGCATTGAATTCATGACAGGATCGCGCCTTCAGCGCTTGAGTCAGTTCCAAGTATATGTAGGCATTTTTTACATTTTGTAAAGGATCGATGGTTGAGCAGAGCTCTCGGTTGTAAAGTTTTAATGAAGCACTGTTATTCTGGTTATGTATGAACTTTGGAGATTTCTTGCCTTATGAATGCCAGTTTCTTTCATGTCTTTGTTTACACCGTGTTAGAGCAGCTCAAAATTGGAGGATCCAGTCGAGCTGTAGCTATCATAGGATGATGTTGTAATGGATCGCTGTAATAGTTACAGAGCCTCTAATCAGTTCCTATGATTTCTTTAACGCTGGATGACTTGGAATTGGAGGATCCAGTCAAGTCCTTTATTCAGTTTCTTGAAGCCCCAAACCAGGAGGATCCTGCATTCAGAGTTTTTCCCCTACAAACCACTGCAAGCCTGTTGCCCAGAACTGTTTGTTCATTTTCTCCTAAGTCTTCCACCTGCTCATATTTTAATCAACTCACTGGCTGAAGTTAGGATTCCAGACCTCCTTTGTTCTTTACGTATCAGACTCAGTCCCTGAGTTAGAGTGATACCTCCTCGAGTCTCTACCCATTTGATCACCCATTTATCAAACTGTGACATAAAAACTGATGGGCGTCGGGCTCTTCTCCTACAAGCAATCCAAGAGTGACTTCCGATGCTAACACTTATGTAAAGGATGGAGGATAGATGAAAAGGTAAATATGGGAGGTTGTGGTGTTAGGGTAGCTCTAACAAAGTCAAGAGAAAGAAGTTGATGACATTGGAAAAAGGTGTGAGTTGACATAAACCATCTAAGAGTGAACATGAGTGAGAGAGGAAACACACTCTAATATAGGGTTATCACAAGAATAAATGTAACATATGACAACTTGGAGTTAAGGTGAGCGTAAAAAATGACATTCATTGTTCTAGGTTTTCTGTAGTCATTAAGGCACCATACACTAGTCAAGGACATATCATGAGTCCCATGTGACATACGATAATCCAGAGAGTGTGAGCATAATAGGAATCATAAACTCATAATATAGAGTCATCAAAAGCACAAAAACAACACATTATAGCCTAGATTTAGTGCAAGAATGAGAGGTGGCATACATCAATGGAGTATTTTATGCAAGCGTAGGAGGCGACATGCATTAACCTAAGTTCAATGCACGCATAGAGGTGAAAAATACCAATGGTACCAGTGGAGGAGAGAGGATAAAAGGAATATATGATGTCACCATTGGGAGGGGCTCCATAGTTGCAAGCTATGGAATGTGACCATTAAGGGGGACATCTTGGAAAACTGACCAAATAAGTGATAGTTGATCCTAACTAGGTAGAGGTTATCTCAAGTAGGGTCTTTCTTGAGATAATGACCTATAAGGGACCCATCGATATTATGACCAAATAAAAATGGAAAAAAAGGGGTGTAAGGAAGAAAATATAAGGAGGAGAGGCAATACTTTCCCCAAGCATTTGAAGGACTAGGAAAAGAGGAAGAGTATGTAGGAGAGCATGGAACACTAGGAGAGGAAGAAGAAGAGGGGATAACTAGGTAATATTGGGTGCTACCAGGTAAGAAGTGGATAGAGTTGATAATGGGAAGTCTAAGCTAGCCCAAAAAAACTCCCAATAGGAACAAGGCTTCATTCAATTTGATAAAAGTGTGTTAAGACATGGGACCTTTTTAATGTTATCAAATGTTGATTTTGACAACTAATAGAAAGATAAGGAAAAGAGAAGGCATATAAGAACAAGGGGCTACCTCATTGTTATAGCCAGCGAGAGGACAAGGGAAAGCAATTATGGAAGTAGGTATAATAGATAATATATTTATTTTTCTAATTATTGTGTGGTAGAAAAAAACATTTTTGAGTTAAAAATCATTGGGGAGGTTTGGGATTTAGAATGAGAATAGAAGAGTGAGAGTGCACCCAGGTGGAAGGATGAGAATGTATTATTTAGAGAGCTTGGAAGAGGGATAGTGCAACCACAAGAAATGAGATGGATTGATGTGATGTAAAAGTGAGAGAGAAAGGTATTTATGTATTATGTTTTGTTGGGTCTTAACATTATAAGTAAGAGGTATTGTAAGAGGTGAGTTCATAGTTTTTGTCATCTTTATAGAGTTGATAAGTATTGCAATGAGCATATTATAAAAAATTTCAATGTTTTTGATTGGGTAGAAGGATGAGAAGGTATCATTTGAAATGTGTGGAAGAGAGAAAGTGAAACCATATGAAATGGTTGGATGTGAGTTACAACTAAGAGAGAAAGATATTTATGTAGGATGTATTGGTCACATCATTACATGGAAAGGGTATTGCAATAAAGATGAGTTCATAGGTTTTGTTATATTTAAATAGTTGATAGGTATTTCAATGGACATCTTATAAAGCATTTCATTGTTGTTCATATGATATGTTCAAGAGTAAATAAGAGTAATCAAGGGGAGATACATAGAATTCAATAATTTATTGAAAAATCCCTATGACAAGGGTGACTGCACAATGTTTATTAATGAGAAGATGAGTTCCATCCTATTGTACAAAGCCCCAATGATAAGGAGAGGGGTGATGAGTGATGGAAAATGTGATCATTTTGGTTACAATTGTCAAGGATTATAGTGGCAAGTTGGTCTTTGATATAACAATTATGAGTAAAAAGGAGACTTAGAGGGGAATAAATTTCATTCGTCATTATGAGTAATGAAGGATATTTTTAAATAGAGTTTGGAATAAGGACTATTTTTTGTTGGGGAGAAATGTCCAAATATTGGTGTACCCTAGGATCATCAAGGGATTTCTCATCTATGTACAAGGATTTGGATGTGAATTATTATTATAAGAATAAGCATTTTGTAGTAGTGTCCTTTGGAGCCTTATAATACTTGCACTAACATGTGGGATGAGAGGAGGGGTCTAGATTATTGGGATTAGCTTCATGCATTATTTAATAAGAACTAGGATTTGGGCTAGGGATAGMAATAAGGTTAGGATTACGGAAATGAATGAAGTGAGGGAAYTTTTCTAATTTATTTTCCAYAATGAGGATATGGATAAAGAMTTTGTATATGGGGGTTCTCTAAAATAGTTATACTTCTTTATAAAAAAACTACAAGTAGACCAAAATTATATTTAAAATACCTCTTTAGGGTTCTTGATTTATAGTTGAAATTTGAGCTAGGTAAAGAGTGTACACTCGATGTATTGTACAACCACCTACACATGAAATTGGACAAATAAATTAGACAATAAAAACACCACATGGATCTTGGCATATATGCAATATCTACACATTAAATTTGACAAATAACTTGAAAATAACAAATAAATTAGACAATAAAAACACCACATGGAACTTGGCATATATATCAATATCTACATATTCATAGGCTTAATGAACTTTTACTAGTATAAAGCCTACTTTTAAAAACACGTCAAAACCCTTACCTTTTCATTGTCCTTTCACCAGATCCATTAGCCCATACAACTTGATAAGTGTTGTCCACGAGATGCATTTCCATCACCAAGACCTGCATGAATCATAACAGAATTTTTTTTTATATGAGTAAATAATTAATAAGAAAATAAGCATGTATTTAGTTATGTAAAATACTCTAGAAAAAAATTAAGTTGTCGCAAACCTTAATGAGCTTATCTTTGTTTCGAGAATAGGTTATTATCTACTGAACATGGCCAACTATGTGAAGGTAGAAGCTCATATGGCCCCTCCTCCCCCCCCCCCCTCACATCACTCTCAATTCCCCATACCCAACAAATGATTTTATTTATATAGAAAAAATATAGACATTCATGCATAACTAGGATAGTCATCAAAACATATGAACATATAATCATCGATAAAGATCCATATACAAGTCATGAATTTATACATCTAATTTTTCTTTGATTTATGTTTTTTTACATTCATAAAACTAACAATTGGGATATCATAATCATCCAAGGACATTGTATTTCATGTTCTCTGTCCTTCTATTGTTTGTGTACGCCCATGTACCATACTTATGGTATGTCGTTGAGAAGGGTTGGCTGGCATCTGTTCAGGGTCATGAACTGGAACAACAAAAATGATTATATCGATATGTTGAAATATAATTGAAATAACTAATTCATTATTTTGATTAACATTACAATTACTCTTTACCTGTCTTTGTAGCTGGGACAGTTGGTGCGTTAATTTCATGTCCACTTGGTTGCTCTCGCATTTCACCCTCCTGAGCTACATGCTCTTCAATTTTGAGAAGATAATATATAAGTATAAGTCAGGAAATAAATATCTACAATCACAGTAAATATTTCTAATTCTGAAGCATACATACCAGAATGGGTACTCTGCTCTACACTATCACTGGACATATGGACCCTCGTATGACACAGTGTTTGCTAAATACCGCTTGATTCACTACTGCGGTAACACTTTTGCTTGAAAACAAACATAAATACTTAGTCAAGGGTGATATAATAAAATATGAATAGACTTTACAAGCTTGTTATTGTGGTTTCCTTATTCATTTGATTTACCTGCGTGGCTGGGGAGATAGGAGTCTGGCCCAAGATTTTTCTACATTTGATCACACTTTTAAAACCATGCTTGTAACCAAGCTTCTAGTCCTCCTTGGTGGAAACAATGTCAAACATATTTAACTGCAATGCATAACACCATTAAAAATACCAATAACAAAAACATATATTTGTTCGCTACTGTTAAATAAATATTAACCACAATTAATCATTTAAATCTTACTATTCGGGCTTTTAGTTTTCCATAGCCACCCTGGCCTAGTTTATGCTGGCCATGTTTTTTCACTCTGGCCTTTGTTGCTTTGGATGTGTCTGGTAGCCTACATATGGAATTTTTGAAAAAAATTAGATATCAGAATTGTTACTTAAAACAAGAAAGAAAAACATATTTGCTCATATTTCACTGATAATATGACATGTGTTGTACCTTGCTTGACCAACTCATGGTTGCCGTCCTTGTTTTTTAAACAAGTTCTCCTTTTCATTCTTTATTAGCGCCTTCCACTCTTTCTCGGGAACCATGGGAGGGCGCTAGTGCTTGAGGTCTATTTGCAATTTATCCCCATATTGGGCCCTGGTGTATTTTAAATTCTCTCTGGCTAACTTTGTAACCACTTTCTTGTTGAAAGTGTTGCCGAACAAGTTTACCATGTGATCTATTAAATCATATTTCTTTTTGCTATCTTGTCCATTCCACAGTGTGCGAATGGTGGGGCCAAACAGATCCAATGCTTTGTCATGTAAGTTTCTATAGAAAACATTGTTTCTTGCAGAAACATGTTATCCATTAATTTATAATAATCTCAACAAATGTCCATTTCAATTTCATGAAAAAAATGAAACAATTAATGGGACAATTACCTGCAATCTTTTAAATCTTGATCGGAACACATGTGTCATCCACCAGAAAGGTGACATCTAGTGATCCAGTGCTTTTAATTCGTTCTGCTCTATGCAGAATAATATCCTGTCCACCTACACTATGTTCCTCTCCGGAGTCATCATGTGGAGTCCCAGGCTTCGACTCATCATTCTTCGGCATGTCGTTCCGGTCAAAATCATTTTGGTCATCAATGGATTCGAGGGGAACCTCAAGAGGCTCAAAAAGCCTCACTTTCACTTTGCTATGTCAACCTTTTTTTGCATTGGACCATCATTGCTACCTATACTAGTTGTAGGATCGATAGGTTCCCCACGCATAGGGTTTAAAAACTCCTACAAATGGAAAAAAATTATTTATCAGATCATATAAAAAAATAAAAAATAAAAAACGGATATGAAATTGTCATAGCTAATAAAAATATGTGAAGATGCCACTTACCCAAAAATTAGTTATTGTATTTTGTAGCTCTACAATTCTTTCCCTGTCCTCCTGTGTCAGGGGTATTTTTCTAATCAAACCTAGATATTCTATGTTAGCCTTTTTCAAAGCCTTTGTTACAGTTGTCATTGGGTCAGTCGAATAAAATAATTCATCCTCATCAATATCCTCTGTGGGAGCCTTCCCACGTTGACCATGCCACAATACATTGATGAATAAAATTAATGAGATGAAATTTAACAATTGAGAAATTTAGTTGTAGTAGTCATAAGTTGTTATTGCATTTAACATTTACCTGGTGAGGCACTGCGGGTGCCTTTCCACGGTCACCTTGGACAGATGTAAAGGGTGATTTTTGGACACGGTTACCCTGGACAAATGTAAAGGGTGGTTTTCAGACACGGTCACCTTGGACAGATGTTGACATAATAAATCAATCAACAAAATTTATGAAATTCACATGTAACATTAAAAAAATTAAATATTGTTAATATCAGAAAAACAATAACAAAATTTCAGAAATTTAGTTGTTGTAGTCATAAGTTGTTACTGTATTTAACATTTACCTACTGAGGCACTGCGGGTGCCTTTCCACAGTCACCCTAGAGAGATGTAGCGGGTGAAACTCGGACGTGGTCACCCTGTACAAATGTTGACACAATAAATCAATCAACAAAAGTTATGAAATTCACTTGTAACATTAAAAAAATTAAATATTGCAGTAATATCAAAAAAACAATAACGAAATTTCAGAAATTTAGTTGTTGTAGTCATAAGTTGTTACTGTATTTAACATTTACCTGCTGAGGCACTGCGGGTTCCTTTCCACAGTCACCCTGGAGAGATGTAGCGGGTGAAACTCGGACACGGTCACCCTGGACAGAAGTTGACACAATAAATCAATCAACAAAAGTTATGAAATTCACCTGTAACATTAAAAAATGAAATATTGGAGTAATATCAGAAAAAAATAATGAAATTTCAGAAATTTAGTTGCTGTAGTCATAAGTTGTTGCTGTATTTAACATTTACATACTGAGGCACAATGGGTGCCTGTTGGCCCTTAGGTATGGAAGTAAGTGAAGATCGAGGAAGAAAAGGTCAAACACGAACTGCACGGAAGACAAGTGACTGTTACTGAGTCGAAGTGAGCAAAAGAGAAGAAAAGTCAGAGCGAAGTGTGGAAAAGCTAGCCATTGGATGAGGGGATCAAGGATGATAGATCAACAAGGGATATGTATCAAGGACAACTCAGAAACCAGGAAAAGCCAACATTAGAACTGCGCAGGAGGAAAGGAAAGACAAGCCGTTGAAGCCTGGGAAAAGCAGGTCAAGTTGATCTAGGGTTTTAGACACCTAGGGTTTTTGTATCTAGGGTTTCTACACTTAGGTTTCAGCCTAAGTCTATCGGTGAGGCATTGTAATGCATAAATAGAGGTTGAGAGGACCTAGGCCGGGTTGGTATTGGGTCATTGGGCCTTGTGATTGGTTGTTATTATTGAGAGGCTATTGTATTGTGAGAGAGAAGTGCTGGGAGAGAGAGAGCCTTCTGGTATTGTAAGAACTTCAGCTGGGTGCAAAGATCAAGTCCTGCAACTAGGTGTGTAGGAAGGGGAGAGCAAGAGAGAGAAGAGAGAGAAGATCCATTGGCTAAGAGCGCAGATAAGAAATGTAAGCTTTACCTTAATATATCATAAACACATTTCTTTGGATGTATCCCTAGAGAGAGGGTGAACCACATACATATGTTGTTATGTGTGTGATTGGTTCTTTGATATCTGTAGCTGTTATATTGTTATTTTCATTATTGTGTTAGATAAGATCTATAACTATGCAAGATAGATCTAGTTTGATAAGTGTTAGATGCAAATTGAGACGTTGTTGTAATGGATCCACTTGATATTACCATGGTTGTAGACATCTCTATCCTGCAACCCCCTCATAGCTTCTTCGGGTGAGACTGCATCTACTTCGCAGGTGTCGCCGAAAGGGCCAGTAGCTAGGGCTTGTTGGTGTGCTTTTGGAGTGAACCCTAGGTCTGACCCTGTGCGAATAAATGGTTCCATTGCCGGGACATGAATCTTTGTGAGGGAATGTCAAGGTGGTTCCCATTGAATACAGAGATTCAAAAGTGGATATAAGATCAAGAGAGGGACTTCGCTGAAGCCCAGAACAAAAACCCTAAGCTGAATACTGAAGATTGGCTACAAAGATACATCTTCACCGACATTCACTGGATCTTCTTTGGAGGAATCCATATGGAGTTGTCTAAGTGGCTAGCTAGATTAGCAGATACCCAGTCTGAGATAAGACCCAGATCTCCTGTGGTGTGGACCCCAACATTGATCCAGAAGGTTAAACGAGTCAATAACACCATATCTCGAGCGATAGATCACTGGTTCGATAGTACCATTGGAGGGTATATCACCAAATTTGTTGTTGATAGAGTAGAATCGTATAGTCATGTCGAGAGATTCTTTTTCAAGGGACCCAGAGGGAAATTTTTACAATTTCTGAAGCTAAGGATCAAGATGCTCTTGCATGAAAAACACATCCTAAAGATACAGTAGATTGGTTGGACTTAGAGAAGCTAATGTTCAAGAATTTAGACAGTGACAACGACACAAAAGCCAAACATACATGCAGTGGGAAAGTGTTTAGAGGAGCCCATATTATGAACCTATTCAATAAGAACTACAGAGAATAGGGTTTTTACAGTGGAGAAGAGGCAGATCTGACAGATGAAGAACATTCAGAACCCACTAGGACAAAAGAAGAAGCAACTGAAGAACTTGCCAGAACGAGCCATAAACCTCAGGAACTGCACAGACTGCTAAAGTAAGTATCATTAATCCCCCTGTTGTTTTGGTAACCCTAAGTAATCAAAGTAATCAAAGTCACTAGAGAAATTAGAGCACTATTGCTAGTAGTTCAACACTTTCTCAGACAGGTAACCTAGGAAGATCTATGGCGGATGAGATGAGGTCCCTATCTTTAGAGGGGATGGATTTGGAGATCCAGATCAACACTGGTTCCTGTGTGAAGCTGCATGGAATATTAAGAATGTCACTAATGAGGCTGTCAAAAGGACCCAATTCAACACTACCCTTAGAGATCTTGCACTGAGATGGTATATGAAGCTTGTCCAAGGACTTGCACATCCACAACCATTGAATGAGATCAAGAATGCACTGATTACAGAATTCAATAAAACCAAATCAGAGTCACAATGTGTCACATAACTGAAGGAGATCAATTAGAAGGTTTTCGAACCTGTCTGGGAATTCAATCAGAGATTCAAGACCTTAATAGGTCGATTAAATTTTAAGATCCCAGATGAACAAAACAAAGAATGATTCATCGATGCGCTGTTACCACACATCAAAGTTCCTCTGATGCAACAAAAAATTTCTTGGTAGTCCGAGGCACTCAAGATCACCATGAAACTTGAATCAACCCCTATGGGTGAATCCAGCTCAGGTATGAGCCAGATCTTGAGCCAGCTGACCAGTCTGTCTTTCCAGGTCGAAGACATAAAAAAGGATAAGGGAAAGGACAAAAGAGAATACATCTGGTGTGTCATATGCAGATCATAAGGTCATGATATGGAACACTTCCCTTTATTTATTGAATATTTGTCCTCTGGATCTTCGAGCCCCTTGAAGAAAGTCACATTAACCTGGTGCGAAGTATGCAGAAATCGACATCGCCCTGGTGAGTGCTATTACATGCAGAAATACGTTCAGACACCCACCAACTTGTATTTCACATTATGTAAGTCAGTAGGATATGATGATAGAGATTGTAGAGCTTATGATATCATGCATGAAAGGTCAAGAGACGTATACAAGATCCAAGGTGAGGTACATCAAGAAGGAAGCATTGCGTAGTACAACTCTCCAGGAAGAGGCAACTTCAATCCTTGAGGTGGATTCAGAGGACGAGGCCGAGGAGGAGGTATGGGTCGAGGCCGAGGACAAGTAATATGTTATAACTGCGTGCATCCAGGACATCTAGCAAGGGATTGTCAAAACCCTTGTACCACTTGCAGTTATTGTAACTCCTTTGAGCATGTCATTGAGGATTGTCCTGTGCTGCTAGCGAAGCTTCAGGAAAGACGAGGACCTCAACAAAATCCACAGATACAGTTGATTAAAGTAGAACCTCGTGGAACTAACCTTAGAGTCATTGTTATTACTCGAGGAGGTGCTGCTACAGGACATGATAGAGTGACCCAAAGAAAGGTCATAGAAGACTCAGGAATCAAAAAAGTTGCAGAGAAGACCTAGACTTTTGATGAAAAGAAAGAGAGGAAAACCTTTTAGGAAGCAAGAAAAGAGTTCAAAGTAGATCAAGGATCTTAATAAAAAACACGACCATAAATAAATTAATATGGAATGCCTCAAGAATTCAATCAGTCTACTCCACCAAAAGAAGGGAAAGAGGTAAGCAAACTCATGGAATTTCTATGCACTTGTGTTAAGTTAATTCAAGATAAAAGCGTTGTACAAGAGTTGCAGAATTTAATCAGACAATATGAGCTAGTAAGGTTAGAACCCTTATTGAGCAAGGCAGTACACAAAATTGGGAAAAAGAGAAGTAAAAATAAAGAATTACACTTGAATGCTCAGATAGGAGAATATGACATAGACTATGTGGTCCTCGACTTAGGCTCGGAGGTCAATGCCACGATGAAGAAAACTTGGGCGCTGATGGGAAAACCTGAGCTGATATACTCCCCTATCAGACTTTGCATGGCTAACCATCAAGCTGTCAACCCATTTGGATGATTGGAGCATGTCCCTATGGACATCGTTGGAGTAAGATCATTTGCAGACTTTGAGGTAATTGAAATTGTTGATGACAATTTCCCTTACCCTGCTTTGTTAGGAATTGATTGGGCCTTCAACAATTTTATTGTTGTTGATTTAAAGAAAATGTGTATGACATTTGAAATGGATGGCCTTAGGGTCATTGCACCCTTAGATCGAGATGAGGGTCAACGATATACAGATCCCGTCAAAGAAGAAGACCACGCATACAAACTGGAAAACATCTACAAACTGATAGCTAGACAACATGATTACATCAACCCTACAGCCGATGGGAATCTGAGTTGGAGAAGTGACAATGCGTGTTCATCAAATTCAGAAGAAGCACTGCAGAACTAGAAGAACCATATGTATGAAGTATCTACCAGAAGATGTGCCAGGTTGACAAGAGAAGTTCACTGGATTGGTACAACGATAAGTAACTTGCCCACCTTTGATGGTCTGAATCAGTTAGAATCCTTCTTGATGAAATTAGAAGCAAGTGTACCATCACAAAAGAGACTGTTGGCAATGGATGAGGCCCTAAAAGATACACCAACAAGATGGTGGGGGACACATAAATTAAATATCACAGATTGGATGCAATGTCGAACCTTGATGACAACGTGGTTGTCAGCAGAAACAGTAAGTTGCAAATTAAGGTATACGGGTCGAAGTTTCCCAAAGGACCATGTATGAAGCTGCGAAGAGGCATGGAGTGAAATTCTAAAAGAACAGTGGGTGAAAAGATTCATTAACATGCTGGATACGACCTCCATCAACTAGTACCTTCAAGCGGAGCTGTACCTCATCATTGCAGACTGGGAAGGTATGATCCAGAATTTTGTAACCACCTTTTTATTTGAAAGAGAATATCCTTCAGTAGACCAAGCATTGTAGATTGTGAGACATAAGGTATTTGAAGAAGCATCTATCCTCCCCATGGAACAAGAAGAGGACGAATGGACTGCACCTCTCCAGAATTTGCAGGGCTGTTACAACATTAATGCAGATGACGATGATGATCCAAGGAAGGTAAACATCATTGAAACATAATGCCAAAGAGATGTAGAAGGAACAGGACCTGAGATACCATTTATTGGTCAACCAATCAAGATTAAAAAAGTCAACATTGGGACAAAGGACACACCAAATCTTGCCAATGTCGGAGATTATTGGGATGCTGCCACCATTGACAAGATTACAGAACTGTTGCACGAATATCAGGACTTGTTTCTGACCAAGTTCACCGATATGAAGGGTATCAAAGGACCTATGGGAGATATGAGAATACCTTTGAAACCAGATGCGAAGCCAGTCAAGAAAAGACCCTACAGATTGAACCCAAAATACAAGGAAAAAGTAAATATTGAGCTCGACAGAATGCTGTAAGCAGGAATTATTGAACCTGTCGAAGAGTCGGAGTGGATTAGCCCTATGGTGGTACAAGAAAAGAAGACATGAGAAATCAGGATATGTGTGGACCTTAGGAAGTTGAATGATGCCTGTCTGCATGACCCTTTCCCTACACCATTCACTGATTAAGTATTAAACAATGTGGGAGGCTAGGAGGTATATTCTTTTACAGATGGCTTTTTAGGATACCATCAGATCCGGATTGCCAAGGAGGACCGCCACAAGACCAAATTTTCCAGAGAATGGGGATATTACCAATATACAGTAATTCCATGTGGACTAAAGAAATCCCCAACCATCTTTTCCAGGGTGGTGGTTGAAGCATTTAAAGAATTTTTGCATAAATTCTTAGAAGCATATTTTGATGAATGGACTGTCTTTAGTTTTTTGAAAAAACATATTGAATGTCTAAGGATAATGTTGGATAAATTCCGATAGTGTAAAATTGCTTTGAATCTGAAGAAATGTATTTTCTTCTCACCATTTGGAGTACTATTAGGTCACATTGTATGCAAGCAGGGATTGCTGGTTGATCCATCAAAAATTGCAATTATAGTTGACTTGCCACCTAATACTTCAGTCTAACAACTGCACACTACACTAGGACACACCATCTATTATAGGAAATTCATCAAATGATACGCCTAGATTACAACACTGATGGAGAATCTTTTGAAGAAGGACTTCCATTTTTATTGGACAGAAGAATGCTAGACAAGATTCGACACACTGAAACAAAAGATGGTCATTGCGACCATTCTGTTTTTTCCAGATTGGAGTAAAGAATTTCATGTGCATGTAGATGCATCTTCTACTGCATTAGGATCAGTGCTGACACAACCTAGAGAAGGGGATATTGACCATCCATTATCTTTTGCTAGCAGGAATATATCTACAGCTAAGATTAACTACACCACTACAGAAAGAGAAGGTTTAGCCATGATGTATGCGTTGCAAAAATTTCCCCATTACTTGTTGGGAGGTCACCTTAAAATGTTCATATATAACTTCATGTTGAAGTTCCTAGTCAAAAAGCCAGTGTTGGGGGGGAGAATATGCATATGGCTTCTGCTATTTCAAGAATATGATTTTGAGATCATCGTTAAACCAGGAATAATGAACAAGGGTCCTGACCACTTGTCGAGGCTGGAACATGGTGAAGAACCCACCAGTATCGAAGATACACTGCCGCATGTGAAGCTACTAGCAATAAGAAATATTGATGACCACTTTGCAGACATAGTCCAGATCCTGTCAACAAGAATGGCACCTAGTGAGTATACCATCCCTAAAAGAAGCAACTAGTAGTGCGCGTTGTAGAATTTTCACTTATAGAAGGACATCTATACAAGATGGGACCTGATGAGATACTAAGGAGATGCATTGTGGAGGCAGAGCGACCACTGATCCTCGCAGAAGTTCATGAAGGCATCACAGGAGGACATTATGTAGGATGAGAAACTGCGCAGAAGGTTCTGAGTGTTGGCATGTTTTCAGACAAAGGCAGAGTATGCGTGTTTGTCATTGATGGAAAAAATCATGACCAACAACACAACATTGATTGCTTGGCAAGATCAGAAGCTAAACTCAATTTTGGGTATCAGAAGCTAAACTCTATTTTGGAGTTTCGGATACCGGGAGTTGGAAGTGTCGAAAATCTTCATCACAGGAGTCCTGAAGTTGCGAAATGCGAAACGTCGAAATCCCGAAACAGGCACATCAACAAAGACTCCATTTCAGAGTTTCAGATACCGGGAGTTGGAGGTGTCAAGGACACTCACGACAAGAATGCCGAAACGGAAAAATGTGAAACACCGAAATACGTTGATCTGACTCCATTTCAAAGTTTCAGATATAGGGAGTTGGAGGAGTCAAGGAAGCAACTCACAACAGGAAATCACGATATGCGAAATCACGAAAAGATCTGGACCGTCGAATCATCAATATTGTCGACTGTTGATCTGACTCCATTTCGAAGTTTCGGATACCGGGAGTTGGAGGAGTTAAGAGTCGAGACTCTTCATCACAGGAGTCCCGAAGTTGGGAAATGTGAAACACCGATCATTTCGGGGTTTGTGACTTGGAGTGTTGAGATACTTCTCCACAGGAATGCATAAATGCGAAATCGTGAAAGAACTTTATGGATAAACGCTTGGTCACAACTGTGGGCATGTGAAGGAAGGAGATTGCAAGTTGCAAGGCTCCATTTCATGATCAGGAGTTGGAAGAGTCAGAGTGACTCGCAACAAATTCGCGAAACATGAAATTGTGAAATGCAATTTCGAATAAGGCTGTGGTCACATCTGCAGAAGATGGAGGAAGGAGCTAGTGCAACCAAGCTCCATTTCAAATATCGCGACTTGGAGAGTCGATATGCCTTGCAACAGGAATTCGCGACATGCGAAATTGCGAAATGCCGAAATGCGAAATTGCGAAAGGAGCTAACAACTAAACTCCATTTCGAAGATCGTGACTTGGGGAGTTGAGATGCCTCACAACAGGAATTCACGACATGCGAAATTGCGAAATGTCAAAATGAGAAATGCCGAAATGATCGAAGCTAGTCCAGCTAAGCTCCTTTTTTCAGAGTTTCGGGGATCGCGACATGGATCTTCAAGATATCTCATCACAAGAATTGCCGAAATGCCGAAATGCGAAAGACATTTTGATTAGGATCGTGGTCACAACCAGTGGGCATATGGAATAGGCGTGAGACCTAGTACTTGTAATCCAACGATGCAGGTGAATTTGAATATGATTGGAGGGCTATTGTTTCAACTCATAGTTAATTGATCAGTTACGATTCAGTTAGCAAAACTGATTCATAATTCTTGATCGATTGGCGATTCAGTTGCTGAGGTGTTTTTTTTTTCCCAAGGAGATTCGAGGTGTAACAGATGAGGCATGTGTGAATAAAAGGAGATATGAGACGACTATGAAAAGGGGGCTGTTCTGACTGAAAAATGAGTTGAACTGTAGAAAAGTAAAATTACAGTATGCACAGTGTGAAGAAAGCTCAGAGATAAGGAACATAAGCTGAACAAAGGAGAAAAGGTGAAGAGAGCAGAATGTGCACATATCAAAGAGCATGAGAAAGAATAGATATAAAGAGACAGCAAGTCAAGCCAAGTATGAACAGAGTAGAAGAATAGTGTAGTAGAGAAGAATTGCAGAACAGTGAAGAAGTGGTAAGAATTGATTTATCTGTGTTGTTGGTTATTCAATCATTTATTTGTAATAAGGGTGGTAGGGAGGTGCCAGGGAGGACTGTTGTCCTTAGAGGTTCAAGTGGGTGCTTGAACACAGGGAGTTGTAGCTTCCATCTGGTTGTAGCCAGAAAATCTAGGGTGGCAGGGTGGTGCAAGGGAGAACTGTTGTTCTCTATTATACAGGTTGGTGCCTATGTGACTGGAAGTTGGTGCTTCCATCCAGTTGGTGCTGGAACACTTAGGGAGTTTGTTAAGAATCAAATATCAATATAGCATGGAAAAACCTCAGAAAAAGTAGTCAACGCCTTGAAAAAGAGATAATTTCAGATAATAAGCCTCTTCGAGGGGGAAACCTCCTTTTACCCCACTTAAATGTTAAAGTACAAGATGATTCAAAATGAAAATGTCTCCTTGGTATATATAGGAGACTAGGAGGTATAATTATAACTAATGGCCTAAAGCCGACATAAATAAAATAACATTACTAATATAATATGCCCCAATTAAGGGGTAATGAGCCAATATTAGGGCTTAACATGCCCCTCCCCTTGAGACAAGTTTTGTCTGCAACACTTGAGTAACTATGGATGCTTCTATATAAAAGAATCATCTTCCCAAGTGGAATCTTCAACTGGTAGTTTCCTCCATTTAATGAGATACTCTGAAATGGATCTATTCCTTAGCTGGCAAATTCTTGTGTCAGTGATGGCTTCATGCTCCAATATGATTTTTCCTTCCTCTTCAAGTTCTAGAAATATAGTTTGAACCGGGATCTTGTCACCTATAACCTTCTTTAAGCATGAAACATGGAAAACTGGGTGTACTCGTGAAGATGCAGACAACTCCAATTTGTATGCCATAGTACCAATCTTTTGCAACACCTTATAAGGGCCATAGTACTTTGGTGATAA
>ML784851.1:548397-566825 GCA_009831015.1 Picea engelmannii
AATTGTTTCCACCTTATTTTGTTGGCAAACCAAACATTCTGCCACAAACCTTTGAACATCAGTTTTAAGGCCATCCCAAAAAAAATCCTTCTTGACTCTATGGTAGGTTTTCAAAAATCCAGAGTGCCCTCCTACTAGAGAGGCGTGCAATTCCAATAGTACCTTTTGTTTGAGTTGGGAGTTTTTACATAAATATAAGCGATCTTTGTACCATAGTGAATCATTTTTCCATGTAAATGTATTTGATGCACTAGAATCCCGCTGCAAACTTTGAATGAGAGTCCACACTTTTTCATCATTCTTCCATTCATCCCTTGCTTCTATTATCCACTAGGTTACTAGCTTCAGAGCTTTCACTCAACAAAGAAGATGAAATGGAAGAAGACCTTTCAAGTGGAGAAGGTGAAGAAGCTCTTACTAGTGAAGAAGGTGAAGGATCAACATGAGGTTGATGTTCTTCGGGGGAAGTTCCCACAACTGAAGCACTAGTTGCATTCGGGATTACCTGAGTGGAAAAAAACTATACTGGTAACCCAATTGTGAGACCTGGAAGGCTCAAAGTAGCGATTTGAGGAGGACCAATGTTTTTGTGAACATGCAACACCCTGTTTCCCATAGTTTGTAAAAATAACTATACTGGCCAAGAACTGTGGCCAACTCAAAAATGTGAATGTGTGATGTGAATGGCCCTTGTGAAAAAGGTTGATGAATGTGAATAATATTATGTATATATATATATATATATATATATATATATATATATATATATATATATTTCAGGACTGTTGAGAGGGGATATGCTGAAAAAGAGACCATGATGGCTGAAGAAAGGTGGTGGAAGGCACCTGGAAAGGTGGCGTTAACTTCCACCGAAACCAATATCGTATTTGGACTTCACTGGCCCGGAGAACCAAGAGCGGCTCGTTGGCCCCGAATTAAATGACTCGCCAGGATTGGTAGGTAAATGGATCCTCATGAGTAATGAGGGATTGGGGGGGGGTGAACTACCCATTCGTAGAGCTGCCAAGCCTGACTAGTGAGAGGGAAATCACGCCACACACAACCTCGCAAGAGGAAAAAGGCGTGAGGGAGAAGCGAGAAGGGGGCAGATGCAAGGGAAGAAAGAGAACTCTGGAAAAATACAGAGTGAGTGATAGCAGAGAAGAAGGAGAGTAACCTTCATTCTCGGTCACTGGCAAACAGAGACGTAGTCTCGCAGCATCGTGGTCTCAGCTCGGGGGTGGCTAGTGGTAAATCCGTTGGGAGTCGTTGAGCCTACGGTTGGGTGAAAACTAGCACCCCTCTCAGTAGTTGCATCACTTCTGGTGTTTTTCTGATAAGTGTTTTTCATCTTGTATCTTGAAAAGTATATTCTGACATTTATGCTCATAAGCTGTGAAATCATGAAGGGTTTCAGTATAAGATTGTCTGTGTGGTGTTTGATCAGAAATGGTGGTTGCATGTTTTTGTTGGAAGGACCACATATGGCTTATGTATATATATATATATATAGCATATTGAATTAATTCATACTTCGAGTATGTTCTCGGGAAATCTATACCTTTATTCGTCCCTAGGAATACCCGGAATAGATCTCTCCACAGAGATATCCTTCTTGGAAAGATTATCAAGAACCTGGAAAAGGATTTGAAGGCGCAAGTCTTAGTAACCCTATACGAGGAAGAATGATCCTCTTGAAATCCTGAAATAGCAACGTAGGGATAGGTATAGATCGACGGATGAGATCCCGTCAGAAGATATGTGGTCATTCACGACTGTTAGGTTGGAGGAAGAAACAAGGGCGTTACATGCCTTAACCCCTTTCCTTTATCTTCATGAGTGGCGAAGAAATTGGGACTGTAGATCCCCAAGGTCCGTGAGAGTATCTGGACCGTTGGTTTTTCCACGTCCAGGGAGAAGTGGGAGAGTGCACAACGTGGGACCGATCTGAACCGTCAGATCTTAGTTAGAAAACCCAGTAGCCGTTGGATCTATCAGAAGATGCATGAGGGTTAATCCCTCGTGAACAGGGGCGAAAGTCTCGAGAAGGAGTTCATATCGGGATTTCGACATTCAGGAATTTGGGATTCCGAAGGATGAAAGTTCAAGCACTTGACATCAGAAGTCTCGAAATAGCGAAAGGGGATTTGAGACGTCCACCTGCGGGAGGACGTGTGTTGCAAAATCATCTGTTTCAGAGATTCAGGAATCGGGACTCACCAAGGTGAGTGCCTAGCCCTTGCGAGCGGTGAAGTCACGAAAGAAATTGAGCCCTCCGTTGGAGGGAGGACATGTGTCGTGAAATCACCCATATCGGGGATTCGAACATCAGAAGTCCTAGAGGGAAGTCTTTCGACTTCGCGGGTGGCGAAGTCGCGAGAGAATCACAACCATCCATCTGAGGAGGACAGGTAACACCTTGTCATGTGTGCAGACACTATAGGAATCAATGAGGTTGAGGAAATATTTCACGGTTCCAGAGAAGAGAATCTTAGGAGGGATAGTGCCATTTTGTGCACAGAGCCTTAGCTGCAAAGATCGCAGAAGGGAAGAAAAGGCCGAGACCTTTGATACTTAAGAAATATTCCAAGGAGAAGGAAGAGAAGCGCATTCTCAAGGAGGAGCTATGATTTTCGTTAGATCAGCTGGAGCGAAATAGATCTGGGTCGTCGAAAATGTACGTCTAGACGCGCGTAGAAGAGAGCATAAACGGACGACAGAGAGATTTCATAGAGAAGTGCCGAAATGTTGTGGTCCGTTGGATTGCACTGAGTTGCGAGGGAGTTAAGCCGTAGAAGCAGCCATGGGAGAAGTTGTATGGACGGTGGAGACACTTCGAGATAGAAGTGGCGAACAGTCGATAGCCGTTGGATCTTGTAGGGTTGCAAGGCGGTTAGGGTCGGGGCAGTCCTGAAGAGGTCCGAGATCGGGATCTCGCATCTCGGGGTTTCATAAGAAGAGAGTGCAAGAGTTGGGTGCTCCAACTCACAAAGTTGCGAAGTGCGAAATCGCGAGGAGAAAAATCTGAACCGTTGGATCCAGGAATGGGAGGACCGTTGGATCATGGCCTTATCGCGTGTATCGCACATTCGGAGGTTCAGAGGTTGAGAGGACCTCTTCTCGACATCAGAAGTCGTGAAGTGCCGAGAGCCGAGGCACAAGTGAGGAACACATGGAAGAACCACAAGGTGGGGCCCGCGTGGTTGACAGGTGGACACGTGTTGTCTGGAGAAAGGAGTCAATGCTCTGTTGACTTCTCGTGTCTCGGGGATTCACGGAGTAAGAGCACGGGAGCTCAACCCTTCGACTCACGAAGGTGCAAGTAGCGAGAGGTGCTAGCGTTTATCCTAGCCAGTGGTCACGCATGGAAGGCACTGACAGAAAGGAGCTATACCCATTTCGTGATCTTGGGTATCACGAGATTGGGAAGGAAGAGTCGGGAGTTTCGACTCGCGAACTTGTGAGATGGCGAGTTGCGACAAGCGCCTTTGGGAATAGGCCTTGGTCATAGTGTTGTGGTCACTTGGGAAAGGTGGAGCTCGCGCCTAGTGCTGTTCGCACAGGGGAGCTACCGAAAAGGACCTGTGGACCAAGGCATAGCCCAGGGGGCTAATTGTTGATCGAAGCCTCTTCGGTAGTTCGACATTCGGGGTTTGCAGAGCTGAAAGTCTCGACTCGCTTATAACACTAAGCCGCGAAATACGAAAAAGGCGCCTAGTTGTTTGACCTGTGATTAGGATCAACGATCAGATCGAGGTGGAAAAAGGGGAGAACTAGTCTGTGCTAAGCCCCGTAGGATTTCGGGGATTTTGACCCTCGAAAATTCGGCGAAAAATCTTCATTTCCATAGTGGGTTTGTGACAGAACATGAAAAAAAAAAGGTTCCCCTGGAAAAGGGGTTCCTTCATTGGTCATTTTGGGAACTGATGCCATTAAACACAAATCCAACAAACACAGATCCAACCTAGAGTCTGCTAAGGAAAACAAGCAACACACGCTAAAAATCTAGGAAGAAAACAAGAAAACAAAACCTTCTTACAATGAACACACTAGTTGGTGATGAAATCCAACATCACGGGAACAATGTATGAAGGGGATGAGATAGAGTGGGTGGAAACGTTACGTTGGTGAACTACTTAATGGAATTACACCTTGGTGCAAGCTCCAACACATAAACGTGGGTATACCCTCCAAGGAGCTTGAGTGATTTTGGCCAACGTCGATTCCAGGTACCGTGAAGACTTTCCCCTCCACAATCACCTTGTGTAAACAACCTAAAGAGGATGGCCACTAAGGTTACCAACTACCACAATGATGCATGGGGAAACAGTGGACATTCTGATACACGTGCAAGGGCAGGGTAACTAAGCCCGAAATCGACTGGAGAAGGTCCCCACAGGATTTTCTTCTCAAGTGACCCCCAATAATACGAGAAATATCTACACCAATACCAACAAAGCAGGGTGAGTAATTCTGTCGGTCCTAATGCAACCTCATGATTGACCCTTGTGTTAGAAGGGCTTCCCAGGACAAAATGTAGCAAGTGGATTTAACTCTCCCTATCACAAGATACTATGTTTGTTTGCATATTTGGAAAGTTATCTTTCACACCTATTCCAAATCTCTACAACTAATCTAATGTATGTTTGCTACCAAAAAATATAAAAATGTCTAATCAAATTTTATAAGCGCTTTATTTTAAGGTTGTTGTTACTCAAGAGGAAAATGGTGTGGACTAAATGATGTTTTGACCGACTCTAAACAATGCAAAGAAATGAGAATGCAAATATTTCATTTCTATGAAATCTATATTACGATAAGGAGAAAACGTTTATCATTTCTAGATGCACAATGTCCCAAAAATTTATTAAACTCATCAATATCAAGAAATGAACCAAAAAGACAAAAAATGCCAAAAACCATGCAATTTCGCTACTTCAAATGCAAAGATGCCCCCAAACCAATGCAAAGAAAGAAATTCAAATTTTTTGTTTCAAGGATATAGAAAAATAAATAGCGAGCTTATTCAAGACAAAAGAAACCCAAACTACAATTTTTCTTTTAACACAAACTATTCAGAAAAAAAAAGTGTTCTTTCACTAAACAATTCTAAAGAAAAATAATGCTTTGTAACTAAAATACACTCAAAGCAAGAGATCTCAACCTTTCATAATTAAACAAACCAAAACAAAGAAAAGATGGATAAAATGAGAGATTCAAAGGCTTTCAAGCAGAATGTAATCAGACCCAACAATTCACCCCAAAACCATATCTAAGATCTAAGCAAGGAAAACCACCAAAAACTAATTTTTTTTCATAATCGTCGCAAGTTGTAGACTAACATAGAGCGACGATCCTTGATCATCATAAGATAGAGAAAAATGCAGTGAGACAATGATGTACTGTGTCAAAAGGTAGGTTGGGTCGATCCTAGATCATCTCACTGTCTCTCAAAGTAGGGTGCAACGATCAAAGGAAAAATGGAAAAAATAAAAAGCAAGGAGGTTTTCCAATGAATTTAAACAGTCAAAGAGTTCATCCGGATCTCCCCGTGACTCAAAAAATAAAACCCTGGCAATCAAAGAAAGAAAGAAAGACAAACTAGGAAAACAATTTGTTCCCCAATATGGTCTCCAATTTTTTTATCGGGCAAATTGGTAAGTGCGGACACAAACTAATCCCCTAGTTTCACCCCGAAACTAGAACAAAACAAGACATAATATAAAACTTCCCCTAAGTTTTAATCATGAAGCATACAAACTAACAAGAGATAAATGACATATCGTTTAAATGTCGTGTGTCCTCGCTAGTTTCATCCTCACTCCATCCCAAGGTTTATGGGATGTTGAACCTGTAAAAAGACACAAGCCAACGAAGTGAAAGCAACAACGTATACTCAACAAAACCTATGTATGTGATCAAGGAATCATGCAATAAAATAAGACCAATTTTATGGGAAAGAAATATATCACTATATTAAAGATATATAAAGGAGAATACAACCAATGCCTTGATGTTGTAATGTCCCTTCCAACAGTTCCTTGCTTCCCACATACTTCTTTCTCCACAGGTTCTGAGACCAACAATCTATCTTGATAAAGCAAATCCCAAAGCTACAAAAATTACTCAAGCTCACACCAAAAGCTAGCCAACTAAATTTTCCCATGAGAACTCTTCTTTTTTTATAAGCTGAAAATGATAGGGTGAGGAGGTTAGGATGATCCCATGAGATCAGGGATACGACTCATATCCAAACCGATCGGAGGCCACCTCACCCTCGAAGATTCTATTCTACAACTTTCGAGAAATTCCACTTTTTCATTAGTACGAAAATCATCGCACCCTTAACACTGAGAAAGTTGCGACGATGCCGCAGGCCACTGTGGTGCAACCTACGATGATCCTAGATCGTCACACCCTTAACACTAAGCAAGGTGTGATGATCCATTTTTCTAAGGCTTTCGACAAAGGAAAAGTATAATTTCATCTTTCTCGGAAAAAATGTCTTCATTCTTCTTTAGGGATTCAAGCCATTGATCCTTCTAAAGACAAAGGACAGGTTTACATCATTATCGGCCATAAGGGTGATGAAAATAATGTGTAACACCTTTCCTCTCGAAGTGTAGTGTAACAATATTCTAATCCTACCAGGCAGTTCGATGGTCTTCCTTATGGGACGGTTGATTACCAAATCCCTCAAAATAAGATAGATGTCTAGTCAAACTCTGTCTATGTGTTCTTGTGATGGTAATTGGATACCCGTCCTTCACCCAAACAATGAACCTCATATCTTGGCATGAGTCACTGCATATTTCTGTGGGGTTGGTAAGTAGGTCCCACGCAACCAGTTAAGTGTTATGTAAGATTCTATTCTTTTGTGGTACTTGTCTTGTATCTTACTACTTTTGTTAGATAGTAAAGCCACCCCTTTATTTTTATCCAACCCGTGTTTACTGTTGAAGCAACCTAGGATTGACTAATCAATTAAATCCCTTCATTTTTCTCTTCTTTCGCTAGTGGACTTCCCAGACAATTAAAATTGTGACAACATTTCTTCTTTCATGTAGCAGCCCTTCCTAATCTAGTACAATGCCTTCCCAGTTGCCATGATTCCTTCTGTAGCAAGTGATCCCGTTCTTCGTTGCATTTATGTTGGATGTCAACACCTTTTTGTTATTGCTGATAGTTCCCTTCTTGCTGCCACTAATCCCACGATGAGTTTTTACGTAGTGTTTATTTAAATCTTTTTGATAAATTTAAGGTGGTATAAAAGTGTTCTAACCCATTTAATTAAAACAGTGTGGTATAATTTATGCGACCTCTTGTGTATCAAAATATAAGTAAAACTGTAAATTTTTTGGTGACTTGGAATGATTGAAACCACTTGTAATATTTCGTCAATTCTATAGTAGTTAGGAAAAATTCCTTACCCTCGTCACTGCCACGAATCTAGGATCTTCCATGATTTTATTCGGTTGTAAGCGATCTCTCATTTTGATACCAATAGTTATCTTGTTGCCACGATATCAAGGATAACCCTACTATACGATGATTTGTTAATGTCGTAAAGTTATAAGGTGATATAGTTTATAATGATGGTAATGGTTGCTTTTATGCCTAATAATTATGACTGTAAGGTTATGATGATGTGTGACAGATGGTAGTAGATAAATTAATCAATTATTATTTTATCTTAGTGTTGAAAGTTGAAATTAATTGTAGTTGTTGTCGCTATCATGTTGTATGCTTTATGGTTTATTCTATTAAAAAAATTTAATATACTTTTTTACTAAGAAAGACATTTCTAAAATTCTATATAATGGAAGGAATGTATGTTCACACTTATATAAAATGAAAACATACAATAACTAGAAGTTTAATTAAATAAAAATTTTAAGTTACAAAATATTGCAATTATTTTGAGACGATTATCTTTTATTCACAATCGTATGAAGCTTTTTATTATGTATTCAAATTTTATGATGCTTAGGCATTTAGTTAGAATTCCCTTCATAGACAAAGGAGAAAAGTTCAATTTGAACCTATCACCTAAATCCTTCTAGTGAAAAATAGGATTTGTGTGGATGTTTCGAGCAATTGAAATAACCATCTAGATTAAAAATTTAAGTGTTTTCATATATGATGTTCAATTTTTAATTATAAATCTTTTTGATATTTCGATTTATGTTTGTTTAAATTTTCATTGAAATGATGACTATCTATTATGCTCATAGTACATAATTTAAGTGAAGGTTCAAGAACAAGAAGTTATGATTCCTTATGGTTGGAGCATTTCACGCATTGATCGCTAAGCGCATATGATAACCTGGAATTGGGTCTTGTGCTTCCCGAGGATGACAGTGTTGATTATTGAGATTGATGTGATGAAATTTGTTTGTAATGCATGATTTGCTGTATTAAATCTAGCTCGCCATGAAGGTTTATGTATATGTCGGTTGTTAGATGTTTTGCGTCGTGATGATTGTTGATGATGTTAATTAGTGTAGCTGTTATCTTCCTTATCTGAGTAAATGTTGTAAGTTGCTTCGAGCTTCTTGGTGTGATTTTATGTTAGGCTCTCATGTATATGTTACTTGTGTCATCCTTAGTTACGATGTCGTAAAGTTGATATGTTGCAACCTTGATATCGTCATTTCTTTCCTAATGAAAAAATTAAAATTAAAATTAAAAAATAAAAAATAAACTTGTACGTGGCATACATCACATTGATGTCATAGCAGTCGAGGCCATTACATATGGTATCAGAGCTGGCTCGACCCACGACTTGGGATCACTACGACTTCCATTGATTAGATACTTATTATAAAATGTCGCTATTTAAATTGATTTGTAATTTGTGCAGTTAACCATGGTTAGAGGGTGTCATGGAGGTAGACGATGGGGTGCTAGGGGAGGAGACGTGATGCCCCCAGTAGCATCCACGTTCGAGGGGTATAACCCCTAGGGAGAAGAACAGGTTGTCAGGAAGGAACAGATAGTTGTGGGTGATGTGGTTGGGTTGATGAGGTCCTTTAAGAGGATGTCAAAGGCATTGATTAGTCGTTTGGATAGAGATGAGGCCAGGGAAATGGAACCTCCTAAGGGTCCACCATGCACCCCGGCTGGTACTAGTAGCATTCATCGCAAACTCGATAAGGTCAAGTTTCTCAAGTTCTATGGTGCCATGGACGGTGCAGCCGCCGAGACATGGTTGGAGAATATGGCGATGTGCTTTGCACTTTGCGACTATACCTCCAACATGAAGGTCTACATGGCCATATTTTAACTAAAGGGAAACACTCTTCTATGGTGGAGGACGCTCCTGCCGCAATTGAACATGATCGTCGAAGACATGTCATGGGAACTGTTCAAGGAATGGTTCTGGGAGAGGTATCTGTTTGAGGAATTCATTGAGCATCAACTCAACGAGTTCAATGCCTTGTGACAGGGTGGTCGTACGGTGCCCGAGTACTAGGACCATTTTATGGAGATGCTCAGGTATGCTCTGCACTTGAATACTAAGAAGCGCAAGGTCAACAAGTTTGTGTCCAACCTTAATGTCAACATTCGTGTGAAAGTGAGGATTTTGATGCCTCAAACGTTGCACGATGTTGTTCAAAAGTCCCTCATAGCTGAGGAGGAGCTCATCAGTGGGGGTTAGAGTAGGACTCTGACGATACCAGTAGGACATGCAACATTTGGTGCACAACAACAACAGACACCAGCTAGGCATCCACCAGGATATCGAGGCACTTTGAGAGGATCCACTTTCACTACACCTCGACGACCAGTGCCTTAGTAGAAGACTCCCTACAGAGGACCAGATCATCAACAACATCATAGACCGTAGCAGTAGTAGTTCAGGCCTGTTCAACAGAATAGACCATGGTTTCAGGTCGGTGGGTCATTAGCTTCTATGTCAAGGACCAGGATTATTGGACCAAAGACAAGGTGATAGACATGTGGAGATCCACATTACCAACATGACTTCCCAATTGAGAGGACCATAGCATCCGGATCAGCAAGACCCACTATCGTGGGAGATTTGAGAAAGGCCCATCGGATTCATGCAACAATGAATAACCACCAGGAAGAGCACCAGTCTACTTTCCTCGAGACATCAAGTACCATCGCTGAACAAAAACTTAGTATTTTGATAGATCCAGGTGCTACATAGAGTTTTATTTCTGGTGTAGAACTAAAAAGAATTAAGGTAAAGGCAGTCGAACATGACGAGTTTATCTTTTTATAAATGGCTTTGGGAGCCAACTAGAAGGTTGGAGGAAAGGTTATGGGATGTAGCCTTAACCTGCAAGAGTTTGTCACAAGGGCCAACCTATACATCACGATATTAGGATCTTATGACATCGTGATTGGTATGGACTGGTTGGAATCGCATGAGGTGATACTCAATTGTAAGATGAAACAATTGAGTTTGGTCGATGATAAGGGACAAAGATACGTGATTGTAGGTAAGAACCAGGGAGTTTCCCTAAGGTTCATCTCTTCCTTACGACTTCGAAAGAGTGTGCGCAAGGGATGCATTATTTATGCGATCCTTGCTGAATTAAAAGGGCGCAACTAAAGGACTAGAAAACCTTTTGGTAGTGCGAGAGTTTGCAGATGTCTTCCCAAAGGAGTTACCAGGGTTTCCCCCGGAGAGGGAATTGGAATTTACCATCGACCTGAAACTAGGAACTGAACCGATAGCAAGAACTCCTTATTGGATGTCGACCCCTGAGTTACAGTAGTTGAAAATGAAACTAAGGAGTTGTTGGATATAGGGCTTATACGTCCAAGCGTGTTGTCATGGGGTGCGCCTTTTATTTTCATACGAAAGAAGGATGGGTCGTGGAGACTTTGCATTAACTACCGTCAATTGAACAAGGAAACAATCAAGAACCAGTATCCATCGCCAATGATAGATGATCTGTTTGATCAAATGAAGGGCACGATTGTGTTCTCAAAGATTAACTTGAGATCAGGGTATCACCAGTTATGAATCAAGGAGGAAGACATTCCTAAGACAACCTTTAAAATGAGGTTTGGACATTACGAGTTTACTGTTTTACCATTTAGACTAACAAATGCCCCAGGAGTATTTATGAGCTTGATGAACAGGGTGTTCCACGAATACTTGGACAAGTTTGTTCAAGTATTCACTGATGATATTTTCATATATTCTTAGACAATGGAGGAGCATGACAAACACTTTCGCTTGGTACTACAATGTCTATGAGAGAACAAATTGTTTGGGAAATTGTCGAAATTCTCGTTCTATCAATCGAAGATTCATTACTTAGGGAATGCCATCTCTGGTGAAGGTATCATTGTGGATCCAATGAAGGTAGAAGCTATTATGGAATGTCATGTGCTGACAAGTGTCCCAGAAGTGTGTAGCTTCATGGGTTTGGCAGGGTACTATCGACGATTCATTGAGGGTTTTTCAAAGATAGCAAATCTGATTACAGAATTGCAAAAGAAGAACAAGACATTTGTGTAGGCTGCGAAATGTGTGGAATTATTTTAGAGGCTCAAGGATATGTTGATGACAACACCGATACTAAAGGTCCCTGATATGGAGGAGGACTTCTTGGTATGCACTGACGCATCCAAGGAAGGATTAGGCAGAGTCTTGATGCAAGAAGGTCAAATGATCTCTTACATCTCGAGAAAGTTAAGAAGGCATGAGGAGAACTATGTGATGCATGACTTGGATTTGTTATCCATTGTGTATGCCCCAAGTGAGTGGAGATGCTACCTGATTGGAAGGAAAGTTGAACTAAAAATAGACCACTGTGGGTTATAACACATCTTTACACAAAGCGACTTGAACGCGCGACAAAGGCATTGGTCGGAATTGCTTAGCGAGTACGATCTCAAGATTACCTACATAAAAGGAATAATGAACAGAGTGGCTAATGCGTTGAGTCGGAGACCACACATATTTTCAGTGATTCCTCTTCAGACGAATCTATGTGAAAATATTCTAACGTTACAACGCAATGATGACTGGTATAGGGAGGTTAAGGAATTTGTTAGAAAAAACACCGTGATGGTACCCAAGTTTGAGGGATTTTCTATGGGAAACGATGGATTAATGATATTTCATAATCAGATTTATGTACCATCCAACGACGAGTTGAGGAGTTTGATATTAAACGAAGCTCATAGAGTAGTGTACATGGATCATCCATGAGTCACGAAGATGAGGGAAGACCTTAAACCCGTATTCTTGTGGAAAGGAATGAAGGAATACATAGTCAACTACGTTGAGAGATGTCTAAAATGTCAGCAAGTGAAGGTTGAACATAGAAATCTGACAGGATTACTACAGCCACATGCTATTCCGGAAGTGAAATGGGAGGTTATTTCGATGGATTTCATTGTTGAATTGTCGCTAATGGCAAGGAGACATGACTCAATTTTTGTAGTAGTCGACACTCTGACGAAGAGTGCTCATTTTATTCCTTTGCATACGATGTATCAGGCACTTGAATTAGCTATATTTGTCATTAGCGAGATTGTGAGGCTGCATGGCATGCCTAAGAGGATTATATCTAATCGGGGATCTGTGTTTGCAAGATGATTTTGGACTAGTTTCCAAGAGGCCTTGGGAACCTAGCTTAAATTTAGTACCATGTATCACCTAGAGACATACAGGCAGACCAAACGATCGAACCAAATCTTGGAGGATAAGTTGTGTATGTATGTGATGGACCAACATAATCATTGGGAAGAATTATTTCCACTAGTAAAATTTGCATATAACAACAATTATCAAAGTACCTTTAAGATGGCACCATTCGAGTTTCTTTATGGGCGACCATGTCAGACTCCTTTGAGTTGGGATCGGCTTGAGGATAAGGTCCTGGTGGGACTAGAATTGATCCAAGAAATGGAAGATAAAATGAAAACCATAAGGAAAAGGATCAAGGAAGCACAGGATCGGCAAAAGAGTTACGTCGATGCACATTGTGTCGACCGTACTTATGAAGTTGGCAATCGAGTCTTCTTGCAAGTCAAACTGCACAAGTGTTCGATCAAGTTCGGAAAGGGTGTTAAACTCTCTCCTAGGTTCGTGGGACCCTTCGAGGTTGTGGAAAGGAAGGGGCCTCTGGCCTATCAACTAGCCTTTCCCGATTCTTTGAGGCATATGCACAATGTTTTTCACGTATCTGTTTTGAGACATTATGTTAGTGATCCTACACTTGTGATTGACATGAGTTCCTTGCAGGTATCGAATGAGAGTGCACTCACGGTGGAGCCAATCTATATTCTGGACCATCACATTCGATAGCTACAACATCAAACAATAGATTAGGTCAAGGTCCAGTGGGGCAACTATAGTCCGCACTCGACGACCTGGGAGGATGCATATGATATGCGTCAGCGGTTCCCATTTTTGTTTGATAGCTAGACATATAGATATTGTGAGATACTTTATTCTGACACTTATATATTGTGAAACTTCGGGATCAAGTTTAAAACAAGAGGGGGTGTATGTAACATCCCTCTCTTGCGTACACTGATTGGACTTATTCTTTGAGGACACTTGCGTGCAAGTGATCCGGTTCATTATATGATTGATTGTTTTGGTTATGGCTTATGATGATGTTGTGGATCTGATGATATGTTACTTTGTTATGTTTATATCGACATGTGTTATTGAATATCTTTTACTGAGTGTGTATGACTATGGACGTTTGAGGATGTCGATGGCATCGATGGATCTCCCTGGACTTTGGATCGAGTCAAGGAGTGGAGTGTTATGGTTGAATGTTTTTGATATTACATATATGACATATGACTAGATATTGTGATGTTGATTGTTATCGCTGACACATTTCGTTGATGGATACAGGTCGACTATAGATTGCTAACTGAACTCACATTAGGAGTAAAGGGGTCATGCATGAAAACCATAGATATTGAGGGATAGGTGTGGTAGCATCCCCACCACAGCCTACTAGCACTCCCACCATGGCTCGAACTGTAGGCTAACGATTACCTAGTTCAATATATCCACGATGTCATGAGGGAAGACTGTGACAGTTGCTCACGATGATTCTAAGGGGCGCGCAATAACTAAGGGTCCTTATTCCTTAAAGGCCCTTAGACTCCCACAAGGTCACCTAATGAAGTACTGACTCTAGGGGTTTGACTTCTACCAAAATCAGTCAAAAGGCAAGTGTCACCCTTGGAGCACGTAGTGCGTCTTGAAGGGCATGTCAAGTAAACAAAACAAGAAAGCAGGTGAGTGGCACCCTTGGAGCACGTAGTGCGTCTTGAGGGCACGTCCAATTTTTTTTAAAACTGGTAAGTTAAAGAAATTAGTACCTAGAAAACTATGTCTCCTTAGGAGTTGGTTAGCCTTAAAATGAATGTTGTGTGAGTAAAGATACATAATTACAATTTTCCCTTAAAAATTGTTGTCGAGCCTAGTGAATTTAAAACCTAGGTCTAAGTAGAACATGTGAACAAAAAAAAAAAATGGACATTTAGCAAAGGGGGGATAAAGAAAATTCAAACAAAAATAATTAAAGTAAAATTTTAATGAAGGATTAAATTATTAAAAAGGTAAATTGTTGTTTATGTGTACACTTGCTAATTCTGAACTTAAATAAAAAGGGGAAACCTAAAGAAAAAGGAGAATTTTGAACATAGTAGGGAATCTAGTCCTTGGAACTTTTTAATTGTGAACTCAACTAGGATTTAATAAAGGCGTCAGTCATTTAAGAGATGTGAGGGAATACAAGAGATATCGAGGAGAATTTTTAGGAACACTTTTAGGTGGGTGAGGGAAATAGGAAAATTAAATTAATTAATTAATTGAATTTTTGGTGCAACTAAGGGATCGAGTGACATGTGTATGGGGGAGGTTTATCCTAATTAAATATTAATAAGCATAAATTAACGAGGGTTTTGGAAAAAAATATCTAAGAAAACTCTATAAAAGGAATGGCGGAGGAGAAGAAGGGATCACGTCTAGCATGCATAAGGTTATGCTACCGGATTTTATTCTTGACAAAAATTTCCTTGTGGGAGTTGGGACACCCAACTTAGATAACGAGTGGTAGCTTGACCTTGTGAGGCGAGCTAGGAGTTATCATTCTCTGTGTGCATGCGTGGCCCCTTTGCGGCTCGGGGGGCTCAGGGGGGAGAAGAGTACCCTTAGCGTTGGATAGGAGGTACCGGTGAGTTCTCAACGGTTAGCGAGCAGGAGCTGGACAGAGCACAAGACTTCGAGTGGGAATCTTCTTCAATTTTATCATCTTCGTCTGGTTACGGTATGTAAGTTTAGTAATTATAGTTACTTACATTCCATAATGTATACATTAGTAAATTATTAGAAGATTTATTGATGTATTACATGAATAAGATATATACACGAATGGGAATCTGGTTAAATCGATGTAGTACTTGTAATAAATCTGGAAATGTTCCTGAAAATGATGTTATGTTTTCTCTAATTATTGTGATGTACAATCGATAGGATCAATAGTATATTCTGTTAATAATATGGTTTTGATTTCTTTGTTAAAACTTATAGTTGTGATCTTGGACTAATCTATTGAAATTTTCCTGAATAACAAGTTCATTATCTATTCCCGTTAGCTATGGAAATTTGAATCAATACTTTTGGAACCATGTAATAAAATGGAATTATATGTATAGTTTTGGATGCATTGTGTGTTGTATAATTGATTATGTTTTGAATATCAAGGAATGTTATATTTTTATATCAATTTGAGAAAAGTGAAGATTCTTCCTCTGTGTTCCATTTAGAAATGAGTGTATACTATTTGTTCCTTAGAAAAGAATAAAAAAGAATATGATAGAGCCATTGTTCATGCAGACCCCTTTATCCCTCAGTAATTTTTATAAAAAAAAATACGGACTATTCGAACTGAATTTTTTTTTGCTGAAGTGTGTTCTTGCCGATCAACTCTTCTAGTTTCCCTTACTCTGCTCCCCCTTTTTTCTCTTACGAAATGATACCTTTGATCCATTTTTACAAAAAATTTAGGGGTACTGTGTTGGTAAATGTTTAACAGGAAGCATATGCTTGTCATTGATGGCAAGTACAACAACGAATATGGCATGAGTACAAGAAGAAGTATCAGAAGTATTTTAGGAAGACACTGCAGAGCAAGCTCGATAAGTTCAGAAGAGATAGTGCAGAGGATTGTTGGCAGGTTTAACATGCAAAGTGAGCTTGTCATTGATGGTAGGATCAGAGTGTGCATTGATGGCAAGAACATCGATGGAAAAGATTAGCATGATCAACAACGCAGTGATAAT
Source organism: Picea engelmannii (assembly GCA_009831015.1). Lineage (NCBI taxonomy): Eukaryota > Viridiplantae > Streptophyta > Pinopsida > Pinales > Pinaceae > Picea > Picea engelmannii. The sequence continues at coordinate 564,703 of ML784851.1, forward strand.
GGAAGAGGAGGAGCAACAATGAACGTTGGATCTTATTCAGAATCCCTGATGATCATTAGATATGAATCCAGAGAGGAGTAGCACGCAGTAGACGAGAATAGATCTCGGGCTTTCGATCTAAGCATGAGGTACATCCATCATTGGATCAGGGAGGACCTGCACGTTCATTACACAACGAAGTGGCGAAATCGTGAAGCAACAAATTGCGAAGGTGGACAAAATCGCGAAGTGGCGAAATCGCGAGAGGATCTGGGCCATAGGATATGGCGTATCTACGAAGGCTCAATATCCATTAGATATGGTGAAGTTGCAAGGCAGATAAGTCCAAGAGTCATCCAACTCTCCAAAGATGTGAAGGAATCTTGACCGTCCATCAGGGACAGTCGTGGACCGTTGATCAAGAGGACGTTTAGCGAAAGATCAGAGCACCACAAAGACTCCATTTCAAAGTCTCTCCTATCGCGACTTGGAGTGATGAGAATCTCCATCTAAGGATCAGCGAGATGCGAGATCACGAAAAGATCAGGACCGTCAGATCACCAAGAACGAGGACCGTTGATCTGAGCTCCATCTCGGAGCTTCGCCTATCGCGACTTAGAGTGACAAGAACCCACATCTAAGGAACCGCGAGATGCGAGATCACGAAAAGATCAGGACCATCAAATCACCTAGAAAATGGACCATCGATCTGAGCTCCATCTCGGAGTTTCGCCTATCACGACTTGGAGTGAGGAGAGCCTCCATCTAAGGAACAACAAGATGCGAGATCGTGAAAATATCTGGATCGTTGATTCATTGAGATCGTGGACCGTCGATCAGGGTCGATGAAGATCATGAGTTCGCAACACCTTTTAGCGCAGACAGTGGTCACCGCCTATGGTCACGTGGATGAAGGACCTAGTGTAGATAAGCTTTGCCTCGGAATTTCAGGGATCGCGTCTGGTACGTATGCCGAAATACTGAAAAGGTGAAATGTCATTGTAACTGGTGGTCACCGCCTGTGGTCACGTAGAGGAGGGAGATAGAGCAGCCAAGCTCCTTTTTTGGAGCTCTCAACATGAAGAGTCAAGATGCCTCATCGCAGAATCTTCGAATTACGAAAGTGTGAAATGCATAAATCACAACAATATCCTTCAGAGCTAATCCAATGGTGTAGATGAAACTGAAGGATATCGGAGGGCTACCGTTGCACGTCACAGTGTAACTGCCAGAAACAATTGATGGTTTATTCCAGAGGACTCGAAGACACTTCGGGGTGATTGACAGAGGAGATGAAGAGTCTCTAGGAATGTTCAAGAGGGATGAATATGCTCGTGCGATTGACAGATGGATGAGCATTGTAGCCTGTAATTGGAATAGAGAAGGTGAGCTCGTTTGTCACAGAGAAGACGAAGAGTCTCAATTTCTAGAGAGGCTGAGGAATCTCAACATAACATATAGTGATGTTGAACGAGTGGAAAAATGGCCAGAGAAGCTGAAGAGTCACGATGATGATCAAACAGAGCACTCGATTTGTGGAGGATATCGGCGCGGTATGAGTATGCAAAGGTATTGCGCGGATTGCATGCACAAGGTGCACAAAATCTATAAATACACAGTACAGAGAAGAGATGCGGTTGTTGTTGCTATTGGATTTTCTGTTGTTGTTTTTATTAAAGGTGATTCATGCGTGAAGAAGGAGGAGAGTGTAGCAGCTTAATTGAACAGAAGAGGAATTGTGCAGTGAATGGACATGGCGCACAGAGCATAAAAAGCAGAATAACAAACAATGCAAGTCATGTGTGCAGGAAGGCAGTGAGGCAGACAGAGCAACGAAATGCAGCAGAACAGTGATGAGTCTGGTAAGCCATTGTTGAACATTATATCACTGTAATAAGTTTCAGTAGCAAAGATTTATATTTCAGGGTGGAAGGGAAATGCTAGGGAGGATTGTTGTCCTCATAGGTTCAAGTGGGTGCTTGAACACAGGGAGTTGTAGCCTCCATCTGGTTGCAGCTAGAGAAACCAGGGTGGCAGGGTGGTGCAAGGGAGAACTATTGTTCTCTGTTATATAGGTTGGTTGCCTGTATGATTGGAAGTTGGTGCTTCCATCCAGTTGGTGCTGGAAACACTCAGGGAGTTGG
>ML784851.1:574626-585658 GCA_009831015.1 Picea engelmannii
TAAAGAATGTAACTATTACTTATCATATAAAGAAAAAGAGGTTTTTACCCTGTATGGGTTTCCTCAGGAAATATCTATCTCTGTGTTTCTCATATATGTGACTGATGCTGAATGTGCCATTGTTTATTTCCCTGCATTATTGTGATCATCATTCAGTGTTTCTGCAAAGAGTTTAAAAGAAGCATAATTGTTTAAGAACGGTAACAACTGATTCACCCCCCCCCCCTCTCAGTTGTCCAACATACTGGGCATACAGACAAAACTTGGGCGACCTTTCCTACATGCATCGATAACTTCAGGATGATTTGTGTGAAGGGAGGTTGTGATACCGGAGTTCTTGTAATCAGAAAAATCCTTTTTTCATTAGCTTGAAGTGTTTTTTTTAATGATTGTATTCTGCACAGAGATCAATTGAGAATGAGTTGATCGTAGAGTCTTATGGGAAGTTGTATCCCTAAATTTTATTTGTAGGCAGTACCTTTCCTCTCAAAGTGCAGTGTAACAATATTCTATTCCTACCAGGCATTTTGATGGTCTTCCTTATGGGATGGTTGATTACCAGATCCCTCAAACTAATATACCCGTCTGGTCAAACTTCGTCCATGTGTTCTTGTGATGGTAACTGGATACGCGTCCATCACCCAAACAATGGACTGCGGATCTTGGCGTGAGTCACTCTGTCTTTCCCTGGGGTTGGTAAGAAGGTCCCATGCAGCCAGTTAAGTGTTCTCTAAGATTCTATCATTTTACGATACCTGTCTTGTATCTTACTACTTCCATCAGACAGTAAATCCACCCCTTTTTTTTATCCAACCTGTGCTTATTGTTGAAGGAAACTAGGATTGACTAATCAATTAAATCCCTTCATTGTGCTCTTCTTTCACTAGTGGACTGCCAAGACAATTAAATTTGTGATGGTGTTTCTTCTTTTCTGTAACAACCCTTCCTAAGCTAGTATAGCGCCTTCCCGATTGCCATGAGTCCTTCTGCAGCAAGCGATCTTGTACAATCAATTCACACAGATCTTGCTGAATTTTTCTTTAATTTCCAGCGACCCATGAGTAGTTCTTCGTTGCATTTATGTTGGATGTCAACTCCTTTTTCTTATTGATGAAAGTTCCCTTCCTGCTGCAACTACTCCCATGATGAGTGTTTACGCAATGTTTATTTAAAGCTTGTCGATAAATTTAAGGTGGTATAACAATGTTCTAACCCTTTTAATTAAAATAGTGTGGTAGAATTTATGTGACCTCTTGTGTAGCAAAATATAAGTATAACTGTAAATTTTTTGGTGACTTGGAATGATTGATTCAACCACGTGTAATCTTTCGTCAATCCTGTAGTATTTAGCACAAATTACTTACCCACATCGCTGCCACGAATCCGGGATCTACCACGATTTTATTCGGCTGTAAGTGATCTCTCATTTTGATACCAACAATTATCTTACTGCCACCATATCAAGGATAACCCTACTGTATGTTGATTTGTTAATGTCGTAAAGTTATAAGGTGATATAGTTTGTAATGATGGTAATTGTTGCTTTGATGCCTAATAATCATGACTGTAAGGTTATGATGATGTGTGACAAATGGTAGTAGATAAATTAATCAACTATTATTTCATCTTAGGGTTGAAAGTTGAAATTAATTGTAGTTGTTGTCACTATCATGTTGTATGCTTTATGGTTTATTCTATTAAAAATATTTAATATACTTCTTTACTAAAAAATACATTTCTAAAATTCTATATAATGGAAAGAATGTATGCTCACACTTATATAAAATGAAAATATACAATAACTAGAAGTTTAATTAAATCAAAAATTTAAGTTACAAAATATTGCAATTATTTTGATACCATTATCTTTTATTCAAATTTGTATGAAGGTTTTTATTATGTATTCGAATTTTACGATGCTTAGGCATTTATTTAGAATTCCCTTCATAGACAAAGGAGAAAAGTTCAATTTGAACCTATGACCTAAATCCTTCTAGTGAAAAATGGGATTTGTGTGGATGTTTCGAGCAATTGAAATAACCAACTAGATTACAAATTTAAGCGTTTGCATATATGATGTTCAATTTTTAATTATAAATATATTCGATATTCCAGTCTATTATGCTCATAGTACCTAATTTAAGTGAAGTTTCAAGAACAAGAAGTTATGATTCCTTATGGTTGAGGCATTTTGTGCATTGATCGCTAAGCGCATATGATAACCTAGCATTGGGTCATGTGCTTCACGAGGATGACGGTGTCGATTATTGAGATTGATGTGATGAAATTTGTTTGTAACACATGATTTGATGTATTAACTCTAGCTCGCCATGAAGGTTTATGTATATGTCGGTTGTTAGATGTTTTGCGTTGTGATGATTGTTGACGATGTTAATTAGCTTAGTTGTTATCTTCCTTATCTGAGTAAATGTTGTAAGTTTCTTTGAGTTTCTTGGTGTGATTTTATGTTAGGCTCTCATGTATACGTTACTTGTGTCGTCCTTCTTTAAGATGTCGTAAAGTTAATACGTTATAACCTTAATATCGTCGTTTCTTTCTTAATGTAAAAAATAAAAAAAACTTGCACCTGTCATACGTCGCATTGATGTCGTAGCATTCGGAGTTGTTACAACAATCCCTAAGAACTCATAAAATAAATTTGGTGAATGGAAAACTTCTTTGAATTTAATAAAATTGAATACCCCATGATAGTGAAGCTTGCATGCACCAAGTTGAAGGAATGTGAATCCTTTTGGTAGGATAATATTCAATTAGATAGGAAGATAAAGGGAAAACAAAATATTAGGTCTTGAGGAAAGATGTGTAAACAATATGAAGGGGATATTCCTACTTATTGATTATTCCCTAAATATGTATAAGAATATTCAAACCTAATATAGAAGGACATGAATGTGAAGGAATACATTGAACAATTCTATAGGATATCCATAATATCCAAAAAAATCCATGAGGATGAAGAGGTTCTTTTAGGTATATCGATGGTCCCAACTATGTTATCCAATATGAGCTTAGCATGGTGGGAATTGGATTTGTTGCAAAGGCATACCAAATATCCTTAAAAATTGGAAATAATTTATCGACAAAACAAAAAAAATTTACTCATGAGGAAAATAAAAATGTGGTAGAGAAAGAACGATGTCTAGAAGAGTATAGCCTAAGTGGAAGAAAGGGAGAAGAAACCAACATGAGTCCTCCAAGGTTTTCAAGGAAATTATGAATCCCCTAAAGGTCGAGGAATTCCTAGAGGAAGAGTAGGAAAATTCAATTGAACATGTTTCAAGTGTGGATCAGAAGGGCACCAATATTATGTGTGTCTAGAGAACTTAAATGGCAGTTGACTACAAGAATGAACATGTATAGCTCAATGAGTGAAGATTTCAATTGGGTTTATGGTTGGAGAGAACATAGATGCTAATTGAGGGAAATGGTTTCGGCTTGTGGTTAGTCCAAACAATAATAATGGTGAAGGTGGCCTAAAATATATCTATTCCAAGCAAGAAAAAGGGGAAGAACTATGATTTTATTAGCAGATCTTTGCACATGCATGTGTTAGTGTATTTAGACTCTTAATAATTAGTTAAGATCAATTTGGTATAACATGTCTTTAGGTTAAAGTGTGTTTCTTTAGCATGCATTTGTAGTTATGTAATCCGACAGTTAGAATATGTTCTAGACATAAAGTGATATGATGACTCATTCTCCTATATTTATTCATGGATTAACAATCTATTGGTCCATGATATCTATTTAAAGAACATGGAGGGTCATTTGTTGAAGATCGGTTGTGAGAAAATGTTATGTACAATTTTTGTTATTTTGCATTAATATATTGCCTAAAGTGTCCGCATTGGTTGGAGCCATGGACGGTTTCCCTATTTGACAGTTTTAACCATGTAATACACTAATGTACTAATCTTTGATTTGGTTGTGTGGGATTTCTCTTAAAGTGTTCATCTTGTGTGGAAATACCATGTTTTTTCAAACATGGTACTAAGATCTTGTATGAATACCCTCTCTCATTTTTTATTGAGATACTTAACCTATGTAGCCGCATTCATCAAAATATTTATGGGCTCTGCAATTTCGGTGCATTTATGAGTTGAGAAGACTATTCCGTTGCATTTGGAGCACCTTTTTCGGCTGGAAACATTTTTTGTTTTACTTGAAAAAGTTTCCATTTTTCCCAATATACGACGTTTTTTATCACATGTGGAGGAATAAAATTTGATTATTCCCATTTACTTTTTTTTACAAAGTTGATAATTAGGTTTTATGTTTAAATTTTTGGTTTGCTAATCTTTGCGGTCTATGTATGTTCTTTTATATGTGTTATGTGTGATATTTTCAAATTAGAAACATAGCAGAAAGTGTCTTATTTTATTCATGTGCTCTTTTATCTACTCTTTATGGGAGCTCAACAAATCAGACACACACAAAAAACTTGCATTTTCTAGGCAAGATAACCAAGATATAACCTCATAGTTGTAAAGTTTTGAATTTTTTTTTTCAAAATTTTCATTTGTTTGTGTGCAGGAAAAAATAAGGGTCCTTAGGATAAGAACCCACTTCAAGTCTTGCCCCCCAAAAAAACTATCCTCCTTCATAACATTTGATATATATTTTATTTTAGCTCACTTGGTTGGAAGTTACTTTATTTAATAAGATATCTTGAGTTCATTTTTTTATTTTTATTTTAAGTTACTTTAATAAAAAAAGTTCATGCAAATTTGTGTTATCTTATAACTTCATTATAAAGTGTATTTCACTTAAGTTATAACAATGAATCACTATAAAATAACTTTATTGTTCTTTTTTGAGTTATTTTTTGAATGCAACTTTAATTTGTAAATAAAGTAATTTCATTGTAAAAGTGATTCTCAATTATTTTATAAAAGTGGGTCATTTCATAAGTAACTTATTTGTGAAAGTGACCTTATAGAAAAAAACATTTTTTTTGTTAAAAGTTGTCGTGACTTGTGGGGCCAATATTCCAACCATTGGCTAAGAAACCACAACCTAGGGGAATCTAAGTTGTCAAAATCATCTAGGGATCGAACCCGTCCTGGGCCACACCAACCCTTAACATGGCTGGATTTTTAGGTGTCTCCTCCCGACTAAATACACCATAAGGGTATTGAACTCGAGTCGCCTAGAAAATGAAACCCACACCTTAATCAATTGAGATAGCAAGAATTGACTCCTTATAAACAAATTTGGAGAAGAAAGGGATTTTTTTTTACTTAGCAACTTCATTATGCATCCATTACCACGTGAACGAACCTCTACTTTCCAGGTGGTACTTTGGTTACCTTTTATGCCTTTTTTTTTTTTGGTAAGTGAGTGTGAATTCTTGTATTACTGAGAGAAGTTATGATACAAAAAAGATAAGGGGAGTCCCTTGATCTGCCAAAAAGGAAACCAGATCAAGGATCCTGTAGTTGCATTGCCTAAGATAGCAAGAGGAGGGCTGGGCCACCACCATGGGAAACCGACCCAGTCCTCCGAAGACCAATTTGATAAACTGAACCATAACATATACAAAAAGAAGTAACCATAAAAAAGGGGTAGCTCCTACACTGAATACAACTTGACCAGGGGTTGATCCTGCGCTAGTCTAGGATGATGGGATGCCTTTCGTCTCCATCCTTTCTAGCCTCGTTCTCCTTTCTCTGCTCCACCGTGCGCATCTTTCTGATACAAGTTGGTGTTCTGCTCCGGTCTGCTGGGGTGATGTCCGTGTGGTGGACATAGTGTAGGTAAAGGTGGAATTGGCCTGCCATTCGTTCCATTTTTTCCTTCTGGCTCCTCTGGTCCTCAGCTAGTCCTTTTGCACTGGCCTCCAGGTTGCTGATGTGACTCATAATTTCTGTGAGCACCTTCTTGTGGTCCCTGATTGCCTCCTTGCTGGTCTCTTTCTGATCATCGCTCATCTTGCCTATCAACATTTTTGTTCATCGGGCCTCCTCCATCGTTTTGTGGTAGAGGGTTGTTCTGGGTTGTGTGGCCCCTGGGTCCCTTATCCCGTCTGCTTCCCGAATGAGTTTCGTCCACGATTTTCCCTTGCGTGTGGTGTTGATTTCTCTCTCCCACCTGTTGATGATCACTTTTCTCTTTGGATCGACCTACATGAGAAAGGTACCCTTGGCTTCTCTGGCTGTTTGCTCCATCCTTGTAATCCTTCGGGCGCTTGGCGGATGTTCTTTCCCCTAGGGGCCTCTCTTACTATGGGTTTTCTTCATTTGTACCATCTCGTCTTGTTTGTGGTGGTTTTTTCTTTGGGTTCTTCTCCTGTTCCTATTTTCCCCTTCCTTGTATGTAACATGGCCTATGTAATTTCATCTCTCCGGGCTGTGGCTATTCCTGGCTATTCATGGCCTATGTAATTGCTTCTTTTATGGGATCTCCCCGGTTGCGGGCTCGTCCTGGTAATCATGGGCCACCAATAAAGGTGTACCTTCTAGTCCTTTTTCACTATTTTGGAGTGTGTGCTCTTGGTAGCTCTGTCGTAATCCCTGCGCCAATCCTTTGCCCTGCATGTTGTATGAAAATCATTAACACTCCCCGTATCTATACTTGGGTGAGGTGTACCCATACTTGACCAGGGAAAACCCTTTTGTTCTTCATCCTTTGTCGTTTGTTGATTATCTTTTCTCTTTGCCCACGGACAACCCCTGTATGTCTTCCTATTGACAGGACCGTGGTGTCATACCTCCTCTTGTTATGTGACCTAGATCTGCATTGTAACTCGTGTTTGAGTGGTGGGCTATTGGATTCTTCCAGGACCCTACGTGCCCTTCAGTTATTCATGTGCCTCCATCCTCAATGTGGTTGTTTGTACTTCAACTGTCATCACAGTCTTTTGTCGCTAGTTGGATGCAGTCTGTTCGGAACTGACCATTCGGGATGTTAATCCAGATAGTGTCCAGTTCTGGTCCTTCTTTGTCAACCCCCTCATTAGAAATTATGTCCATCAGTCCATTTGTTGACCTCCGTACCCAGCACAACTCCACTATGATCCTCGTCTACAAGTGATCTTGAATGTTTTGCAGGGAATGTGCTAAGTGCCAATGCCTCTAAATTTTTCCCACTCCGGTACCATTTTGGAGTCTCCTTACTGTGTTGATAACCAACGTAGAATCTCCTTCCACTATGGTGTTTGTCATCCCTTCCCAGCTTAGAATCTCAAAGCCGGTCTCCAGGGCTCCGAATTCCGCAGCGTTGTTGGTTGAGTTTCCTAGACTCCCAGCATACAACCAGATGATATTTCCTTTACTGTCCCTGATTAATCCTCCCATTCTTGTTTGTCCTAGGTTACCTTTCGACACCCCATCGAAATTTAGCTTGAGGGAGCCTACTGGTGGTGGTTTCCAGTTGCGCTCACCTAGTTGGAGTTGCGGTGGCCATCTTACCTGATTGGGGTTGCGTCCATCTTTCAGGTGGAAGGCTTCTAGGATTTGGGAGTCTTGGTCTGTGAGTTGTGCTCTTCCTGTCTGGCAGTTGCCGCTCTATACCATTTCTCTTGTCATGGATATTATTGTTTCCTTGATCTTCCCTTCCAGCCAGCTTTGGTTCCTCAAGATGCGTTGGTTCCTTTCCTTCCATATTGTCCATATGATCATTCCTGGGATGAGGGTCCAACATAGATTCACCTCTTCATTTTCACTGTAGTTCTCTTTCCAGATGTTGATAGTTTCAAAGATGTTACCTCGGATCCTATTGGACTGTCAAAAGATACCTGCCACCCAATCCCAGATTTTTGTTGTGTAGGTGCATTCATCAAGAAGATGGTTCATTGTTTCTTCCTTGGCTTGACATAGGTGACATCTGGAAGGACCTATGAATCCCCTTTTCCTTAGGTTTTCCCAAGTTATAATTCGGTTGTGGAGTATTAACCATTGGAAAATTTTTATTTTTGGCCAATGGGGGTTGTTCCAAAGATTTTTCCATTTTTGCGTCGGTTCTTCTTGATCCTAGTCCGCGATATAGTGTCAGACTTATTTTAGATTGAATTCCTCGTCATCTTTTTTTCCCCATCTCAGCTAGTCATTTCCTTCTGTGACTGTTATTTTTTGTCTCCCCAATTGCTCCTCCACTTATTTTACTATTGTTGTGGTTTGGTCTCTATTTTGTGGAGTCAGAGTGTCCCAGATTCTCCATTTATTGTGATTTGTTTCTTGTTTCCAGTAATGGTAGACTCTGGTTTTACCTTGCGCGATCAGCTCCTGTTGGAGTTCCTCCATGTCTGGGTTCTCCATTATAGGTTCATGTTTTCAGGCATCCTCTCAGAATATGGTTGTTCTGCCATTCCTTACTTCCCAAAAACTATGTGTCTGAATCCAGGCTGTGTTGCACCAGGCTAGGTTCCAGATGGTTGAACCTTCCCTGGTGCCTCTGAATCGAATTTTGTCTCGGTCGCATATGTCTGGGGCATACTTTGCCTTCCACAGGTTTTCCCATGGTGTAGTAGTTTCTTTGACCCAGCGCCACCAGCGTTTCTCCCCGTAGGCGTCATTGGTCACTTGCGGGTCTTGTAGCCCCTGGCCTCCTTTGCTTTTTGGTTTACAGACCTTCTCCCAAGCCACCAGGGCCCATTTTTTCTTTGTTTCCACTCCTCTCCACAGGAAGTCCCTTTGGATGGTTCTTATTTTTTGTAGTATCCCCTGGGGGGTTGGGAAAATGGACATCATAAAGGTTGGAATTTCTTGCAAAATAGACTTGGTCAGAATAAGTTTTACAACTAGGTTGAGGGATATGTACATCCATTTTTTCACCCACTTCTGTAACTTGTTGATTATTCCTTCCCATGTTGACATTTTGTAAGCTTTGTCTGTCAGGGGAATTCCCAAATACTTAGTTGGGAGTGATTTGCATTCAAATCCCAAAATGTTGGCCAAATTTCTTTGGATTGCGGGGTTGTTATTGAAGAAGAAGATCATATATTTTGAATGGTTGATCTCTACACCCAAGGCTTCCCCAAACTCTTCTAGGATTCATTTTTAGTCTTCTGCTTCCTTGACCATGAGTATGCCATGAAGTAAGGTGTCATCCACAAACTGTTGGTGTGTGGAAGTAGGGAAATTTTCAAAAGGTTTGATACCTGTTATTTCACCTATTGCAGTTGTGATTTTTATGCTTCGACTGAGACCTTCCATCATCAGAATGAACAGGAAGGGGGACAGTGGGTCTCCTTGTCTGATGCCTCTCGTGGACCAAAAAGGTTTGGAAGGGGCCTAATTTATTAGTAGTGAGTAGCTTGTTGTGGATACTAGGTTGACTATCCAACTGATCCAGTGATGGGTGAAACCAAAGGCTTCCAAAGTCTTGACCATATAGTGCCAGCTAATTTTTTCATAAGCTTTTGCTAGGCCTAGTTGTATTATCATTCCCCCTTTCTTCTGAAGCTTCAGGGTGTGGATAAGCTCGTGGAAATGGATTATATTGTCCATTATTTGTCTTCCTTCCACGAAGCCTGCCTGTTCTTGTGAGACCAATGTGGGTAGGAGGGGTTTCAATCTATTTGCTATAACTTTTGAGATTATCTTATAAACCACATTGCACAACGCTATAGGTATGTAACGATCATGGGTTTTGGCTTCATTTTCTTTGGGGATTAGTGTAATCATTGTAGCATTTAGCACTTTTAGAATGGAGGCTGACCTTCTAGAGTCTTCCACTACCCTATAAATGTTGTGTTTGACAATTTCCCAGCAGGCTTTTAAGAACTCCATTGTGAAGCCATCTATACCTGGGGCTTTCCCATTGGGCATTTCCTGGAGTACTTGGTCAATTTCCTCCTCAACAATGGATTTATTTAGGTTGTTATTGTGTTCCTCGATGACCAGGCGGGGGATATGCTGGATTATCCTTTGTATGTCCTTCGTTCTGTCTTGGTTGGGTTCTTGGGCTATCTCATGGAAGTGGTTTACCATAGTAGTTTCGATCTCCTTATGTGACTCTCACTTTATTACGTCCTGGTCCTTAATCTTCAGGATTTTTTTATGGGCTCTTCTGGCCATGGTTGTTCTATGAAAAAACTTGTTGTTCTGCTCTCCTTCCCTGTTAAGAACCAAATATCAATATAGCATAGAAAAACCTCAAAAAAACTACTCAACGCCTTGAAAAAGAAATAATTTCAGATAATAAGACTCTTTGAGGGGACAACCTCCTTTTACCCCACTTAAATGTTCAAGTACAAGATGATTCAAAATGAAAATGTCTCCTTGGTATATATAGGAGACTAGGAGTTATAATTAGAACTAATGGCCTAAAGCCGACATAAATAAAATAACATTACTAATAAAATATGCCCCAATTAAGGGGTAATGAGCCAATATTAGGGATTAACATGCCTCTCCCCTTGAGACAAGTGTTGTCTGCAACGCTTGAGTAACTCTGGATGGTTTTGTATAAAAGACTCATCTTCCCAAGTGGAATCTTCAGCTGGTAGTTTCCTCCATTTAATGAGATACTCTGAAATGGATCTATTCCTCAGCTGACGAATTCTTGTGTCAGTGATGGCTTCAGGCTCCAATATGATTTTTCCTTCTTCATCAAGTTCTGGAAATATAGTTTGAACTAGGATCTTGTCGCCTATAACCTTCTTTAAGCATGAAACATGGAAAACTGGGTGTACTCGTGAAGATGCAGGTAGCTCCAATTTGTATGCCATAGTACCAATCTTTTGTAACACCTTATAAGGGCCATATTACTTTGGTGATAATTTATTATCCTTCTTGTCTTGCTTGAGGGACATATATTTGTATGGTTGTAGTCTTAAAAATACCCAATCGCCTACTTCAAAACTTCTTTCACTACAATGTTGATCTGCTTGTTGTTTCATGCGATTTTGTGCCATGGTCAGGTTGTCTTTTAATATTTGGAGAACTTGTTGTTGATTCTCGATGTGATCTTCCACTACTTGAACCTTAGATTTTTCTTTTAGAGAAGAAGTGATGGAAGGAGGGTGGTATCCATAAAGTGCCATAAATGGTGTCATTTTTGTTGCAGTATG